>CM021104.1:611235815-611835815 GCA_007115665.2 Sequoiadendron giganteum
CATTTTATACATTGTTGATTTGGAAAACACAATGTCTCCTCAAATTCGGACTATTGTAAAACCCACTGATTCACTACAACGTCTCCTCATGTTATGTGTGTATCCATGTATGTTCTTATGTATTTTTTTCATGTGTATTTCAATGTACATAGGTGAATTTTGTCTAGGATTTAGTTGAAATGCAAGTCTGATAATGTTTTTTCTGTCGAGGGTTTTGAATAACACACTGTCTCCTAAAACTCATAATGGTAACTGGCAAAAAGCCCACATCCAATCCCATTTTTTCTGCCATTTTATACACTGTTGTTTTGGAAAACACATTGTCTCCTAAAACTCGGACTCTTGTAAAACCCATTGTTTCACTACGACATATCCTCATGTTATGAATGTATCCATGTATGTTCATGTGTATTTTTTTCATCCTTTTTTTCAATGTGCATAGATGAATTTTGTCTAGGATTTTGAAATCGGCATATCCTATGTTATATACATATCTGAATTTATGCCTGAAACTGGCATATCGTATGTTATATACATATGTGGATTTTGTGCAAGAGTTAGCTTGCTCCCTCCTTAACTCCTGGAGAAAATTCAGTTATGTATATAACATAGGATATGGCCCCCATAAGGCATGGGGAAAAGAGTCGCGATGGAAGAGGTGGGACCGGCGAGGGAAAAGGTTGTTGAACGGGAAGGAAAGACTTGAGGGTGGGACGTCTCATCCCATGTGCCATTTTTTTCCCGTCGCCGGGAAATCATGTCAGCATCGGCAGGTTTTCAAATTAATTGTTCGGCGTGGACGGACAAAAAGCCAAAAACGTGGCATTCAAAACCATTATTAGCAAATATCTTGTTCAATGACAATAGTTAGTGTTATGCACACAATAAGAAGACAATGTATTGAATTTGAGCTTCATAATTTTTAACAACCCTTACTTTCAGCAAAACACTCTTCTTCGATATCTGCCCAACACATTATTCACATAACAGTTGCATCATGGAAAACACAGTGGGTTGTGGCTCACTTATTATTTTATACAAGCTATGAGAAATGAATGTTTTGAAGTTCACGTTGTACTCTTTTAACAACACCTACTTTGAGCAAAACACTCTTTTTCAATATCTGCCCATATGTTTCCAACACAAAATTTACATAACAGTAGCATCATGGAAAACACAGTGGGTTGTGGCTCACTTCTTATTTTTTCCTGACTGTAACAAAATAATGTTTTCAACTTCCCTTTCTTGTCTTATGGGAGCCGGCTAACTGCTAGTCAAAATTCACCTATGTACATCAAAAAATGCATGAAAAACATACACATGAACATACATGGATACCTACTTTGAGCAAAACACTCTTTTTCAATATCTGCCCATATGTTTCCAACACAAAATTTACATAACAGTAGCATCATGGAAAACATAGGGGGTTGTGGCTCACTTCTTATTTTTTCCTGACTATAACAAAATAATGTTTTCAACTTCCCTTTCTTGTCTTATGAGACCCCTTGCTTTAAGAAAAACAGTCTTGTTCACTACCTGTTCATATGTTTCCAACAAAAAATTTACTTAACTATTGCAGTATGGAAAACACAATGGGTTGTCCCTGACTTTGCAAAAACAGTAAGAAGACAGCAGCTAGTGTTATGCACACAGTAAGAGGAGAATGTATTGAATTTGAGCTTTAGAATTTTTAACAACCCTTACTTTCAGCAAAGCACTCTTGTTCGATCTCTTCCCAACACATTATTCACATAACAGTTGCATCATGGAAAACACAGTGGGTTGTGGCTCACTTATTATTTTATGCAGGCTGTGAGAAATGAATGTTTTGAAGTCCGCATTGTACTCTTTTAACAACACCTACTTCGAAAAAAACACTCTTTTTCAATATTTGCCCATATGTTTCCAACACAAAATTTACATAACAGTAGCATCATGGAAAACACAGTGGGTTGTGGCTCACTTCTTATTTTTTTCAATCTCCTTGTTTAAATGTAAATGGAAAGCTTAAGGTCTGAGTGCACGTGGAGGAGTTGGAATAGAATACTGACGAAATGGAGGTGAGAGGTAATTTGAAATTTGGGAAACACAATGTGGAGTATTTCAATTTCTTGAATGTCTTCTAAATCACACATTCCATTGTTGTGTTTAAATTTAAGTCGATTGATAATAAAACTGCACAAAATAACTCTGAATAGGAAACATAGTGTTGGGTTTCAGTTATTTGAATCTCCTTGTTTTAATGTAGAGGGTTTTACAAGTTCTTTGTGTTTGAAATTTGGGAAACAGAATGTGGAGTATTTTAGTTGCTCAAATGTCTTCAAAATCACACATTCCATTGTTGTGTTTAAATTTTGCACCATTGAAAAAAAAAATTGCACAAAATAATTCTGAATGGGAAACACAGTGTTGGGTTTTAGTTATTTTAATCATCCACTTGAGATGTAAAGGCTCATCTCATGCTAGGTTGTTTGGTTCTTAACACCCATGGTTTTGTAAGATGGAATGTTACAAAACAGTATGAAAGTCTTCCAGGTCACACCTTCCATTGTTTTGTTTAAGTTTGAAGTATGTAACAAATTTCATGCTTCATAACACATTGCATTTTTCAACCTCCACATCACAACATACCCTAGCCCTTTCTGGTTTCTAGACCAGTATATCTAGGTGTGCAAATTTTGTAGTGCATGTCAAAAAATACAATGTGTTTTGAAGCCTGCCTTCACTTCATTATGTTTTGCAACAATTCATGTTGGAAAACCATTGGTGTTAAGAAATAAGCAGCCCAAATAGTGTTGTAAAACCCTTTGCAACACTATTGGATAGTACATGTCACCTGAATTTGGTCTGATTTCTCCTCCAACTTGTCCACGTGCACTGAAACGTTCAGCTTTCCCTTTCAATGTGCAGAGTGGAAAGAAATAGTATTTTCACCTTTCTTTCTCGAAACAGAAAAGGGCCAATACCTGCAACTGTTACCATACCTGAATTTGGTATGGCTGCATATGCTATCATATACACATAGGTGAATTTTGTCTAGCAGTTAACTTTTGCCTTCAACGTGTAGACAGGAAACAAAACAAATAGTATTTTCGCCTTGCTTTCTCCAAACAGAAAAGGCCCACGTCATTCCCTTCAACTATTCCCATGCCACACAAAATAAACTTGTCGACGAAGCTAACCCTCCCGCTTTTTCACCCGACAACGGGTGGGAAAATGCACCTGACGACATCATTAACTCTTGCCTAACCGTAGATCGGGCATTTCATCCCCTTTGTCGATTTCAGGCATCTAGCGGGCCCCACACTACGACGTCTCTTCATGTTATGTATGTATCCATGTATGTTCATGTGTATGTTTTTCATGCATTTTTTGATGTACATAGGTGAATTTTGTCTAGCAGTTAGCCGGCTCCCACGTTGAAAGGGAAAGTTGAAGGTCTGAGAGCACGTGGACGAATTCGAGGAGAATACCGACCAAATTAGCTAAAGTGTGGAGTGTACGTGGAGGATTTGGAGGAGAATACACACAAAATTGAGGTGAGGGGTAATTTTTTTGCAAACAGAGGGTTTTACAAGTTCTTTGTGTTTGAAATTTGGGAAACAGAATGTGGAGTATTTCAGTTGCTTGAATGTCTTCAAAATCACACATTCCATTGTTGTGTTTAAATTTCACACCATTGAAAAAAGAAACTACAAAAAATAATTCTGAATGGGAAATGCAGTGTTGGGTTTCAATAAAAAAACTGTACAAAATTATTTTGGATGGGAAACACGGTGTTGGATTTCAATTATTTGAATCTCCTTGTTTAAATGTAATTGGTTGTCTCATGGTGGGTTGCTTGCTTCTTAACACCCATGGGTTTTCAACATGGAATGTTACTTGAATGTCTTCCAAATCACACATTTCATTGTTGTGTTTAAATTTTGCAACATTGAAAAAAAAAAGTGCAAAAAATAATTCTAAATGGGAAACACAGTGCTGGGTTTCAGTTATTTTAATCATCCACTTGAGATTTAAAGGGTTGTCTCATGCTGGGTTATTTGATTCTTAACACCCATGGTTTTGTAAGATGGAATGTTACAAAATAGTATGAAAGTCTTCCAGATCACACCTTCCATTGTTCTATTTAAGTTTGAAGTATGTAACAAATTGCATGCTTCATAACACATTGCCTTTTTCAACCTCCAGATCACAACATACCCTAGCCCTTTCTGGTTTTTAGACTAGTATATCTAGGTGTGCACATTTTGTAGTGCATGTCAGAAAATACAATGTGTTTTGAAGCCCACCTTCACTTCATTTTGTTTTGCAACAATTCATGTTGGAAAACCATTGGTGTTAAGAAAGAAGCATCCCAAATAGTGTTGTAAAACCCTCTACAACACTATTGGATAGTACGTGTCACCTGAATTTGGTATGATTTCTTCTCCAACTTGTCCACGTGCACTGAAATGTTCAGCTTTCCCTTTCAATGTGCAGAGTGTAAAGAAATAGTATTTTCACCTTTCTTTCTCGAAACAAAAAAGGGCCAATACTTACAACTGTTGCTGGGAAAACATGTCAGTGCTGGTGGGATTTTAAAATAATTTATCGGCATGGACAAAAAGCCTAAAACGTGGCATTCAAAACCATTATTAGCAAATAATAAAAAGGGTCGACGAGGTCACATTTTTGCCATTTTTGGACGGCGACGTTTTGGTGGATAGTGAGGGCAAGAGTAGCAGAAGAGTAGCAGCCATGCGGAGCTCCTTCAGGTATGTATATCCACTCTGTGTATGTGCCATCTTTCCATTATGCAATGAACAATGAAGACAAGAACAACTATTTGTTGCTAGAAAACAGTATTTTCACCTTTCTTTCTTGAAACAGAAAAGTCCCAAGAGCAGGAAACAAATAGTATTTTCATCTTTCTTTCTTGAAACAGAAAAGGCCCACGTCATTCCCTTCCACTTTTGTTGCGCCAGACAAAAGAAACTTGTCCACAAAGCTAACCCGCCCACTTTTTTGCCTGGCAATAGGCGGGAAAACCCACCTGACGGTGTCGTTAACTCCCACCTGACCATCGCCCGGACGTTTTGTTCCGTCTGCCGGTTTTGTGTCAATCGCCATTCTAGTAGGCCCTGCACTATGACATCTCATCATGCTATGTATGTTTCCATGTATGTTCTCATGTATGTTTTTCATGCGTTTTTTAACAGCTCTTTGCTACAACCGAAATGTCATTTCGCTTTCTTTATCTAATTGGAACAAATTTTTACAACACTATATGGGTTGCTTGTTTTTGAACACCTTGTATCGATACGGTGCATTTCCCAAATGTGCAGAGAATGCGAGCATTTATTTGGTTGAATTAGATGAGGAAAATGAAATGCCATTTTTATCTCATGTTACATGAATAGGCACTTTTTGTTTATGAGTTAGATTTCTCCTGATTGGAACAAATGTATTGCTCTCATTATTTGCACAGCTGGAAAACACATTGCCTCCTTTCTGTTGCAAAGGGTCTTACAACACTATTTGGGTTGCTTGTTTTCATTTCTCCTAAGGAGCCAGCTAACTCCTAGACAAAATTCACCTATGTACATCGAAAAACACAAGAAAAACATACATGGATACATACATAACATGAGGAGACATTATAGTTGGAAAACACATTGTCTCCTCTCTATCACAAAGGGTTTTACAATACTATTTGGGTTGCTTGTTTGTTAAGGAGCTAGCTAGCTCCTAGACATACAATTACACCTATGTACATCGAAAAATGCATGAAAAACATACATGGATACATACACAACATGAGGAGATGTCATAGTTGGAAAACACACTGTCTCCTCTTTGTTGCAGAGGGTTTTACAACACTATTTGGGTTGCTTGTTTCTTAAGGATCCACCTAAATCCTAGACAAAATTCACCAATGTACATCAAAAAACTCATGAAAAACATACATGGATACATACATCACATGACAAGACATCATAGTTGGGAAACACATTTTTTCCTCTCTTTTGCAGAGGGTTTTACAACACTATTTGGGTTGCTTGTTTCTTAACACCTTATACGGGGACATTATATTTTCCAACACTGCAAATAGTAAGAGCATTTATTTGGTCGAATCAGATGATGAAAATGAAATGCCATTTTTATCTCATGTCACATACATAGGTGCTTTTTGTTTATGAGTTAGCTTTCTCCTGAATCCTGATTGGAAGAAATGAATTTATCCAACAGAATGAACGTTCATTGCTTCACAGTTCTAGCAGAATGGAAAAAATGGCACATATGATTGCTGATACATACACTAGTGTTAGCGATAGGTTAAATTGGAAATTAAATTCCCAATGTATAGTTTAATATGTTCGTTTATTGTCTGTGCAAGCTATCATTTTGCACTAAGCAGAACATATAAATTTTATATTGGGGAAATTTGGAAGAAATACAATTATTTCTAGCACCAATTGTCTTTAATTTTCCAATTTAATCTATCGCTAACACTTGTCTTTCTTCCAAGTGGTTTATATAGGCCACGAAAGAAGATTCAAAAAAACAAGGGCAAGTGAATTGACAAGGATGCTTCAGGGGATGTGAACCTTCTACAGTAAATACAGGTGATTTTGGCTTCCATAGCTTGAATCACAAGTGTAGTGGACACATAGTAATGTTAATAATAATAATAAATGTAAGAACATAAATTGACATTTTATTGTAAATTGTATCCTAACAGGGTTAGTATAAAGCAGAATTCTATAGCATATAAACAAAAGTTCAACAAGGTTTTGTTGTAAAATGATTTACTGAAAAAATATTCCTCAGAAGATATAGAAAAATAGCACACCTACCAGTTGAACAAGACTTTAGAATAATAATTTTGTATAGGATACCTACCAGAGTTGAACAAGGCTTTAGAATAATAAGTCTCTATAGCATACCTACCAGAGTTGAACAAGGCTTTAGAATAATAAGTTTCTATAGCATACCTACTAGAGTTGAACAAGGTTTTCTTTGTTGCAAAGTTTATTTTAGTAAAACATATTTTATAACAGCATAAAGAAAAATATAATTTTCCATAGCATTATCTACCAGTTGAACGAAGGTTTCCATAGTTGAGTAACTTTATTTTCCGTAAAGTTGATCTTGGTCTAACAACTTACAAGTTACTAAAGAGTATTTAGTCCACTACTAAAGGGCTGCTAAATTAAATAAAGTTTAGAACATATGAATATTAAACTCATATATGCAAAGTGGGGCCAAATTTAATAGATTTGGCTAGTTGTCAGCGGAAGGTCCCTGCTAGAACAGACTCATTCGTCTCTTCATTAAGATGACAATTTTGTATGAAGTTTCCTAACTGTATAAGTCATCGTCATCTTTATTATCTATTGTAGAAAATACATGTGAAGCCCCAGTAGGAGTACCAGCAGGTTTGTTTGGAGATCAAAACTCAGAACCAAAGCCTCGAGATTGTTGTAGTGTTTGTGCAAAGGCTTGATACTTCCAAATATCAGCATCACTGACAGTTCTTCGAGAATATTTCATAGACTCCTCAAAATGAGAAGCTTTTATTTCAGCTACCTCATTACTATCATCCTCATCCATTGCCTCAGGATTCTCGGCTCTTTTTTGTTCACATTGAATTTCCTGAAAGTGTGGGGGGAGAGGTTATGGTAAAATTGAAATGCATGCTAGTATGATGAATTGAAATAACAAGCTACAAGTTGAGGTAAGTTCAATAGGTAGACTACTGCTCTATCTTAAAAATTAGTAACATAACAGTCAAAATAAAAACCATTAGAAATCCATAAACATATCTAGTTTGCAAAAGATGGCACAATTGGAACTCACCTTCTCAATATTTTCTCTAATATCATACTTGCAAGCCCTCCGACAAATCTTAGTGATATCGGCTCCACTGAGTCCTTGGGTATAACAGTCCAGTGTCATTAGGTCTACATCCTTTGATACGAGTGACTTTCTCAAGCAAGATTTGAAGATTTGATAACGTGAGGACTCATCAAGTAAGGGAATATAAATCAGCTAGTCAAGTCGGCCAGGCCTTAACAATGCAAGACTGATGATATCAGGCCTATTTGTAGCAACAATAATGATAACTATTTTCTTGGCTGTCATACAAGCCATCTCCATCAACAGCTTATTAAGGACTCTATCTGCAACACCACTAACATCCCCAACACTACTACCACGCTAGAAACATGCAAACCAATTATGCATCACAAGTTAGAGCCTACTTCAAAAAGGTCAAACAAAATTCCTAGTCATTTATAGTCAACCTTAAACTTTCACTTATAAAAAAGCAACACACTTGCGTAGCAATAGAATCGAGCTCATCATAAAACAAGACAGAAGGAGCTAACCCTCTAGCCTTATAAAAAATGTGTCACATTAGCCTCACTCTCTCAAAATGACATTGATAACAATTCACGGCCCTTCACACTGATGAAATTGGCCTGGCATTCATTGGCAATGGCTTTTGCAAGCAATGTCTTTCCACAATCCGGTGGTCCATAAAATAGCACTTCTTTTGAAGGAGACATTCCAAATTTCTCAAATTTCTCAAAATGCTCCAGTGGATATTGAACAGTGTACACCAAACTCATGTGAATTTTGTTAGTCCATATCTCCTTCAAAAGCAGGTTTTCTGCATTGAAAGAAAAGCAAGGCACAAATATAGTGAACCATGTATCTCAATATACCTCTTAAAGCTCCCTCTTGACATTTTCCAACCCTCCAATATCTTCCCAAGTGACATTTGGAACTTGACAACCTGTCAATGTTTTCCCAATATTCATAAGCAAATTTACCACTATGAAAATCATTAGAAACAAACAAACTTAGGAATTGAAAATTTAGGGGCGCAACAGATCAATAGTTTAAAAATACAATCCCTACTTAATCGATATGAGAAAAATTGAACGTCTAGACATGGTTAGGAAAAACTCACAGTTTCACGGACAGTGGATGGGTTGCTAGAGCCCAATGCAGTCTGGAAGTGCTAATTAGTCACGGCCATTGAATTTAGAATCTCGGCATCTATTATCTCATCTTTTAAGTCAATGACATCCAATTTTTCCCCAATACACTAAAGTGCAGCCTCAGTGCACAAAGCTACAAGATCTGCTCCAACGTATCCATGAGTATCCTTACCAATCCTTTTGAGATCAACCTATACCAAGAATCCTAAAGATTAATATATATGGTCGCCAAGAAAAACAAAGATTAATAAATGCTCTCAAAATCCAAGCACTGCTTGACATTAGATCTAGAAGTACAAAAAGCAATTTAGGTTCTACAATACGTACATCATCAGAGAGCTTCATATTCTTCATATGGATACGAAGCACTTCCAACCTGCCTACTTCATCCGGAAACCCAATGTCAATTTCCCTATCAAATCTTCCAAACCTTCTAAGTGATGGGTCAATATTATTTGGTCAGTTAGTTGCTACAATCACAATAACATGAGCACAAGACTTAAGTCCGTCCATAACTGTAAGAAGTTGAGAAACAATTCTCCTCTCAACTTCATCGTGGTTTTTTTTCCCTCTTGAGAGCTATGGAATCAATTTCATCAATAAATCTAATGGAAGGTGCATTCTTCTCAACCTCCTGAAAGCCTTTCAAATATTGCTTCCGCTTTCTACGGCCAGCTTTGACATAATTTCAGGTTGATTGATACAGAAAAAGAAGGCACCGGTTTCACTTGCAACTGCCCTACCAATTAAGGTTTTCCTAGAACCAGGTGGCCCATAAAGCAGAATACCCTTTGGGGGTTTCACACCAATTGATTTGAAGAGTTGTGGGTGCCTGAGAGGAAGTTCTACCAATTCATGTATCTGAGCCATTTGTTTCCATACACCGCCAACATCATCATAACCTCTTTCATCTAATCTATCTTCATCCTCCCGCTTTATAGGCTCCCATTCACAAAAAATTTCAGTATTTGGAGGAACAACATAGTATTCCCCAGGGTATGTCTCGATTACCTTAAAATCCACACTACACATACCACCTCTTACAAGGAAAAGATCACGTTTCGGAACATAGACTTCACAAAGGCAAAAAGGCGGAGGGTTTTACAACGCTATTTGGGTTGCTTCTTTCTTAACACCTTATATCGAGACATTGTGTTTTCCAACCGTGCAGATAATGGGAGCATTTAGCTGGTCGATTCAGATGAGGAAAATGAAATGTCATTTTCATCTCATGTTTACATAAATAGGTGATTTTTTTTTATGAGTTAGCTTGCTTGTTTCTTAACACCTTATATCGAGACAGTGTGTTTTCCAATTGTGCAGTTAATGTGAGCACTTATTTGGTCGAATCAGATGACAAAAATGAAATGCCATTTTCATCTCATGTTACATAAGTAGGTGTTTTTTGTTTATGAGTTAGCTTTCTCCAGATTGGAACAATTGAATTGCTCTCATTATTTGTACAGTTGGAAAACATGTTGTCTCCTCTCTATTGCAATGGGTTTTACAACACTATTTGGGTTGCTTCTTTCTTAACACGTTATATCCAGACAGTGTGTTTTCCAATCGTGCAGATAATGGGAGCATTTAGTTGGTCAAATCATATGAGGAAAATGAAATGTCATTTTCATCTCATGTTACATAAATAGGTGCTTTTTGTTTGAGTTAGCTTGCTTGTTTCTTAACACCTTATATCGAGACAGTGTGTTTTCCAACTATGTAGATAATGTGAGCACTTATTTGGTCAAATCAGATGAGGAAAATGAAATTCCTTTTTAATATCATATTACATAAATAGGTGCTTTTTGTTTATGAGTTAGCTTTCTCCTAATTGGAACAATTCAATTTCTCTCATTAGTTGCACAGTTGGAAAACACACTGTCTCCTCTCTGTCACAGAGGGTTTTACAATACTATTTGGGTTGCTTGTTTGTTAAGGAGCCAGCTAACTCCTAGACATACAATTACACCTATGTGCATTGAAAAAAGCATGAAAATTATACATGGATACATACATAACATGACAAGACATCGTAGTTGGAAAACACACTATCTCCTCTCTGTTGCAGAGGGTTTTACAACACTATTTGGGTTGCTTGTTTCTTAACACCTTATACGGGGACATTATATTTTCCAACACTGCAAATAGTAAGAGCATTTATTTGGTCGAATCAGATGACGAAAATGAAATGTCATTTTTATCTCATGTCACATACATAGGTGCTTTTTGTTTACGAGTTAGCTTTCTCCTAAATCCTGATTGGAAGAAATGAATTTATCCAACAGAATGAACGTTCATTGCTTCACAGTTCTAGCAGAATGGCAAAATGGCACATATGATTGTTGATATATATACTAGTGTTAGCGATAGGTTAAATTGGAAATTAAATTCCCAATGTACAGTTTAATATGTTCGTTTATTGTCTGTGCAAGTTGTCATTTTGCACTAAGCAGAACATATAAATTTTATATTGGGGAAATTTGGAAGAAATACAATTATTTCTAGCACCAATTGTCTTTAATTTTCCAATTTAATCTATCGCTAACACTTGTCTTTCTTCCAGGTGCTTTATATAGGCCACGAAAGAATATTCAACAAAACAAGGATAGGTGAATTGACAAGGATGCTTCAGGAGATGTGAACCTTTTGCAGTAAATACAGGTGATTTTGGCTTCCATAGCTTGAATCACAAGTGTAGTGGACGGTTAAATTTCCAAAATTTAATATGCATTTAGAAGTGTCAATTTGTTTGAAATTGTGAAATGTTGGGGTTTTCATTCAGCTGTCATTTTCATTTCATTCTAAAGTGTTCTATGGTAATTTGGAATCTTTCACCAAAAGAGTATATATGTGGTGCTTAAGTTTTTTCGTAATAGTTCTTTTTACAATTTCGCTAGTTGTATAGAATAATTAGTAAGTTATAAATGGTTCATTTTTTAACAACATCTGATGGAAATTTTGTAGAATGTTATTTCTATATTCTATTTTTGCTCTTTTTCAGTATGTTTTGATCTGACCACCACACTGCAAAAAGATGTGCACATATAACAAGTGACTACTCCAAATAGTTCTATGAACTATATTAAATAGAACTCATAAAGCCAATGGGTAGGAATAACTTAATTGATAATTTGGCCTACTCCCATTACTTGGCCCTAAATATTATAGACAAATTGTAAAAGAGCTATTAGAATAACAACATACATGGAAACCGAAATTGACGAAACAGGCAGACGGGACCAAATGCCTGAGCTATAGTCAAGCAAGAGTTAATGGCGCCGTTAGGTGCGTTTTCCCGCCCATTGCCGGGCGAAAAATCGGGCGGGTTAGCTTCGTTAGCAAGTTTCTTTTGTGTGGCGTGGGAAAAGTGGAAGGGAATGACATGGGCCTTTTCTGTTTGGAGAAAGCAAGGCGAAAATACTATTTGTTTTGTTTCCTGTCTGCACGTTGAAAGGGAAAGTAGAAGGTCTCAGTGCACGTGGATGACTTCGAGGAGAATACAGACCAAATTGAGGTGACGTGTACTATCCAATAGTGTTGCAGAGGGTTTGACAACACTATTTAGGTTGCTTCTTTCTTAACACGTAGGGTTTTCCAACATGAATTGTTGTGAAATAGAATGAAGTGCGTACTATGAATTACACTATGTGTTGAGGGTTATTATTGTCCCCGTTAAATGAGAGATGTGCTATTTGATAAAATAAAACACCATCTATACATTTGTATATTTGCATTACAAGACAAAGGTTGGGTATACCGAATAAGTAAAGGCAGGCTTCAAAACACATTGTATTTTCCGACATCCACTACACAATGTGCACACCTAGATATACTGATCTAAAAACTAGAAAGGGCTAGGTTATGTTGTGATGTGGAGGTTAAAAAATGCAATGTGTTATGAAGCATGCAATTTGTTCTATACTTGAAACTTAAACACAACAATGGAAGGTGTGATCTAGAAGACTTTCATACTGTTTTCTAACATTCCATCTTACAAAACTGTGGGTCTTAAGAACCAAGCAACCCACCATGAGATGACCCTTTACATCTAAACAGGGAGATTCAAATAACTGAAACCCAGCACTATGTTTCCCATTCAGAATTATTTTGTGCACTTTTTTTTTTCAATGGTGCAAAATTTAAACACAACAATGGAATGTGTGATTTTGAAGACATTCAAGTAACATTCCATGTTGCAAGACCATATGTGTTAAGAAGCAAGCAACCCACCATGAGTTGACCCTTTACATTTAAACAAGGAGATTCAAATAACTGAAACCCAGTACTGTATTCTCATCCAGAATAATTTTATACAATTTTTTTATTGAAACCCAACACTGTGTTTCCCATTCAAAATTATTTTTTGCAGTTTCTTTTTTCAATGGTGTGAAGTTTAAACACAACAATGGAATGTGTGATTTTGAAGACATTTGAGTAACTGAAATACTCCACATTTTGTTTCCCAAATTTCAAACACAAAGAACTTGTAAAACCCTCTACATTAAAACAAGGAGATTCAAATAATTGAAACCCAGCACTGTGTTTCCCATTCAGAGTTATTTTGTGCAATTTTATTATCAATCAACTTAAATTTAAACACAACAATGCAATGTGTGATTTGGAAGACATTTGAGAAACTGAAATACTCCACATTGTGTTTCCCAAATTTCAAATTACCGCTCACCTCCATTTCATCGGTATTCTACTCCAACTCCTCCATGTGCACTCAGACCTTAAGCTTTCCATTTACATTTAAACAAGGAGATTGGAAAAAATAAGAAGTGAGCCACAACCAACTGTGTTTTCCATGATGCTATTGTTATGTGAATAATGTGTTGGGCAAAGATCGAACAAGAGTGTTTTGCTGAAAGTAAGGGTTGTTAAAAATTATGAAGCTCAAATTCAATACATTGTCCTCTTACTCTATGTATAACACTAGTTGTTGTCTTCTTACTATTTTTGCAAAGTCAGGCACAACCCATTGTGTTTTCCATATTGCAACGGTTAAGTAAATTTTTTGTTGGAAACATATGAACAGGTGGTGAACAAGACTACTTTTCTTAAAGTAAGGGGTCTCATAAGACAAGAAAGGGAATTTGAAAACATTATTTTGTTACAGTCAGGAAAAAATAAGAAGTGAGCCACAACCCACTGTGTTTTCCATGATGCTACTATTATGTAAATTTTGTGTTGGAAACATATGGGCAGATATTGAAAAAGAGTGTATTGCTTGAAGTAGGTGTTGTTAAAAGAGTACAACGGGAACTTCAAAAAATTCATTTCTCATAGCCTACATAAAATAATAAGTGAGCCACAGCCCACTGTGTTTTCCATGATGCAACTGTTATGTGAATAATGTGTTGGGCAAAGATCGAAGAAGAGTGTTTTGCTGAAAGTAAGGGTTGTTTAAAATTATGAAGCTCGGATTCAATACATTGTCCTCTTACTATGTGCATAACACAGAGTGGATATACATACCCGAAGGAGCTCTGCATGGCTGCTACTCTTTCCCTCACTATCCACCAAAACGTCATCATCCAAAAAAGGCAAAAATGGGACCTTGTTGACCCTTTTTATTATTTTCTAATAATGGTTTTGTTTTGCCACGTTTTTGGCTTTTTGTCCATCCACGCCGAATGATTATTTTGAAAAACCGTCGGTGCTGACATGATTTCCCTGCGACGGGACAGTAAACGGCATGGGGGATGAGACATTCGGCCGTCATGTCTTTCCTTCCGTTTGGCAACCTTTTTCGTCACCGCCAGTCCCACCTCTTCCATCACAGCTCTTTTCTCCATGCAGTATGGCCGCATATGCTATCATATACACATAGGTGAATTTTTTCCACGAGTTAAGGAGGGAGCAAGCTAACTCTTGGACAAAATTCACATATGTATATAACATAGGATATGTCGGTTCCTCTGCAACAGAGAGGAGATAGTGTGTTTTCCAACTATGATGTCTCGTCATGTTGTGTAGTATCCATGCATGTTTTTAATGTGTTTTTCAATGTACATAGGTGAATTTTGTCTACGATTTACGCCCGTTTCAAATTGCTAGACAAAATTCACCTATGCACATTGAAAACCTCATGAAAAACATACATAAGAACATACGTGGACACATATATAACGAGGAGACATCGTAATGAAACAGTGGGTTTTACAATAGTCTGAGTTTTACGAGACAGTATGTTTTCCAAAACAACAGTGTATAAAATGGCCGCAAAAATGGGATTGGATGTGGGTTTTTTCCTATTTTTCCAATTATGATTTTGAATGCCACGGTATGCCCTTTCCTATTCATTCCAAAAAACAATGCAAACAATGGCGACATTCCGGGTTTTACATGATTTTTGAAATATAGCATTTCATTGCAGAACCCATAGATTTTGCTTTCTACAAACATTATTCAGTAATTTCACTCATATTTCTACAATGGGTTGTCGCTTATTTCATTCGAAAATGAAAAAATTCGAAAACTAGCATACGAGGAGGAAACAAAACAAAATTTTCAAAATCCTTGACACAAAAAAAAGGCTTCAAACTGGCATATCCTATGTTATATACATATGTGAATTTTGTCCAAGACTTAGCTTGCTCCAATTATATATAACCTAAATGATCCTAAAGCTAAAAAATAACCATAATTATTTAAGCTTTTGAGAAGCGACGGACAACCCGCTAGGTTTTCCATACTGCAACTTTACTTCTTTTTTTTGTGTGCAACTTTTATTGCAAGCAAGGGCAGTTATAAAATATGAAAGTGACCTTCAATACATTGTTTTCTTAGGCGCATAACACTAAGTGTCGTCATTGAACAATATTTGAAAAGTGAAGGACAACCCAGTGTGTTTTCCATCATGCAATATTTTTTGTGCATCTTCTGTTTGAAACATATTCCGATATTGAAATGGAATGTTTAGTGCATGTGATGGATTCTTATAAAATATGAATGTGAACTTCAATACAGTGTTTTGTAACAGTCTGCATAATAGAAAGTGTTTTCTTTTAACATAAAATGTTGTCTTTTAACAATTTGTCGGTTGTATGAATGTAAAAATGGCACCTCCAAAAATTACAACTGTTATTTATGGTATAAATTGCAATTCAGTATCTTCGCATGATTGACAATAATAATTGGACAAAATAATTGCATGTTGTAAAACGGAGTGGGTTACTTGTATAGCGTTTTACAAAAGTGTGGGTTGTGCGTTTCAATTTCTTTTTTTCATTGAAATATATATATGCTTGATTACTGCAAAATTGTGCAATAAATTTTCGAACTTTAACTATCCATAACACTTGCAACAATTTTATAGTTTATAGGAAACCAAGGATGTGTGTTGTAAAACAGAAACTGGTTCCTACAGTGAATAATGTCATTGACGTGGACAGCACACCTGAAAGGTTGTGTAGTAGGGCATCTTCTTCGGGGCGGTCCCATTCACGAAATGTGCAGGTAAGATCTGGTGATTACAAGATGCAATCCAATGTATAATTCTAATCTCTCATAAGTGGTTATGAGGTTGATTGGAAAGTGGGAATGTTTTATTCAGGAGGCAACAACCGCAGTATGGAGGAAGTCCCCTCGATTTATGAAAACGGTCAACCGTAAGGCAGCGACGTGTTCGGTAATTGATTGTGAACTTGCAATTGCCCTTTCCTTCCTATGCATGAATCAGAATGATTTTTAATTTCAGTTCAAAAATATCATGTCTCTTACAAATATTCTGATTTTAGCATATATCGTTCCTTTGATTTAGGAAAATAATCAGGGAGATGATCTCGCTCTTGCCATAGTCCATGATCGGAAGGAAAAGCGTGTAGAGGGAGACCCTAAGGATGGAGAGGGATCCAATGAAGCACGAGGTGATGTGGTGGGTGGGAAGATAGATATAATAACCGAATTATTACATCGTTTGGTTGTGTATATATGTTGTGCATTCAATTTGATTGAATATCAAATATATTAAGCGATTTTCTTTTCCAAACTTGTTGTGTAGGTTGTTGTTGAATACAAAAGAGAAACGGTGAATGGAAGATATATATATTATTTTATTGTAGAATAATGTACCAGAAAGTATTATGATTGTAGATTGTTCAACATACATAGGTTTTAGCATCACTGCCTTCCTATTCTTGATGCACCAAAGTGTGGTCGAGCTGTGTTGGGGGGGAACCAAAACAACCCACTCCTCCCCCTGATAAATTGAAAGAGTACCTTCTAAAGAAGGTGGAAAATATAGAGTACCAAATGAATATACGGCAGCATCTACAGTAGAAGCGTGTTGTTAGACGTGTCTGTCAAAAGTTTGGGAAACAAAACTTCCTTCAACTTCCCGAAGAAGGAAAGGACAAGGTGAAGAAGCAAATGGTGTTATACAACACTGACAAGATGAAGGAGCAGAGAAGGCAAAGAATATTACGATTGCAGGAGAGAAAGAGACAGGAAGGAATGGTAATGTCGAACTGAATTGTTAAATATGAATTTTCCTTGCTTAATATTTTTTGTTCAGATGCATAGAAGGTTCACTTAACGTTAACTTACATGACATGCCAGGGTGATGGTCAAGAAGTCTTTTCTTCCTACCAGCGGAGTAGGGCTCATTCACTAGAGGAAGTTGTGGCCACGAAAGGTGAAGATGGCGTTGTTCCTCCCACCCCTGCATATAAGATTCAGAATAAGCATCCTACACAGTTGAAAGTTTCAAGGAACCATCTGAAGAAGAAATGAAAACAAATAGTGATCTCCAAATCTTTTGTTTACTGTAAATTTTGTTTTGCTTATTTGAATGAATTGGTTGCATGCATCTGAGTTTGGTGCAACGTTTCAATTCCTCCTATTACACAACAATGATGAACAACGAAGTGCTGCCCTCAAGCAGGTTTTTGTTATTTTCGATGGTGAACAATTTCCCATGGAAGCACCAGATGATGTTGTTCCTCCCGACCCGCCATCTAACAATGTTGAGAAGAAGAAGAAGAAGAATGAGCATATGCCATCAAACGTGTCAAGGTGCCTTGACATGGAGGAAGTAGAAGAAATGGTGAATTGCAATTCTTTTATTTAATGTTTGTTTTAATTATTTCAATGAATTGGTTGCATGCACCTAGATTTGAAATGACCTTTTAATTCTTGCTATTACAGGGCAAGGATAAACAACAAAGTGTTGGCCTTGACCTAATTGGCGATGTCGTTGTGATTGAAATGAGAGAGGCTAATACAGATGGACATACAGATGGGGAGAGCACTGGCCATGAAGTGGGATAGGGTAACACAGATGGTCATGAGGATGGGGAGAACATTGGGCTGAATGTGGAACTGGGTGACAGAGATGGACATGGGGAAGGGGAGAGCATTGGCTTGCAAGTGGGAGAGGGTAATAAGGATGGACCCAAGGAGGAGGAGAGCGTTGGCCTACAAGGGGAAGATGGCAATAAAGATGGAAATGGGGACGGGGAGAGGTGTGGTGTGCCATCTATATCGGTATCAAACCCAACACACTTCCATGCTCTATTCTTATTTCTTTAGGAATCTTTTAATGTGCCTTTAATTATGCTTCATGTTAATGACGTTTCCATTGCAAGAAAATATGGTGGATGAACAGATGATAGAGTTCAACGGCATAACTTTTAAGGTTGATGATCACGTCGACCTTTGGAGGCAGCATAAACGGGTTGCGAAAGGCATTCTATATGTTGTCGCCAGAAACGCTCACACCCACTGCTTGAGGCACCCAAAAAATTGTGCAAGAGTCAGCATTGTTGAGGCCATTGATGGTCGATGCTACGTGCCTTTTCCCATGCCTGGAGCAGAGACCATCGCAGAGTGCATGGGTGGCTTTGTCATATGGTAGCTTACCGAGATGAAGCATTTTGTTCGAGAGGTACACATAAATGATATGTTGTTGTATATATATCATACTATGTATATTGTTTCCATGCATACGTTAATTATCAAAAATTGTTTGCTATAGGGTGAAGTTGTTAAACCTGACACGGACAAAGCACAAAGTATGAAGAAATCTATTGTTTCACGTTCATCATCTACGAGGGTTTGTGGATCTGGAATCACCCCCCCCAAAATACACAAGGACCCTAAGAAACGTGTCGTATTTTACGCAGGCCTGAACTTCATTGCAAGGAATAGGTAGCGTAGGAATTGATGAGACAGGCTCCAAATACTGATTCTGCTCTGTGGGTTTCAATATTTTAATATTGAATAATTGTGGTGTAGAGATACACCATTTGCATATGTTTCAACACTATGGTGTTATACATTTGATACGAGACTTTTCATGGGCTTCTTTAATTATTTTATTATTGTACAATTATGTTGAACATATAGGCATATACACTTATTTCATGTCATTGGAACAAATAATTTTTATCCATTTCATATCAGACTTTAAGAAAAAAAGTCTTGTTCACTATCTATTAATATGTTTGGAACACAAATTTTACATGACTCTTGTGTTGTCCCCTCTGGCATGTGTTGGCATTAATGTCAAAGCAATAAGACAATAAGATGTTCTTGATTGGTAAACAAGTCAGTATTGGTTTGGTAATTCATTTGATGGTCTCTTCATTTCAGTTCTTCAACAATCACTTGACTTGGCATACAAGTGTTTTTCAACTCTAGTACACTGCATATTGTTTCATGTTCACTCATCTTGCATATTGTGATAAGGATCTAAAATTGTGACTATATGTAAATAGAATTATATGAGTTGAAACAGTTATGAAGACAGTTTTGCTCCTCATGTTCATTTATTTATCATATGTCATTCAGTTATAAATTTGTAGTAAGATTATGTTATCTTGTAAATATTTTAGCTTTCCGGTTTGTATAATGTTCAATCTCCGCAATCTGGTTATGGTCTTTATGTTCATACATGTTAAAAATCATCAAACATGCTTCATAACTAAATTTCTCTAGAGCTTGCACTTTACATTTGGTTATTAATGCTAAAGTGGTTGGTATGGGAACAATCGATGCCACCATTTATCAATAAATTTGAGATTTTTTTTTTAAAACAATCCATGAGGTACAGGATTTGAAACCCATCAAGTGTCGGTAATCTAGTTTGGATTGTGATAATCCATACAAGTGGATAGAATGATATACTAATGTTTGAAATGCACCATTTCTAATGCATATTATATATAACTACCTAAAAAATATTGTTGGGTCTCAATCTTGGAAACATAGAAATAAGGACTATCCATGACTCACTCACAAGATCAAATCAACTTCCGAATTAAAAAGTTCTATGCCTCAAGAAAAGAATGATGAAAATCAGACTAATGTCAACAATTGCAAAGGTGATTACAATAGGCCCATCAAAATATCTCAATCAAGTAATGCACCCTTGATTCTCATTATGTACCTTCAACCATATGGTAATGATAACAATGTGATTGGTAAAGTATTCATTTTAATGGTCTACCCTTACCCAAATGCCAATGACAAAGCAAAGCATATATTGGTGGATTAGAAAACCCTATTCATCCTTCTAGAAAACCTTTAAAGTAAGGTTTTAAGTCTCAATATTCTAAAACACCACTCTGTATGAGTTGTTTATCCTCTACAGACTTCCCTATTCATCCTTCTAGAAAACCTTTAAAGTAGGGTTTTAATTCTCAATATTCTAAAACGCCACTCCCTATGAGTTGTTTATCCTCTACAAACATAGTTTTTCAAACCTCTTCTCCATTTAAGGAGGGTAATTTACTACTAAAAAATATTTATCTTGAAGTATTTTCTCCATACAACCTTAATTGGTTCCTCTATAATAGTTACTATACATAATTGTTGGAGGATGGAAAACACACTATGTTTTCCTATACTTTGCAAATCTTGTTCAAAGACGGCAGTTAGTGTTATGCACACAATAAGAGGACAATGTATTGAATTTGAGCTTCGTAATTTTTAACAACCCTTACTTTCAGCAAAACACTCTTGTTCGATCTCTGCCCAACACATTATTCACATAACAGTTGCATCATGGAAAACACAGTGGGTTGTGGCTCACTTATTATTTTATGCAGGCTGTGAGAAATGAATGTTTTGAAGTTCCCGTTGTGCTCTTTTAACAACACCTACTTCGAGAAAAATACTCTTTTTCAATATCTGCCCATATGTTTCCAACGCAAAATTTACATAACAATAGCATCATGGAAAACACAATGGGTTGTGGATCACTTCTTATTTTTTCCTGACTGTAACAAAATAATGTTTTCAACTTCCCTTTCTTGTCTTATGAGACCCCTTACTATATGAAAAACAGTCTTGTTCACTACCTGTTCATATGTTTCTAACAAAAATTTTACTTAAATGTTGCAGTATGGAAAACACAATGGGTTGTCCCTGACTTTGCAAAAATAGTAAGAAGACAGCAGCTAGTGTTATGCATAGAGTAAGAGGACAATGTATTGAATCTGAGCTTCATAATTTTCTACAACCCTTACTTTCAACAAAACACTCTTGCTCGATCTCTGCCCAACACATTATTCACATAACATTAGCATCATGGAAAGTACAGTGGGTTGTGGCTCACTTTTTTTTTTTGGAATGTAACAAAATAATGTTTTCAACTTCCCTTTCTTGTCTTATGAGACCCCTTTCTTTAAGAAAAATAGTCTTGTTCACTACCTGTTCATATGTTTCCAACAAAAAATTTACTTAATTGTTGCAGTATGGAAAACACAATGGGTTGTCCTTGACTTTGCAAAAACAGTAAGAAGACAGCAGCTAGTGTTATGCATAGAGTAAGAAGACAATTTATTGAATCTGAGCTTCATAATTTTTAACAACCCTTACTTTCAGCAAAACACTCTTGCTCGATCTCTGCCCAACACATTATTCACATAATAGTAACATCATGGAAAGCACAGTGGGTTGTGGCTCACTTCTTCTTTTTTTCGGAATGTAACAAAATAATGTTTTCAACTTCCCTTTCTTGTCTTATGAGACCCCTTTCTTTAAGAAAAATAGTCTTGTTCACTACTTGTTCACATGTTTCCAAAAAAACATTTACTTAAATGTTGTAGTATGGAAAACATAATGGGTTGTCCCTGACTTTGCAAAAACAGTAAGAAGACAGCAGCTAGTGTTATGCACAGAGTAAGAGGACAATGTATTGAATCTGAGCTTCATAATTTTTAACAACCCTTACTTTCAGCAAAACACTCTTGCTCGATCTCTGCCCAACACATTATTCACATAACAGTAGCATCATGGAAAGCATAATGGGTTGTGGCTCACTTTTTTTTTCCGGAATGTAACAAAATAATGTTTTCAACTTCCCTTTCTTGTCTTATGAGACCCCTTTCTTTAAGAAAAATAGTCTTGTTCACTACCTGTTCATATGTTTCCAACAAAAAATTTACTTAAATGTTGTAGTATGGAAAACACAATGGGTTGTCCCTGACTTTGCAAAAACAGTAAGAAGACAACAGCTAGTGCTAGTGTTATGCACAAAGTAAGAGGACAATGTATTGAATCTGAGCTTCATAATTTTTAACAACCCTTACTTTCAGCAAAACACTCTTGCTCAATCTCTGCCCAACACATTATTCACATAACAGTAGCATCATGGAAAGCACAGTGGGTTGTGACTCACTATTTTTCTTTTTTTTCCGGAATGTAACAAAATAATGTTTTCAACTTCCCTTTCTTGTCTTATGAGACCCCTTACTTTAAGAAAAATAGTCTTGTTCACTACCTATTCATATGTTTCCAACAAAAAGATTACTTAACTATTGCAGTATGGAAAACACAATGGGTTGTCCATGACTTTGCAAAAACAGTAAGAAGACAGTAGCTAGTGTTATGCACATAGTAAGAGGAAAATGTATTGAATTTGAGCTTCATAATTTTTAACAACCCTTACTTTCAGCAAAACACTCTTGCTCGATCTTTTCCCAACACATTATTCACATAACAATAGCATCATGTAAAGCACAGTGGGTTGTGGCTCACTTATTAATTTTTTCCGAACTGTAACAAAATAATGTTTTCAACTTCAATTTCTTGTTTTATGACACCCCTTACTTTAGTAAAAACAATTAGAAGACAGCAGCTAGTGTTATGCAAACAGTAAGAGGAAAATGTATTGAATCTAAGCTTCATAATTTTTAAGAACCCTTACTTCACCAAAACACTCTTGTTCCATCTCTACCCAACACATTATTCACATAACAGTAGCATCATGGAAAGCACAGTGGGTTGTGCCTCACTTATTTTCTTTTCTGGATTATAACAAAATAGTCTTTTCAACTTCAGTTTCTTGTTTTATGACACCCCTTACTTTAAGAAAAACAGTAAGAAGACAGCAGCTAGTGTTATGCACACAGTAAGAAGCCAAGAAAAGTTGTAGATTTTGATATTCCATTTCAGCATTCCATTTCAATATCCTTATACATTTTGATGAGAAGATGCACAAGAAAAGTTGCAGAATGGAAAACACAAACTGTAGCAAAATAGTGTATTCAATTTCACCATCAAATTTTATAATAACAATACGCATTAGACAATGAAATGTAAAAATATTTCGCGTCAATATTACACAATCTGAACAAAATTACAATGCACATTTAATACTAGTCACATTGAAGACTATGTCAACCATTTACGTATAGGTATAATCTCTGTGTTCTTAGCATCTAGAAGCATTTGTGGCACTCTGATTGTCAAGGTGGAATTGACAGCATACAATGTTGTCACCCCGTAATTCTCATGTAGTAGCCTGAAGGAGGGCCTCACACAGTGGATCTCAAACCTGACAATGTGGTTGAATTTGAACACAGCCAGCAACCATTCCTCCATAGGACCTTTGTGATTACTAATTACATATTCCCCCTTGAGGAATCTCATAAACCTCATGCTCAGCTGATCTGTAAGATTGTGCCTCTGTATGATAATTGTTGGTCTAATGCACACCTTCCATATGCATCCAGCTAGGAAAAGGTCTCGAATTTCTCGGTAAACAGACATTGGCCAATCACATAAATTGACAATCTCTATTTGTAGATTGTAATATTGAACATCCATGCCCATATGCGCCCAAACTCCAAATATGTTGAAAAAGTGAGCATAATTATCATATTACAAATTTGTGCGGTTTGGACCTTTTCTATTAATTCTCCTTAACATCTTTTTTTGCAACCTATATGGGAGGCTGAGTTCCTCGATTCGAGCAAGAATATTGTATGGCAGATACAGGTGGTAGTTCTTCAACCAACTAGCCACCCATGCTCAAGAACTGTGAGACATCTTCTATAAGACTATAGCAACAGGTTGTAAAATTCCTGAAATGAAAGATAAAATAACTATTTTAGACGGTAGACCTGCATTCTCTAATTAGGACATTGTCAATGCAATGGAAATAGTGAAAAAATAAGCAAGCAAAGTGGACTTATTTAGATAATGTATGCACTAAAGAGATTGTACCTATTGTTTGAACTGAACGAGGTGACACGTGCAGTATCTCCAAAGGGCATATGGCAACGCATGATTCGAATAGTGGGAAGAACAGTGCCTGAAAGGAAAGAGAACAAAAATTTCAGCACATACAACATTCTCTAATTGGAAACACATGAAACTGTTGGTAAAAAATATTGAAAGCGAAAGAAAACTTTTCATAACTAAGTAACTGTGTATGGACAGTGTCTTTTCCAACATGGAAAATAATTTGAGCATTTTATTTCTTGCAATCACATGAGTTGAAGTAATGAATTGTACAAAATATATTTTTGTTACTAACACAAGATGCAAATAATCATAATTGGAGGATGGAAAACACAGTGGGTTCTTCCTGACATTTTTATTTTCTGCAAACTATAACAAAACAAGGTCTCGAAGTTCACCTTCTTGTCAGTCTTAATTAGTCGTGCTTGAAGAATTTTATAGGCTTAATTATTTTGTTTGTAAAATAGGCCTATTTTGGGGTCCACGATAGCGAAGAAGAGCTTGTTTGAAGTGTTTGTTCCATAAGGTATTTTATGTTCCAGAAACCCATTTGTGCCAATTTTTACATACCAGAAATTGAGATGCTATTGTTTTGAAAAGAATGTTTGAAAACATGACTCTACCACTGGAAATGCACTCAATTAGCCGAAATCTAGAAAGGATCAGGTCTTAAATCATCATCTACTTTTACAAATACAAAGGCTCAAGGCAACGTTGATGTACTAAACCCTTACTTTATGCACAAAAAAAGCTCTATCAAATGAGGCTTTAATAGAATACTATATTCCAAACCTTCCCATGCTCTACCACCATATGAAACATGTTTATAAATGTCTTCCCATGCTTTAGGAACAAACTTTCAGCCCCTTTGAATGCACTTTCCTCAGTTACCAACTTGTATGCATCCTTTTTCATTGGAAATCTTTTGTATTTTATAAATATCAGCAACCAAATATTGAATGGTTCGCTTCCCCTACATGATTCAACAAATACACTTTTTAAATTATATAACGTCATACCAAAAAATGGACTTATGTAAGTAAAGTTATTAAATTCGAAACATACCTTCCATTGGGTTTACACCCACAAAAGACGGTCGTCGATGAGGACTCCTTTCTCAAGCTTGGAATGCTGAAGTGAACCAAAAAATCCATAAACGAAATCATAAATTTCATGGCGTGGTACAAACACATACTAGAAAAAGGAATCTGCAAAAATAGTTCCTATTACAATAAAGAAATTGAAATGGGTTTTCTCATACTCACCCTTATTAGATGTTGTATCCTCTGCCACATCCATAGTAGTTGCACCTCAAGTCTGACATTGCATATTGACATTCAAATTCAAACTATTGTTCACGAACAATGGAAAGGAGTCATCCAAAGGGGTTTGGTGATCTAACTGTTGTGTGGAATGCTTTGTACGCCGGGTTGGACATCGACGATGATCGCTGGTTGCACTAAACCATGGATGCATATGAACAGTGCTACTTGTAGCTTGATCAAGATCCATAATGAATTCAAATAGAAATGCATTTGATTGCCATAGGTCTTCTACAAACCTGTCCACGCATTTTGCATATGACTACACCTGTTGTAGAGATTGTGGCGGTGTACGCATCACTTTCTTCAAGATCTTGTTAGTGTTATTCCAAAGAGACATTGTCACCACATGTTCATCATATACATGAGTCGTAGAAGGAGCTTGCACAAGGGTCAGAACATTAGGGTTATTTTCTTCTACGGCCCCCTCTGACAATGTCTCATTGAAATCTATATTTGAATCAATTGGTTGACCTCCCCCGTCTAAATGAGGACCCAGAAGAAATTTTTATTAGGCTATAGAAAATGCAAAACACAATTGACTCCAATAAAGTAATGCAATTCGAATTGAAATTCACTTACCATGGACCACCCCTTCAATGACAGATGATCTTTTAATCAAGTGAGCAACCTTGACGACATGTTTGCAAGTGTTCCCCTCCAAACTCCAAGGGCAGTCACAAACAAAAAGGTGCTCCCCAAATTTATGAACAAGGTAGTGCATTGACCTACTTTGACTTTTCACCCAGTACCGTCCAGGATCTATTTCATCGGGAATACAGTCATCGTCTGAAATTGCCTTGGCCCGCTCCACACTAGATTGCATATTTAAATATTTTTTGTTCGTCAGAAAACCATAATATTGCAACTTTTCCTTTTGCCTATAGAATGGTTCCATTTTATACACAAGTGTGTAATACAAATAGTCCATTCTCCTATTGTATTTTTTTAAATGATTGCACAAGTACCGAGTTTTTAATATGCAATGGTACGACTCAATGGTTGCATTCGTATCCTGGTTGGCATGTGGGAATAGTCTGCAATTTTTTGCCCACATGGCTGCAAAAAAAAAATCCAATAGTCAAGTAAGTGACAACGTATTAGACGTGACATCAAAGAATTTGAATGGTGCGAATCATGCGAGGTGACGAAAATTGTCAACTGACCAATTCGACCTTCTCCTTCGCACCAAGTCTTCTTGAAGTACTCTAAGAATCGGGCCTGGTCATTGAACTCCTCAAAGAAAGAGTTCAAAAGCTGAGTGATGCAATATTCAGTGTCAATGATTTCCATCACGATCATGCCAAGACTACGGAAGACATCCATTTCCCTTTCCTTGGTTGCATACTTGTATACATTCTTTAGCCAAGCCCTTTTGACATGCTAAATGCATAGAATCACACGACATTAAAAGACAGCCCTAATAGACAATACCAACGATATTGTTTACCACTCGACTGCATGAGAAAGTGGCATTGAAAATGAATAGAAAATGAGAAAGGTACACAAATGAAGAAAGGGATACACATATCGTATGGCTTGGATCTCTGCACTCGCATCATCGATCAAAAATGAATTGATTCTCCAGCCGGGCCTAGCTCTTCTTCCGCGTTCGAGCAATACGCGTAGCCACGCAGAGATGTCCTCAATCTTGTTTCGTGATGAGACTACCCATGCAACTGGCACACCACTCTGTTGCTCATCGAAAATGAGGAGAGTATACAATGGTTACTGTAGAGAGAACAACTCAGCGTGAGCATTGTGAAGTTTATAGCCAATAAGATCATTGAAAACACGACTAACTATTTGTCAATGTTTGTAAGGCCTTACCTCATATTTGTTAGTTGCAAACATGGAATCCATCGAGATGACTAAATTGTGTGAGCAGATAACCATCCTATCCAACATCCATGGAGTTTGAACCCTGATAACAAAAGGCGTATTGTTCCCATCGGGTCGTTGAAAGTAGAAGAAGTTTTCAAAGCCTTCTCCACTCCATAGTAGGATAATTTTGGAATCAACTTTGTGTTTTTGTGCGTGAGTACAATGCACCTTTTGCCACACATTCATTACATCCTTTCTTGTAAGGAATTGATCTCTCTTGGACATCATGCCACATAACAGAGGATCGCTGACGTGTCTATCCATTATTGCATTGACACTGACATGCATGAGCAAAAGGCTTTCAATATAGCTTTTGCACCCCATGGATAGATTAGCGGAAAACATAGAATGCTTCTCTCCACTTGTGTCATGAATTCCATGGAAAAATTCACCATTTTTATCTGCGTGGAACATTTCTTTGTAGATAATATAGGCAACATCGGGTTTGCCTTCCATAACCTTTACCATGAAGTGGTATTGACAACCTCGCTTTTTTATAAACGTCTTATGTGGTTTCTTCTCTGGTGGAGGCTGGTTTCTATTGTCTTTAGGACCGTATTGACACCAGTAGCTGCAAGAAAGGCATCATCTCATCATGTTCAACCAAGAGAGTAAAATATCATTTGGCCATAGAAATGAATGTCGATATATACAAACCTCTTATACAAAATTGTTTTTCTATAATTTTTTTCATAGACAACACAGGAGGTGGTAGGTTCTCTTATTTTCTTGTCCAAAAATTTGGTTTCTACACCTTCAACGTACGTTTCACCATGAATGAATTGATCAAGTCTTGTAAGAGGAATTGCTACAACAAGGTCAAGGACCTTATCCTTGTTGACGAAAATAGTAGCCCATTCCAAATCGGAAGACAAAAAAGGAGAGCCTCCATTTTGTACATCTTGCACCTCCAATTTTTCTAGCTTCTTCCATTTCAAACCTCTCCTCATTCTAGGAAATCACAACATTGGATGAATACTTAAAATTAGTGCGGATTGTGTGAAGAAGAAGGAAAAAAACATTCATTAAACAGAGATAAAATGTGCTTGCATTGCTCTCACCCACGTAAAACCAATAGGACGTTTCGGCTTCAACCGAGGAAAATTAAAGGTGATAGATTCAATCGAGCTACGCATAAAATATAACACAAACGCATGCTGGAAATCGGACAGTCCAACAACCCAAACACTGTGTTTTCCGAATAACAATTTTTTTCTGCACTTTTCTTTCAATCATGCAAAATTCCAACACAACAATGGAATGTGTGGTTTGGAAAACATTCATACTGTCATGTAACATTCCATGTTGCAAAACCGTAGGTGTTAAGAAGCAAGCAACCCACCATGACACAACCCCCTACATTTAAACAAGGAGATTCAAATAACTAGAATCCAGCACTGTGTTTCCCATTTAGAATTATTTTGTGGAGTTTTCTTATCAATTGACTAAAATTTATACACAACAATGGAATGTGTGATTTGGAAGATAGTCATATTGTATTCTAACATTCCATATTGAGACAAGGAAAGATAAAAACAACAAACTAATTTGACAAGATGATTTCTTTTAGAATTCACAAATTCAGCAAATATAACATCAACACTGTTCGACTCAGCAAATATCATATTGAAGAACGATCGCAAAAGCATAAAAACATTAGTGATCAAGAAAATATTAACAAACTAAAGGATTCAATCTTATTTGCTTTTTTCTCAATACAAAATATGGGTTCAAAGGCTCCATGGCTGCGTAACAAAATTGTCTGAAAATAGAAAATGCCCTTCTCCCCCCTTTTCGTCTCTTTCTTTCCTCCCAATTTTTTTTTCTCCAATAATTGTTCGCAATCCTCATTAAAAATGACCAAGGTTGCAATAATTCATTAATAAACGAACATTGTTTCCATTACACCCTACGAATTTGGTCACTATTCATAATTACAAAATTTGCATGCATGTAAAGTAAAGATTCAGTTTCTATCGATAGAAACCAAGTTCACTAAACAACCAGAGGAGCCCGACCTCGTAAAATATCCGCAAGCATTCCATTATGCAAATTATTAAATTTGGCTCGCTCTTCCTCTCTATCTAAGACAGAGATCACCCTCCAATATTCAGTGTAGCTAGACTTTTCCTTCCATGCAAGTGAACGTAGCTCAGAAACAATGTCGAGTTGTTCCTCCTCGAGCCACATTAAATTAGGCAAAATGATTGGTACTGGCTCATTTTCCCGTTTCGCAACTTCACCAAGAAGCACCATGTCGAAGAAAAACCTGGGATCAAAATTCTACCACCTTAAGAAAAACGTGGGTGTTAAGAAGCAAGAACCCAACCATAACAAAACCCTTTACATTTCAAGTGGATGATTAAAATAACTGAAACCCAGCACTGTGTTTCCCATTCAGAATTTTTTTTGCAGTTTCTTTTTTCAATGGTACGAAATTTAAACACAACAATGGAATGTGTGATTTTGAAGACATTCGAGCAACTGAAATACTCCACATTCTGCTTCCCAAATTTCAAAAACAAAGAACTTGTAAAACCCTCTACATTTAAACAAGGAGATTCAAAAAAATGAAACCCAGCAGCGTGTTTCCCATTCAGAATAATTTTGTACAGTTTTTTTATTGAAACCCAACACTGCGTTTCTCATTCAGAATTATTTTTTGCAGTTTCTTTTTTCAATGGTGCGAAATTTAAACACAACAATGGAATGTGTGATTTTGAAGACACTCGAGCAACTAAAATACTCCACATTCTGTTTCCCAAATTTCAAACACAAAGAACTTGTAAAACCCTCTACATTAAAACAAGGAGATTCAAAAAAATGAAACCCAGCACTGTTTTTCCCATTTAGAATAATTTTGTATAGTTTTTTTATTGAAACCCAGCACTGCGTTTCCCATTCAGAATTATTTTTTGCAGTTTCTTTTTTCAATGGTGCGAAATTTAAACACAACAATGGAATGTGTGATTTTGAAGACATTCAAGCAACTGAAATACTCCAGATTTTGTTTCCCAAATTTCAAACACAAAAAACTTGTAAAATCCTCTACATTAAAACAAGGAGATTCAAAAAAATGAAACACAGCAGTGTGTTTCCCATTCAGAATAATTTTGTACAATTTTTTTATTGAAACCCAGCACTACGTTTCCCATTCAGAATTATTTTTTGCAGTTTCTTTTTTCAATGGTGCGAAATTTAAACACAACAATGGAATGTGTGATTTTGAAGACATTCGAGCAACTAAAATACTCCACATTCTGTTTCCCAAATTTCAAAAACAAAGAATTTGTAAAACCCTCTACATTAAAACAAGGAGATTAAAAAAAATGAAACCCAGCAATGTGTTTCCCATTCAAAATAATTTTGTACAGTTTTTTTATTGAAACCCAACACTGTGTTTCCCATTCAGAATTATTTTTTGCAGTTTCTTTTTTCAATGGTGTGAAATTTAAACACAACAATGGAATGTGTGATTTTGAAGACACTCAAGCAATTAAAATACTCCACATTTTGTTTCCCAAATTTCAAACACAAAGAACTTGTAAAACCCTCTACATTAAAACAAGGAGATTCAAAAAAATGAAACTCAGTAGTGTGTTTCCCATTCAGAATAATTTTGTACAGTTTTTTTATTGAAACCTAGCACTGCGTTTCCCATTCAAAATTATTTTTTGCAGTTTCTTTTTTCAATGGTGCGAAATTTAAACACAACAATGGAATGTGTGATTTTGAAGGCATTCGAGCAACTAAAATACTCCACATTTTGTTTCCCAAATTTCAAAAACAAAGAACTTGTAAAACCCTCTACATTTAAACAAGGAGATTCAAAAAAATGAAACCCAGCACTGTGTTCCCCATTCAAAATAATTTTGTACAGTTTTTTTATTGAAACCCAGCACTACGTTTCTCATTCAGAATTATTTTTGCAGTTTTCTTTTTTCAATGGTGCGAAATTTAAACACAACAATGGAATGTGTGATTTTGAAGACATTCGAGCAACTGAAATACTCCACATTTTCTTTCCCAAATTTCAAACACAAAGAACTTGTACAACCCTCTACATTAAAACAAGGAGATTGAAAAAAATGAAACCCAGCGGTGTGTTTCTCATTTAGAATAATTTTGTACAGTTTTTTTATTGAAACCCAGCACTACGTTTCCCATTCAGAATTATTTTTTGCAGTTTCTTTTTTCAATGGTGCAAAATTTAAACACAACAATGGAATGTGTGATTTTGAAGACATTCAAGCAACTGAAATACTCCACATTTTGTTTCCCAAATTTCAAAAACAAAGAACTTGTAAAACCCTCTACATTTAAACAAGGAGATTCAAAAAATGAAACCCAGTAGTGTGTTTCCCATTCAAAATAATTTTGTACAGTTTTTTTATTGAAACCCATCACTGCGTTTCCCATTCAGAATTATTTTTGCAATTTCTTTTTTCAATGGTGCAAAATTTAAACACAACAATGGAATGTGTGATTTTGAAGACATTCGAGCAACTAAAATACTCCACATTTTGTTTCCCAAATTTCAAACACAAAGAACTTGTAAAACCCTCTACATTAAAATAAGGAGATTCAAAAAAATGAAACCTAGCAGTGTGTTTCCCATTCAGAATAATTTTGTGCAGTTTTTTAATTGAAACCCAGCACTGCGTTTCCCATTTAGAATTATTTTTTGAAGTTTCTTTTTTCAATGGTGCGAAATTTAAACACAACAATGGAATGTGTGATTTTGAAGACATTCGAGCAAATGAAATACTCCACATTTTGTTTCCCAAATTTCAAAAATAAAGAACTTGTAAAACCCTCTACATTTAAACAAGGAGATTCAAAAAAATGAAACCCAGCAGCGTGTTTCCCATTCAGAATAATTTTGTACAGTTTTTTTATTGAAACCCAACACTGCGTTTCTCATTCAGAATTATTTTTTGCAGTTTCTTTTTTCAATGGTGCGAAATTTAAACACAACAATGGAATGTGTGATTTTGAAGACACTCGAGCAACTAAAATACTCCACATTCTGTTTCCCAAATTTCAAACACAAAGAACTTGTAAAACCCTCTACATTAAAAGAAGGAGATTCAAAAAAATGAAACCCAGCAATGTGTTTCCCATTCAGAATAATTTTGTACAATTTTTTTATTGAAACCCAACACTGCATTTCCCATTCAGAATTATTTTTTGTAGTTTCTTTTTTCAATGGTGCAAAATTTAAACACAACAATGGAATGTGTGATTTTGAAGACATTCGAGCAACTGAAATACTCCACATTTTGTTTCCCAAATTTTAAAAAACAAAGAACTTGTAAAACCCTTTACATTAAAACAAGGAGATTCAAAAAAATGAAACCCAACAGTGTGTTTCTCATTCAAAATCATTTTGTACAGTTTTTTTATTGAAACCTAGCACTGTGTTTCCCATTCATAATTATTTTTTGCAATTTCCTTTTTCAATGGTGCGAAATTTAAACACAACAATGGAATGTGTGATTTTGAAGACATTCGAGCAATTGAAATACTCCACATTTTGTTTCTCAAAATTCAAACACAAAGAACTTGTAAAACCCTCTACATTAAAACAAGGAGATTCAAAATAATGAAACCCAACAGTGTGTTTCCCATTCAGAATAATTTTGTACAGTTTTTTTATTGAAACCCAGCACTGCGTTTCCCATTCAAAATTATTTTTTTCAGTTTCTTTTTTCAATGGTGTGAAATTTAAACACAACAATGGAATGTGTGATTTTGAAGACATTCAAGCAACTGAAATACTCCACATTTTGTTTCCCAAATTTCAAACACAAAGAACTTGTAAAACCCTCTGCTTGCAACAAAATTACCCCTCACCTCGATTTCGTGTGTATTCTCCTCCAAATCCTCCACGTGCACTCCACACTTCAGTTAATTTGGTCGGTATTCTCCTCGAATTCGTCCACGTACTCTCAGACCTTTAGCTTTCCTTTTCAACATGCAGACAGGAAACAAAACAAATAGTATTTTCGCCTTGCTTTCTCCAAACAAAAAAGGCCCACGTCATTCCCTTCCACTTTCCCCGCACCACACAAAAGAAACTTATCGACGAAGCTAACCTGCCCGCATTTCCGCCCGGCAACGGGTAGGAAATCGCACCTAACGGTGCCGTTAACTCTTGCCTGACCGTAGCTCGGACGTTTCGTCACCTCTGCCGGTTTCAGGCATCTGACAAGCCCCGCACTATGACGTCTTGTCATGTTTTGTATGTATCCATGCATGTTCATGTGTATGTTTTTCATGCGTTTTTCGATGTACATAGGTGAATTTTGTCTAGCAAGCCAGCTCCACCATTTTTTGGGTAGCTTTAGCTCATGATTTTCTTATTACTATTTGATGGTTTCATGTATTGTATCTCCTATTTATTTGGTGCTTTAGATGGATGTTTTGTAGACATTCTTAGATTGTCAAAATTCCTCCAAATCTATGGTTGGTGATACTCCTATGAAAGGTTTCTTTGCAAGTGTAAGTTCAAATTTGTGTTACACTTTTAGCTAACAAAATAGTTTCGTGTGAAATAATTTCACCCTAAATAATTTTAAGCAAAAAAGAGCTTTTCTTGAAACTACTTGGAACCTACGAGGCACGAAGAGTTTTGGGAAAAACTATTTTGCTCAAAACCATTAAACACATGCACACACGCATAGATATATATAAATTTAAAAAATCAAACCAAATTGAGTTTACTTGGAATGTTTTGGGCAAAAATATTTTGCTTGAAACTACATATGTGGCAACTTGACTCATATTCTAGGATTATTTCAACAAAAACTCAACTAAACTCTAGATTTTTCCAACCAAGGATATTTTCATGAAAATCTAAAAATACTCTTTTGTAGAGAGATTAAAGTCTAGAATCTAAAAAAAGTGATAATTTTGTTATTTTTATTATGATTTTTTTAGTTTATTGCAAGTAGTTTATTATAATCATTAGGTTGATTAAATATTAAAATTTATTTATTTTTTAAAAAAACATACAATGCACTAGACATAAATTAAATTACAAACATAAATTAAAATTATACATTTTAATATATATCCAACTATTTTTTTTAAATTATAAACATAAATTAAATTAAAATTTCTACATTTCATTAGTTTACATCATTTTAAAGTTCAAAATATAAATGTCACTTTTAAGCTGTCCAGGTTAAAAAATTGTGTGTTGACCATTTACTTTATAAAAGTGTGACATATTTCTGAACTTTTATCCATAATGCATTGGGTTACTTTGGAGTGTGAGATTTTTCTCCTAAAAGATTTTTCCCCACATACACTTGTGTTATGGTATATTGTTTAATCTATGTTTGTAAGTGGCTTTTTTTTGTAATTGTTAAAAGATTAAAATTTGTACAACACTATCCACAAAACATTAGTGTAGGAAGTGTTTCCATGTACCATACTTCTTTTCATTTGGTATCAAAGCATGATCACCTCATACTCTCAGTGTTGGATAGAGGTTTTTTTCTACTAATCTTCATTTTCAGAGTGGAAGCTTACATAGAGAGGGCTTTGCTCTTATTACAGGAAGAGAGAAATTATATCAAGGATAGAGATGGAGAATTTCTATACGAAAATCTTTAAGCTCAAGATAGAGGATGTGCTCATAGACCAATATATATGATTCATAGTATATTTATTCAAACCTATAACTACAACACAATAAGATTGAGACAAGATGGATAGAGAATCAAAGGGTTTTATTAGACTCGATTTAGTCAATTCAATGTTATTGAATTTGCATAAAGAGACTCTATGGTGAATCTTTGAAAGAATCTTGGAGAAATTTATCAACCTAAATCCCTAATGAATATTATTTTCCTAAGAAAGAAGTTTTATACCCTTAGGATGCAAGATGGTGTGTTTGTGGCCAAATCTCTAAAGTCATTCAATATGGTAGCTACCTCGTAGCACTCCATGGTAGTGAAAATGGAGGAGAGTTGGTGTATGACTTTGTTTTTTTCTTTGCTAGATTTATGGGACCAACTTATTATGCCATTGAGAGAACTACCACCAAGTTCAATATGGAAAAAGTGGTTGCATATTTACTTTCTACATAACTGAGAAGTAAGAGTTTTGAATTAGCTAAAGAGGCCCTATAAATTCATGGAAGATCCATAGAAAAGGAAAGAAGGATAGGAAGAAAGATAAGTCTAGATCAAAATCTTATGGAATCTCCTTGTAAGTTCAAGACAAAATGTTGGAACTGCAAAAAATTTGAACATCTAAGAAAATAAATTAAGGAGGTGGAGGAGAAGAAGAAAAAAGTAGATTATGATGATCAGTTTGAGTGATCCTCCTAAGATAAATTTTATACGTTTATTGTTTCCTTTGCTACTTATTTAGTGGAATGCACGTGGTCGATAAACTCTGGTGCCTCTTTCCACCTAATCTCACATTGAGGTTGATTTATTAAAATACATAATATAATGGTGGGAAAGTGTCTCTTAGATATGATTCTCATCTAAATATTATTGGTCATGGTACAATCATTTTGACTTCCTAATAGATGAGAGAAGGGGATCAATGGTGTACTCTATATCCCTGGTCTAGCATAAAACTTACTTTTTGTAAGTAAAATGAATGATACTGGTGTACAATTCATTTTCTTGAGTGGATAGTACAAGATTATCAAAGTTATGGTTTTGGTTGAGGATGTCCATATTGGCACCTTATTTCAGCTAGATCCATGCATGGTTGAGTGTAATGGTTCTTCAATATAGTGAAGAGATATGTATAATATTTACCTACACCATTAGAACCAACAACAAAGATATGCATTGTGTCTATTTATGATGATCATACTTTTTGGGTACCGAAGGGTTTTCATGCTTTGAAAACTAAGCTACCAACAAAGAAAAAAATGTTATGGTACCAAAGGATGGATCACATAGGTGAGAAGGATTTATGGATCCTAAAAATAAAAACCTTGCTAAGGGGTTAAATGATTGCAATCTTGAATTTGATTTATGTGAACATTTTATATATGGAAAATAAAATAATGTTTAATTTTACTCTAGTGTTCATAACTCTTTCAGGGTGTTGGATTTAATCTATATTGATGTACTTGGTCCTATTAATGTTCCTTAGATTTCCAAATATATATTATGTTTCTTTCATTGATTATAACAATAGAAATACATGGGTATATTTCCTTAGAAGTAAATATGAATTCTTCATTCATTTTAAAGGGCTTAAGGCTCTTATAGACAATCAGACCAATAGGAAGATTAAGATTTTGAGGATTGTTAATGGCATTGTTTTGTTTAATAGATTTTAATAGATTTTATAAATACCATGAGATAGAAATATATAAGACAACTTTGTACACCCCTCAACAAAATAGATTTGTAGAAATAATGAATAGGAAATTGATGGAGAGGGCTAAGAGAATGCTATAGGGTCAACTTAGGATGAATTTTTTGGGTAGAAGTAGTTCCCACATCTTTGTAGCTTGTTAATAGGTATCTTATATAAGATATTGTTGGCATGAAACCTATGGAGGTGTGGTTGGGAAAAATCAATTATTAAGAATTTTATTCTTTGGTTGTGAGGCATATACACATGTTCCTAGGGAGAAGCAAGCAAAGTTGGAGGCCAAGGCTATAAAAATATCTTTATTGGCTATGTTGGTGTGAAGGGATATAAATTTTGGGACCCTATGGTTGAGGGATTTTTATATAGAAGAAGTGTTATATCTAGATAATTTAAGTCGTATTTTGTAGTATTGTAACCAAATAATGATGGAAAGAAATATTTGGTTCAACTAAACCCATAGATCGAGAAGGTTGAACCAGAATCCCATGAAGGACTTAAAGAAGGAGAGAGGTTATATAGTTCAGATAATTTTAAAGAAGTGATAGGACCTCCACCTCAATCATTGAGGGGATCTAATCAGCAAAGACAACAACCAAATAGGTATACTCCCTCTAATTGGAGATGAATTTCTTATTTGATTACTAACATTGATGAGATGAAGACTAAAAAGGAGGCTATGGGTATGAATGATGTAGATTCAAGAAATTTCTATCTTGAAAATAGCACATGGGACTTAGTACCTTTTCCTAATGGATGAAATCCAATTAGATGTAAATGGATGTTCAAAATAAAATTGGTTATAATGGCAATGTTGAGAAGTACAAGGCAAGATTGGTTGTGAAGGGTTATTTCCATGTTGAGGGAATCTATTATGGTGATATTTTCTTCTCAATAGAAAAGCTAACATCCTTTTGATTTTTTTTGTCTATTGTTGCAATATATAATCTTGAGGTTGAGCATATAGATGTGAAGACAACATTCTTTCATGGTGATTTAGAGGAAGAGATTTAAATGGTGCAATCATAGAACTGCATTGAGAAGGCTAAATAACTTTTGGTTTGCAAGATGAAAAATATTTGTATGGTCTTAAGTAGTATTATACGATGTGGTACCAAAATTTTGATTCTTTTGTGTTAAGTTTGGAATTTTTCATATCTAATTAGATCAGTGCATCTATCATAAGATGGGTAGTGATTGTATTCTCATTATTATATTATATGTTGATAATATGGTTTTTTTTTGGTAATTGAAAAGGATTTATTTGTGATTTGAAGTCTCAGATTTTAACACAATTAGAGATGAAAGACTTAGGGGAAGCAAGATGTATCTTAGGAATACAGATCAAAAGAGATAGAGTGAATAGAAAAATTTATTTGGGCCAAATTAAATATGTTAACTTTGTGTTGGAGTGGTTTAACATGGCAAATTATCAACCATTGTGTGTTTTTGTTATGATGGGACAAGTTATCTATTGCATAATATCTAATTTATCCTAGTGAGATGGAGGATATGAACAAAGTACCTTATGCTAGTGTAGTTAATATTTTGATGTATTATATGTTCTATACAATATTGAATGTTACCCAAGTATTGGGAGTCCTTAGCCAAATTATGGCTAATCCTAGATGAGTACATTGGAATGCAATAAAGAGGGTATTCAGGTTTTCTTAGGGTACCTATGAGTATTCTTTATGTTATCATGGTTATCATGCAAGGGATAGACATTTAGTTTGTATTTATGATATATTTTTAGATTGGTTTGGATATATCAACAATAGGATATCCACTAGTAGATATGGTTTTACCATGTTTGGTGGTGCAATTAATTGAATGAGTGAATTGTGGGCCATGGTCACTTTTTCGAATATAGAAGTAAAGTACATAGTATCAACTCATTCTTGTAGGGAAGTTAAATTTTTTGAGATATTATGTTCAAATTTTGGGCTAGAGGTAGAAGCCATTATGGTTCATTGTAACAATCAGAATGGCATATGTATGGAAAAGAACCCAACCTTTCATGTGAGGAAAAATCATATTTATGTTTGGTACCATTTTTTTAATACATGGTAGAGGATGGGAAGATGATGTTAGAAAAAGTTGATATTGTGCAAAATATTACAGATGCACTGACAAATCCAATGAGAACAATGAAATTTAGGTGGTGTTACAAGTCTATGGGTGTAATGCCCTACCACATAATCCTAGAGGAAGTTGCAATTAACTACTTAAGTGCACAAATTTTTATTTTCTTTAAGTTTAATTAACATGCATGTTCACTCCCTAATTGACAACAACCTCTAAGGCTGCGAGACCGAGATTACTTAAAACCCATACATACATCATATAACATCAATAACATTTGTAACATTTGTAACATTTACTTACATAAAGAACTAAGTACTCATACATTCCATACATAATAAATTTCACCATAATATAAAGATACAATAAAATTCCAATACATTAATCTTAACAATGAGGTTACATCTCTCATTCCCTGAATGAGGTAAATTATACAAATGTAATATAATATACAAAGTGTCCACCTCGAATACAAATGAGGGGTAATATTAACATGAGCCAAACTGAAATAAACACAATGCTTGATTTAAATACTGGAAACCACGAGCTCTCCAACTGGAAACCTCGCCATCACGAACTAAATATCAAGGGGGACCCAATGGCGTATGGTGCATATTCCTCCCAACCAAGTGGTACTCAAAGGCCCACCCCCATGCTAGGAGATAGTAACAAGATAACATGGCCAAACCTACAACCTCTAGTCACAGGCTGACTCATACTAACACAACCAATCACATGAACCATACAACCACAAGTACAACTCTAACATAGGTCACATTGCTTCCAGGTATAAAACAGTCAATTATGTTAAGAGAACCATACACATAAAACCATGTGCCAAAATTTGTCGTAGACAGAGTGTCATTGCGCAACTCAACATGGGATATCCAATGGGAATCTTCATAGGCCCCGCCCCCCATTATGGGATCTCCTTGAAGCCTCAACCGATCCCCGGCCCCCATACTCACTCATGCGAAATCAGATACCTCTCGTAAAGACAAGGTAGATGACCTTTTCCATTCCAGGCCTTCCCACTCATCCCAAGCCTAAATGAGCACTTGCATCTATGAGTGAGGCTAAAACTTATCTTGATTAGTGTGAAATACTACCTAATCTCCTAATTACATTATTTAAGTTATTACTTGATTAAACTACCTCTGAAGGTTATCCATTTTACCTCTTATGGGCTCTAGCGCCTAATGGAAGCCACTCTTCTACTTGACAACATACCAAACAAAACCATCACCAAGGGTACCATAGTGCACACAAACTAGATAACACAACCACTCCAATCCTAGGAGGCAACATTTAACAAAACCCACTCCAAACACTGGCGGTGGCAACAAATCACATAATCCACTCCTAACAAGGAGGCACAAATCCCCTATTCATGGAAACCGGGTAAACCACTAACATGATTTCATGCACTACCCAAGGGAAATACAAATGGTTGACATCACAATACGACAACCCCATCATATAAGGAACCTCTGGAAGACTTTCGAATTAATTGACTCACTTATTCCATTTCCCCAAACAAGAACACAGAGGAAATAATCACGGAAGGCAATTGCAAGGAAATAAACTAATTTTGGATATACTAAATCCATTTCCCTTTCATATTGTATTCACAGTAAAAATAATAGTTGCCCTAATACAATAATTGATAGAAATAATTAATTGCCTTTTCAATTACAGAGAAGGGGAAATACTGACATTAACAAATAAATCAAATCCCTTGATTACTTTTAAAAGCAACATAAATTCACTGCAACTTAATTCCTTCAATTTCCCAACTAAAACATATAATTCCTTCAATTTCCCAACTAAAATATACAACCATTTTTAAAATAAATGCATTTAAATAAATATATATTCAATATATATATTTATTTAAATATTCTAATTAACTCATTTAAATAATTCCAACTTCAATAATTTATTTACCAAATCCAAAACTTATATAAATATATAATTTCCTTATATATATATATTAATTCATACATATTTTAATCCTTATTAAACAACTAAATATATATATATATATATATATATATATATATATATATATATATATATAATTTATATATATATATATATGTATAATATATTATATATATTTTTTAAAATATAAATCGAAATCCACTTTTAATATGCAACGAACAAAACAATAAGAAAATTCGCAAGTTCTACGTTTTAATAAAAAACAAATTTCAATTTATGTGAGAAGGGGCCAACCACAGCCTAACCCCCGCCCCACCTCTACACATGTGCGGCCTTCACTTAGTGGAGGGTGTTGCCCCCAAAGGCAGCGCTCTGTCCACTTAGTGGAGGGCACTGCCTTTTGGGGTAGTTGCACCTCCATTGATGGGGGCAGTGGGGTGTGATATGCACCCCCACCCCAAAATGCATTATTTTTTTAAAACAAACTCAACTCTTGTGATTTTCATAAATTACAAATCGTCGTACAGACAGCTGGAAAAATATACATTTTTTTATACAAAAAATTCTCTAGCCAATATAAATTAAATATATATATATATATATAAGAAATTTCAACATAATTATTTTTAATTGGGGAAATTTTATCAAAACATCCATGAAAAAAAATTATGAATACAGTCGAAAACCAAATTCGAGAGAAAGAAATTCATAGATGAATTTTTCATAACTAATACAGAGGTTTTCAACAAATTCGCACATAAACTTTAAATAAAATTCCCTAAATCTCATATTGATTTCCTCTAGACTTTTCCAATGTTTTATCTATTAAATCCATAGAGGCTCTCTAATTTTACTCTTTGATTTCACTGTAAAAGTTTCCTATGAAGGCACTATATTTATTCATAGAAAAACTACGAACACATAAGCCTTACAATCTTTCTTAGACAAAAAAAAGCTTCTACTACAAAAATAGATTCTTCTACACAACAATCTTTTCTACAAAAAATTATTTCCATTTAAAAACTTAAACAAATACAAAGGAAATAAGGAAAAGAACCTGTAGCCAACAAAGCTTCTAGAGTAAATGGAATTTTTGGTGTCGAGCCTCCTCCAAAGCTTCCACGGCTTCTCCCAAGTAATTAATTTTCCCGAGCACAAGATTGACTTCCAACACAGCAATAACCTTTCCCAAACAAATCTAAGAATACAAAATTTCAACAATTTTCTACAATCCAAATCTCTTTCCAATTTTTTTCACAGCAAGCAAATCCTCTTCCCCAATTTTCAATATTGAATAGTAATAGGTAAACGATTCATATGATATAAGGTAGCCATAAAACCTTGACCAATGTATCTCGCAGCTTGTATTGCTTGTTCACTATAATTCGTAAACCCAGTTACCATGGAGAACATGTGTAAAATCTCCTTGAATAATCATTTCATAGAAATTTCTTTCTCTTCATAGATCAGATCAATCAAATTTGGATATATTGCAGAATTGAGAATATAGAACCTCTTCACAAATCAAAAAAGAAAGTTAATCACAATAAAATAATTTGGAAAGAAGTTGTTAGTAATAGATTACCCAGAGCAATAGGTAAAAGAAATTTCCACCCAAGATCCAATAATTGGTCCATTCTTATCCTAGGCAAGGTCCATCTTGCCATGATAGAAATAAATAAGAACAGATAGGCTTTAGCTAATATAATTAGGATCCCGATTGTTATATTAACGACCCCGCTAATTCCAGAAATAGAATCCCATTCAAAATGTTCCAGAATGGGTAGGAATGGAATTGATTCCTCACCCAAAGCCAAGATTCCCTCCGAGAACTAATTTTCCCAACAACCCAATTAATTAACTAAAACTTGCTGGCAAATCAAAAATATCTTTTAACAACCCACATTTATTTTCTCAAAGTAATTTAATAATTTCAAAACATAATTTAATTTCCAAACAAATTTAATTCGTTTATACTATTTACTTAATAAATAATTTAAATCAATTAATTTAATTACTTAATAAATAAATTTAACCACAAGGATTAAATTGTTTTACTAAATAAATTTAATTTAATTAATTTAATTAAATAGAAAGCTTCCATCAATAGTTTACAAAATTAGTTAAATAAATACTAAAATCATATAAAGCATTAATTTAACATTTAATTCCATAAAATAAACTTTGCATAATTAAATAACATTGGACAAGGCAAACGTAAACATGACAAACAAACGTACCGAACATGGACTGACAACACACTATGGCTAGGGTGTAGACTAACACAAGTTACCTAGTTACTATCTCCCAATCAACTTTACCATTGGGTCGACACACTCAAACCTATAAACCCAGGTGGAGTCAATGTCATGTACCTGCAAACCTGTAAATAAAATATCAAAGTACATGTATATAAACAGCATATTATACACAGCGTGAAGAGGAAATCATGAAATCGTAGGGCGCTCGCAAGCGAGTGATGCTATTTTTCCCCCTTCACCAATACACTTGTCACGAACTGGAAGTTCCATCATAATTAAATAACTCATGTGCAATAATCATGTTATAACAAACTAACATTATTACACTAAATAAGGCATGTCAATAAAGCATCAAAGAAGATACATCACATCACACAAATAGTCTATGTCACTCTATAAATAGCGATCAAATACAAATAGCATGATAAAGTATATCAAAGTATCTAAGTAATCCTGAAAACAAATCAAAGCAAAACAAGGACACATTGTCCAGTCCAAAGAGAAAAACGGAGGGATATTACAATGGGCCTCTCAACCCCTAGCAATTAGGTAATGATGTTGATAATGTTGCAAGAAGGTGTGTTCCTTGGTATCCTTGGTGCAACGTAGCATTTGGGTTCATGACATGGCTTAACCACCTCCCATGGATCTTCTATAAATCTAGTGGTTGTATTGGGCATTAACAAGTCGATCTTTTGGTGCAATGGCAACCACTAATATAACAATTGGTATCAGAGCCGAGGTCACGGGTTCAAACTCCTCACTTTCACTAGGGGGATTGTTGCAAGATTGTGTGTCCCTTGGTCTCCTTGGTGTAGCGTAGTGCTTGCATTTGTGACATGGCTTAACCACCTCCCATGGATCTTGTATAAATCTTGCGGTTGTATCGGGCATTAACAAGTCGATCTTTTGGTGCAAAGGAAACCACCAATGTAACAAATACTTCCTTTTCTCTTGCAAGGTTTTCTAAAAGTGGGATAATATTGGAAAGGTGTCTTAACCTTGCTCCTAATGTTAAGATTATAAAAAGTGATACTTTTTGGATATAAAATAGAAAAACATAATTTTTTAGCTTTAGAGTTGTTTTTAGGATAAAAAAAAAAAATTGGATTGTTTGGCACCACTTGTGGAAATTTTTTTGGTTGTTCAATAACCTATTTAAGGATCAAGAAATTAACTTGATTGACTTTTCATTTCATCAAAATCGAATATCAAAAATCTCATGTGTAAATAAGATTTTTTTTGGATTTAGGTAGTTAGTTGGTTTTAGGGTATTTCAAGACAAACAAAACCTGCTATTGTATCTAAAAGGCCAAAAAATCCTAATTTCATATAAAAATTATCCATTTTGGTGTTAGCAATATTTGGAGAAAAAAAATGTGTAGGTCTATCCATACAACTATACAATACAAAACTATTAAATGAAATAAAATAAAATAAATTGTAAGTTTTAGGATGTTAGGATTTTCTAACCATTGGAGGTTAGAGGTTAAAGCCTAACCATCGATATATCCTCCAATGAATTAGCCACCCAACTACCCAATGGTCATTGTGCCACCATCAACAACCCACCTATAGACTATCACACAAGGATTGCTACCTATTCTGCACTTACCTACCTCCATTGCTCCTCCCAATCATTACTTGAATGACCCAACTCATAGATGTACTCCTTGGCCACCTCAGTGCCACCTTTAATAGTGGTGCCAGTTCACCACAAAGGAGTCTTCCCCTCCTCTCCATTACTATTTCAATTTAATTTAGACACAAACTTTAAAAGGCCCGTTATCAACCATATGGAGGCCTTTTTTAGAGAAATTATTTATTTGGGGTGAAATTTTGTGCTTTTTGTAGTGGTATAATTGGTTTCTTTATTTTACACTCTTGTTTTCCATAACTTTAGTTTTCTTGGTCATTTTTCTACTCATCATGGTTTTTGGATTTTTCAATTCTTCATAACTTTCACCAACAAGCTCCTTTTTGGGTGTTTTTTTTAAGTTAGTATTTTTCTTATCTCTATTTATTATTGTAATTTTTTAGTTCATATTTGATAAGAACGTAGTACTTTTAGCATTTTGGCCACTTTTAGGCCCTAAAAAACTTGATTGAATTTGGAATCTTACATTGTAATCACACTAGCATAAAGTGCTAAATTTCAACAACTAATGGCATTAAAATTGAATAATTTTGGGGATTTGTTAATGTACATGCAATCGACTAATAAATTGTCAATTTAATGTACTAGTCTTTGGGGCGTATATTCGGGCATTTTGCAATCACAAATTGAGATAAAGTTGTATTTTAGGGGGTTTCATCATGGATTTTGGTATAAAATTCCATGTTTTTTTATTCTCAAGCTAAATTTGGAGAGCTATTTCTCTTTGAAACAATGGATACAAGATCACTAACTTTTTAACATAATGTTTTCCCAATCTCCTTGGACTTGTTCCTAAGTCAAGTGATAATGAACATAAGTTTTCATGTTTTAACTATAATAATATGATCTACAAACTAAGTGTCTTACTATTTCTAAGGATATTTTGTATCAACTTGATGCATCAACTACTCTTTCACTACTTGGACCTTCATCTAATAGTTATATAGAGACCTTGAAACTTCATCTAAAAGTGATGCTTCCTTGGAAAACCTTTCACCTATGGATGATACTATTATTGATCCTTCTCCTCCTAATACCCCATATACAATTAATGGCATCTCTTCTATACTTGTTACTATATTAGAGTACAAGGTTCTTTATTTGAGAGCTTCCAATGATCATTTGTAGCAAGGTAATATATGTTGGTCTAGATACATTTCATTGGAGCATATTCCTACCAAAAATTTATTTTTTTGTCTCGCATTTTAGATCTCGATGGAACCATCTAGGATTAGTCTTCTCTTATAATACATGAAGCTCAATCACCTATTACTTCATCAGATTTTAGAGTCACTTCTTTGAGGAATTCCTTCATGCCTACAAGATCCACTTCATTTGGAAGTCTACTCACTAGACATTTCATATTTTTTTGTGGAATTTCACCTCATGACATCATTGAGGATATTTATCTTCTCTTTGATGAAAAATTCCATTGAATTGCATCATATTCCTTTATGGATTCACTCACTCTATCTCCTTTATAGAATGCTACTCACTTTACACATCTTGGTTCACGTTGTTCCAAGTCTCACACTTCAATGGTCATTATTCTTAAACCTTGTATGGCACAGTTATGGTTTAGCATCAATATCAAGAAACATGAGCAACTTCTAAAATAATTCATCCATATTCCTTTCTACATTCTACTTGAGTGATAATTTAGTATTTTGATAGCTCAAGTTTTCTATATTTTGAAAGGAAGGTGCATTATTTTTTGCAAAGGAACTTACAACATTCACCATGCAACATTCTATATCAACCTTCACTCTTTTCTTTGTGGAGGAAAAAATGCACCTTATTTTATAGGGATTTCAAGGCACTCACTTTTGGGGGGGATATATTCTCTTCCTTCATATACATTGATTGGGATGGATTTTTTCCCTAAAAGAAATTTATTATTATTATTTTTGGGGATGCACTCTTTAAATGTACTTTGAGGTTAATTCAAATTATAAATGGGTAACTAACATGGCCTTGCTGCTAGGACCCATTTCTTCTTACCTCAATTGAAATTAACGAGGGTGTTAGTATAATATTTTATTCATCTTGAATATGTTTTATCGTATGTGTGGAATTTCACTAATTTATTCAGTTTACTTAGTTACTTTCCTTTTACTGGGGAAGGATATGATAATGAGTTGCACATTCTCCTTCTTTTATGGTATTTGATTTTTTTTGTTATTCTCATTGATTGGATGCATGGATAAGCAAATTCCTTTTCCCTTTTTTTTCCTATTCTTCATCCTCATGGATTTGGAATCTTAGAGGCTTCATATTGTAACTCTTTCCTTCAATTTATTGATAATTGAAGAAACTATTATGACCTATTGCACTTCTCTCTCGAGACACTAATTATATTTTTTGTTTTTATTTTAGTTAATCATTCGTATTTTACAATCTAATAATCTCTATCACATACACTAATTTCTAGGTTAATATCTATTTTATAAATTATAATAATGGTTTCGAGAAAAAGTAGAGATATTTCCTAACTTGGCACAAGTTAAATCTCATAATTTTTGAAATGTCAAATCACCAACTCCAAAATCTACACAATAATACTAATGATGATTATCCTCCATTAATAATCACCATCCATGTTTCTCATATTCATTATCTCTCCAATATCTTGATGAGATCTTCATATTATATTTTAGATTAGGTTGAGGATTATCCTTGGAGTTTATAATATGTTCATCATTCATGTCTATTGCAAAGTTAGCAAGAATGTCGACATCTTCATTTATCTCTATAGACATGTTTGATACTATAATTATCTAACAATCCCAACAAAGATCGTAAATTTAGCTGATTTATAGTGTAGGGTATTTGGGAATTCATGTGTATATTATATTTGTAAGGTTTTGGCTAGTAATTTATATTTATTCAAATTTAAAAACCTACAATCTAATATTTACCCAAAAAAATGAAATTGAACTCTTAATTCTAAATTTAACCAAGTTCATTTGCACATGAAAACCAAAAACTAGCTCTTTGCATCAAGATTTCAATTCACTTATTTAATTCCTACCAAATTTGTAAATTAAAAATAATAGTAATGCCTCCAAAGATTGGTGATAGACAATAAAATCGTAAATCTTCTGCCTCCCAAGCAAGCCAAGCAATTTTCTCCACAAATTTATTCAATCTTCAAACAATTCATTTCCAATCTTTCAAGATATTAAGGGCTCCAAGAAATTTTCTCCTTTCCTTTTGTTCTCCAAGTTTATTTTCCAAAAGAAGAGTACAAACCAAAAATAAAAAATCCTTTTTTGTATATAACCAAAACCATACAAAAAGCATTTTTTTCTTTTCCCATACAAACTAAATATGTTCAAAGGTGATATTTCACAACTTGAAATGCAATATTTTTCTTAAATTCATTTTAGCATGCCTAATATAAATATTTTTTCCTTTATAAATAAATCCAAAAGCATAGCATCATTGCAAGAACTATTTAATCATTTTTACACATCAAGAAAAATGCACAAACAAAACTAATTAAAATCATCCAAGAGAAAATGCATTAATAGGGACTGAATCTATAAAGGATCCAAATTAATGATCAATTTGAATATTGGTTTATTGGTTTCACACAAGACATGTCCTTAACTCTAGATAAGTACAACATGCTGACAAAACCAGACAAACCAGGTGATCACCTTTGATTAACCACCATTGGGATTTTGTGTGTATTTGCACACTCCAGTCAAATATTACATGCATCTACCCACTACATAATAATAGTCAAAGAATATCATTGTTTTCCACACTCTGAAGGACATGGATTCAGTGCTAAATGGTAGGTTGTGGTTGTGGGGTGAGCATTCCCTCTCTCTCAAACCGTGGTTTCCTTTTTTCAAACCTATGATGGAATCTCTCAATATTATTTTAGTCTGGGTGAGGTTTCCTTATCCCCCTCTCCATTTCTAGGAAGATTCTTTCTTCGAGGATATATACAATACTACTAGTTGATTTTTGAAGGTGGATTAATATATGACTATCATCGATCACTCTAATTTTTCCCATATTTTTGTGGACATCAATATTTCCAAGGCTCTTAATGAGGATGTTCTCTTGATGGTTGAGGATAGAAAATGAAATTATATTATTTATAATGATAGCTTATCATTCTGGTGCAGAAGTTGCTTTGATACTAGGCATCTTAATTCTAAGTTCCCACGTGTTCATTATAGAACTACAAACTTGTATGCTTAGTAGAGGAATGCCCTCCTTGATCACTTGATTGTGGATGTTCATGTTGTTTCTGACTCTTTAGGTTAGGTGCCTCCCTGTCCTTTCCCATGTTGATGGAGCATGATGTGGCCTTAGAGGTTCCTCTTATGGTGGAATCCCCTATGGATAATGTGTCCCATGCAATTGCATCCCTCCCCACTAGGAATTCTCCTTCTAATTAGGATATGTTCTCCTATATCTATTCTTATTTCCTAGTCAATGGGTGGTGGGGGGATTCTTGCTCGTGATAATTTTGAGTAGCATATGACATTTTGATTAAACAATAATCCTCATCACATGTGGTGACCATAGAAGTTAAGGTAGACAACTCCCTCTTCTCTCCATATTTGAAGAAGTTAAAAAATGGTGTGTCATGGATGATCATTCAAATAAGAGACTCATAAATTTATTTTGGATTCCTATCCATGGGTTAAGAGTGTGTGGATTACAAGGAAGGGGATAATCATAATGTAGGTTAGATGGATTGTTTCCCATTGGTAGCCTAGTTGTAGTTTTTTGAATGGCTTTTTTTGGTATTCATTGTTGTTTGATGTTTAGTTGGTCAATAATTGTTTTGTTTATGTTTCATTGTAATTGGGTTTTAGATTCCTATTTAAAACCTAATGTACATAGTGTATGGTCCCTTCAAACCAGCTTATCTTATCAAAATAATAGTTGAAACACGGTAAATCAACCAATAAATTTATAATTCACATTTCTATAATCATATATTATTACAACATCATCATCATAATATGAATAGTACAAGATCTAATCAATTATCATATAGGTCCTAAACACATTCTCCAATATAAGCGTAATGAAAAGAAGAACAAGTAATAGTTAACATGAGGACCTTACAATAGCAATGTATGTTGTATCATGGCAATCGTAGTTACATAAGGGATTGTAGAATAAAAATAAAGGCAATCATTATAGCATGTGGCATCATAAGGATTTGGTGGATCACAATGCACAAGAATTGTAATCATGTAATTGGTAACATTGAATTGTGTGAAAGGTATTTTTTTATAAATCATAGTAGGCATTGTAGAATGCCATGAGAATCACTAGATGATTTATCTATTGGAGCTATATCTGAAATGTTAGATTTTGTATGACCTAAGCTCTTTAATAAGGGGAGTATGACTCATAGTTGACTAAGAAATCAACTTATCCTATAGGGAAAGACACTTCAATATATTACAATCTAAAATCAATGTTTGCATTACATCAAAATTTGAATAGGATTACATATTCATGTTCATCTCTAAATTCTAAGCAATTTTAAACAAAATGGTACCTCATTTTAAGTCTATATGCAGAATTTATGGTCTTCAGAAGTATAGCCTAGTACTATCAACTATGGTGGTTTAGTAATCAATATTGGTGAAAGCATAATTTATAAGATGGTTTTGTAATAAAATGAGAGGTTTTGTAATCAACACTAGAGAATGCGTGATCAATGAGGTAGTTTAATAATTGACACCAATCAAAATGGGAAATTTTGTTGAAGTCAAAAAAGGAATTTCAAATAACCACTCATTCATGCATATTTAGTAATTAATTTGAAGGTGTGTAAAATTTAAGGGCAATCTTATAGGACTTTATAAAGACTGACAGCAGTATAGAACATGAATGGAGGAGCACAATTAATTTTGGTACCATTCCATAATTAACAAAGAGGAGGTGAGTATTTGTTGCATTTCCCAAAATGAGAGGCTAAAATAACCATAGTCTTGACAAAGGATGTAAAAAAATTGTACTTTCCTATTTTAGAGTAATATACTTTGGTAGAGAAGCATTTATTCCCACCATTTCGATTTTTCATTTCACATAAGGGTTTTCCCAACTCATAATGTGGTGTTACATTCTACTTACATTTTAATACTTTCATTCTTGTGTAGAGAAACATTATTATACCTTCCACTATCATTTGGATTTCAACTAGAATTGAAACATCATTTTTTTATTCCCTAGTTTCTAGGGTAGTTTAAGAGGAAATAGTTAATGAATATAACATAGAAAAGCACATGATAGATGTGATGAAGATAATATCCAAAAATGTTAGTTAAATTTTGTTGTAATGTGTATATATCAATAGGTTTAAAAGATGTGTCATGAGAATCAAATGCCTCCCATGGGGCCATCCTCCAAGATGATGTTGAGAAAGGTGGCACTCTTGATGTCATTTGTTGTGTTTCATTCCCTTGCTTTAGATATTTAACAATAAATTTTCCATAGTTAGGACCTTGATCATCAAAAATTATTGCTAGATATGTATACTTCACAAGTATTGTTTCCTCTTGTTTCTATTTACGTATCTTTATTTTTGTAGTAGCATTCATTGGAGTGCTTAGGTAAGTCATCATACCTATTTAATTGATGCAATTAGAAGACTCTAGCTCTTATGGGTAGAGCTCTAGTTCCTCTAGGTAAGCTTTAGATCCTCTAGGTATATCTATAGAAGATGCAAAACTTCTTTGGTACCTAAAAAGATGTTTTCCTAGTGTATCTATATGTTTAGAAAGTGTTGTGCCAAAAGGAATTGTCAAGATCCTAGAATGAATAAAGGGAAGAGCATTTGACTTCCTTGCTAACGATTAGGCCCCTAGGTTTATTTGATAATAATGAAAATGAGATAAGAGATGGCAATGGATGTCAATTAGCTAGTGTCTAATGCTAGTATATTTTGATACAAATTGAGTATGATACACTTTGGGATTGATAGATCAATTTGTAGTTAACTTTCTATAATGAGTTGACAATGAAGTTCATTTTTTAATTATTTTATTAGATGCCAACTAAGACTCTATAGTGACTAATACAACTAATATTAATGTGAGATTTTCAAATTTCTTCTGTGAGATTATTTTTGGTTGATTTATCATGATCAAAAATTCCCTAGGATCACTCTTTCAATTAAACAAGTACAGATGCACAATTTTAAGTTTTTGGGCATCCATACTAACAAGTAATAATCATATCTCAAAATTATTGGTCTTGGAATTAGGATTTTTTACTTTGGAAATTAGGGGACTAGATCAAGCATGTGATCCAATCTAGGAAGGGCAAGGTGTTGAGAACTAGGTCAAGTGTTTTCAAAGATAGACCATTTGTCCTAATAGAGAAGGGTTCAAGTTTGAGGTTAGTGAATGTACTAAAAGTGCCAAAATGAGTGCTAGAATTATGCATCAAAGATATTCACACAAACCTCTACAATAATAAAGGAACGTTGGATGATTTGAGAAGATGCAATGAAATGTTTTCCATATCTAAACATGAAGAAAGAAGCATTTCAAGTCCTTGACGAACCTTTCAATTTTACTATTTTATTTTGTATAGGAAGTGTTCAATTATCATTGAACCCACAAGTGACACACAAAACCATCGTAAAAATTTAAATTATAATCAAACCTATCATCTACAAATATTATTCCACTATTTCCTTTATTTATGTCTAAACTTGCCATGTTTTCTATCTCACATCTAGCAGCACTTGTCCATTATCTTTGAGTAAAAATAAAAAAGAATAGATCAAGAATAGTTTGATTTAATCTTGATAATCAATACTTGGGATGCACTACCTTTGATACCCCTTAAATATGTGTAATTAGCATAGACTAAACAAAATGGCACATTTATTTAAAACTAAATATCATAAATTCAATTGGTGAAGGATAAATCAATATGTCATAGGCCAAGAATTGTGTTGTAGCTCACTTGTGTAACTATTTTTGGAGGTTTATGCAAATCATTGACATCATTCTCTATATTTTGTAATTTACTCATGATGTGGTCAGTTGGTGTGAAGTTTGTGATATAGAAGGGAAAATAGTTTCATAGGCAATTTTCCCTATAGCCTTATGTGTATTCATTTCATGTGTATGAGTGGAGGAAGATGCAAGGAAATGATCATTAACAACTTGAAAATCTTCACATAATCCTAATAAAAATTGTAGGAGATCATCATGAGGTTCTTTTTTAGATATGTGAGTCATTGATCAAAATATTATGTAGGTAAGATATTGTGATAAGCATGTACACCATAGGTATCAAAAGGTACATCATAAGAAGGTACATCTAAAAATGGTGTATGGTCATGGCACATAGATGAGTCCATAAGCAAATAGAAACTAGTTATGAGGATTCTTTTAATGCTATTGATCATGACTATATTGGTTTTGATGATAATTCTTACATAAATACAAATGAAGGAAAATTGTACAAGCAAATACTTGTTAAAGGATCCCAAGACCAAGGGTATAGATTCTAAAACACATGCAAGTCATTTATATCAATGAATACATCACAATTCACACATTTATATACCATTTGTTCATAAAGAGACAATTCATGATCATATATCATCATCTATGCAACATGATATTATAGAGGATAGTTCCTTTGGGAGGCACTAATTCAAATGGTGCATATTTTGATCCCATTCAAATACACCCATACTCACCTAATTTCATTGACCTTGGCGATTAATCCCCCATTTATTTTCCACCACATTTTATATGTATTTACGTTATGTCCTTGTTGCAAATTCTTTTTGGGATTGCTCAATGGAAAAAATGTGGGGGGATATTTTCACAGTTGTCAACATATTGATCAACTACATGAGTACATGTTGGGTATGCATCCTATACTAGGCCTTACATTTTTGTATCATGCTCGGCTTATAATTACAATTTCATATTTGCACTCATGATCATGACAATTTTTAGGAAAAAAATATATCTCGATATCTCACTCATAGTATACACAATATGAAAAAGAGCATACACACACTTTAGTAGCTTGGATTTTCTTCAATTTGTAAATTTGATGTGATTTTAGCATATTTATTTTTTTAATTTCTACTTTCACACGTATGCACACTTATTTTAACACACCAAAGTTGGGGGGGGGGCAGGGGCGATGTAAAGAAATGTACATAACCTTATACTATTGCTCTCTTGTTGTGCATTACTTCATATATGTGACTTTAATGCACATGGTTTTAACACTTTTGGTTATTTTGGTGCATTCACTTATCCATGACCTAATACAACACTCATGCCACACTACTTTGGTCAAAACACTCATGATTTACTTTTGAAAACATTGTCTTCCCTAGACTACATCATATCTACAATTTCATCCTCTAGACTAGATAGCGATAGTGATCATGATAGGGAGGTTGGAGGAATCAATCACTGATTCCTGCTCTAGGTCTTACCTGGCGGACCTCCTTAGTGTCTTACTTCCCCACCTTAACCTATAGGACCTTCTTCCTATTTAGGTTCCCCTGGTTCTCCTTGCCAACCCAACTATCATCACAATTCCTCCTACCAAGTCAACCTTGGTGCAATGTTCACAACTCTTCCTTAGCCCTTAAACTACCCTGAAGGCTAACATACTCCAAAATTAGAACTTAGCTTTGCAGGGGTGTGGAGATGTTTCCAATAACTTTAGTCCATCCTCCTAGGGTTCTTGGGGGTCCACCTAACTCCATTTACTAGTCGCTTCCACCAAACCCTCATCTAGGGTTTTAGACCACTAGTCCTAGGAACTCCAATTAGGCCTCCTTCTCCGAGAAAACAAGTTAGATCCCCAAAGTTTTCCAAAGAACACAGAATCTTTCCTTGGGGATCCTGGTCCTTATGCACATCACACAAAGATTCTAGAGGTCTTAACCCTCAACTGTCCGTACGTAGACATAACCCTCAATTTAGCAAATTAGACCTTTTTAAGCCCTTTTCCTGACCTCACAGCAGACTATCAAGTTGTTCCCTCACCAAATGGATTGGTGGAGCTTCCTCTTCCATGCTATGTCATGGAAAGGCTCATACCTTCCCTCTCCACATTGTGATTTGACAGGAAATGAACACCCCTACAAATCAAGTGCTATGCACTCCTTGTCTTCCCTAGCCGGACACTTCCTGGCTCGCCTAGAAGAAGAATTCCATGGTGCTTGCAAAACTATCAAGACCTCCTAACCCTACAGTATGTACAAACATGGAGTCTAGTCATAATTCCCAAGGGACTATACAATATGTAAAGTGGGAATGTGAACTAAACCTCCATTCTTCTCAAACTGTCTAGCAGATCAGCAACTGAAAGAAAACAACCTATCTACTACCAATGCTTAAAATTGAATAAACTAACAATCTAATGCCACACAAAGCTTTAAGGGAAACTCCTCTACATCCTACACTAACTACACTGACACATTCAATCCATTAAAGCTCTACTTCAAGCAAAAAAACTAGAAAATTGCACCAAATTATCACTGTTTTTCCTTGTATTCATAAATTTCACACAATGCAAATGCTTCCAACCTTGCTCTCATCTCGAGAACACCCTTAAATAGGGTTCCTAAATCAGTTAATCTCGGTCTTAACTAATCCTTGGCCGCTTGTAGCTTCCATAAAGCCTTATTTTCAAAATTTTGAAAAACTAACACTGAAAAAGATCTAAAAAGGTCTTAAGCCTTCCTTGTAGCCAAAACCTCAAATCTATCCAATGGTCAAAATGACCCTTACCAACTCAACACTTGATTACACATGCCACTAAGGCACAAACATGAAGGAATGAGAATAGGGAGATAAATTGGCCAAACATGACCTTTTAGACAACCTACCTATCGTGGGTGCTCCTGCACCATTATCCCCCCTCTGCACAAACACTAAGGAATGTGAGGAGAGATCAGAGATACATCAATACCCTGCTTCTTGAACTGAGCTTCATCCACCCATGTAGCCTCAGACTCTGGCTTGTCCTTCCACTTGATGAGATGCTCCATGTACACTCTATGCCTTGTAGACTTCTTCGCTTTGGATTCCAAGATCCTCTCTATTTGGAGCTTGTCTCGAGGAGGTAATACTATGTTACTCACATCCTTCAAGACCTCCATACTGGTTTGATCCACATCAGTGACTGATCCTTTATACCTAATCAAATTAGCTACATTGAATACTGGTGAAATGCCTAAATCTATAGGTAGCTCCACCTTGTAAGCATTCTTTCCATACTTTGCTAACACCTTACATGGTCCCACTCGCTTCATCTACAACTTATTTGATGTTCCCTTCTGCAATCTGGATTTTTTGAGATGGACCATGACATAGTCCCCTACTACAAATTGTAGATCTTTTCTAGACATATCCACCTTAGTGTTCAACTTTTGGGTAGCCTCGATGACTGTCTTCTTCACCTGCTCCTGAATCTCCTTCATGGTCTGAGAGAAATCCTCTGCATGTCCACTCCTATGCTCCATAGCTCCTCGATCCCTGAGCTCACACACACCTCTTGGGTGCATTCCATACACTATTTCAAAAGGACTCTTCCCTGTGGTTTGGTTCACACTGTCATTGTAGGCATATTCAGCCTGTGATATGACCAAGTCCCATGTCTGTCCATACTCCTTGGTTAGGCATCTTAGAAGGTTACCTAACACCCTATTAACCACCTCTATTTTTCCATCGATCTAAGGATGGTAAGTTGATCCAAAAGATAGGTTGGTACCTAATCTACTCCATAGAGTCTTCCAAAAATGACTCATGAACTTCACATCCCTGTCCAAGATAATGCTCAAAGGAAATCCATGGATCCTTACAATTTCTTTGAAGAAAAGGTGAGCAATATAGCTAGCATCATGGGTGGTCTTGCAAGGGATAAAGTGACTCATCTTACTAAATCTATCTACCACCACATAGACACTATCAAACCATGTCTTAGTCTTAGGGAGTCCTACAACAAAGTCCATACTAATACATTCCCATGGTCTATTAGGAATGGGTAGGGGTTGATACAAACCTGCATTACTAGCTCCTCCTTTGGCTTTCATACACACTACACACTGCTCCACATACCTCCTAACATCCCTTGACAACTTAGGCCAATAGTAGAACCTCTGCACTAGTTCCATTATCTTGTTGATGCCAAAATGTCCATTGAGACTACCATTGTGCTTCTCCTGGATGCGATTCTCTCTCATTGATCCTCTTGGAACACATAACTGATTCCCCTTGAATAACAATCCACTTTGCAATGTATACTCTGAGTATTGACTATGAAAGTGATTCTCAAAGTCAGAACATACCTTGTAGGCCTCTGAAAAGTCTTCATCTTCCCCATAGAGATCCTTGAAACTCTCTATCCCAATGCTCTATATTTGTATCTCTCGCACTATCAGCAATCTCCTGCTTAGTGCATCTGCCACCTTGTTCAACTGTCCCTTCTTGTGCTTGATGGTGAAAGTGAAAGCTTGGATGTATTCCATCCATTTCAAATGTCTATTGTTCAACTTCTCTTGAGTGTTGATGTAGCTAAGTGCCTGATTATCAGTAAACACTACAAACTCTTTAGGTAGAAGATAATGCCTCCACTTCCTAAGTGACTGTACTAGAGCATAGAGTTCTAGGTCGTAGGTAGAATACTTCTTCTTAGCTTCATTGAGATTTTCACTAAAGAAAGCTATAGGCCTGCCTTCTTGGCTTAGCACTCCTCCTACTGCAATTCCACTGGCATCACATTCCACAGTAAACAACTTATCAAAGCTAGGTAACAAAAGGATGGGTTGAGTTGCCACTTCTTGTTTCAGTTTCTCAAAACCCTTCTTAGCTTCTAGAGTCCACTTGAACTTAGTTTTTAGGCCACCTTTGATTGTATCAAGGACTGGTGCACATATGCCACTAAAGTTCCTTATAAATTTCCTATAAAACTAAGCCAATCCATGAAAACTTCTTACCTCTGTCCCTATGGTTGGTGTAGGCCAATTTAGGATAGCTTCCACCTTGCTTGGATCCATCTTCAATTATCCTTGGGATACTACAAACCCAAAATACACAAGCTCTTGTTTGAAGAACTCACATTTCTCTAGGTTGATGGCTAACTTATCTTCTTGCAATCTTCTAAGAACCAACTCCACATGCTTTAGATGTTCTTTTGTTGTCTTGCTAAAGATGAGTATATCATCAAGATATACCACCACAAATATCCCTATAAAGTCTTTGAGCACTTCATTCATGAGCCTCATGAATGTGCTAGGGGCATTAGAGAGGCCAAATGGCATAACTCTACACTCATACAACCCATCTGTTTTTAAAGGTTGTCTTCCACTCATCTCCATCCTTGATTCTGATATGATGGTATCCACTCTTGAGATCCAACTTGGTGAAGTACTGAGCTCCTCCAAGACAATCCATCAAGTCCTCAATCCTAGGAATAGGGAACCTATACCTAATTGTGATTCTATTTATAGCTCTAGAATCAGTGCACAATCTCCACTTGCCTCCTTTTTTGGTTGCTAATACCACCGGTACTGCACACGGATTGATGCTCTTCCTAATTAATCCTTGATCCAACAACTCCTGCACTTGTCTAGCTACCTCTAGGTTCTGATCCGATGTAAGCTTGTAAGCTGCTTTTTTTGGCAGTGAAGCTCCTGGTATGAAGTCAATCTGATGGCTGATGGCTCTCTTTGGAGGTAAGGTTGCTGGTGTTCCATCACTCACTATGTCCTTGAACTGTTCTAACAATTTCTGGACTACTCTAGGTATGACTGTTTTCTTGGCCTTGTCTTCTTCCTTGGGTTGCACCATGACCACATATCCTTCACCTCCTTGATGTAGGTTGTTAATGAACTCCTTACCACTGCTTAATGAGACACTAGGGGTCTTTGACTGTCCTTCTTCCTCATCTGACAGTGACTACAATTTGAATGTCTTTCCATCCTTCTTGAATGAGATAGTATTTTCCTTTCCATCATAGATGGCACCTCTGTCATACTGCCATGGTCTGCCCAATAGAAGATGGCATGCATCCATGGGTAACACATCACAAATCAACTTATCCTTGTACCCTCCAATGGAAAACTCCACCGTTGTTTGCTCATTGACAAAAACACTCTGCCCTTTGTTCAACCATGTCACCTTGTAAGGGTTAGTGTGGGGTACTTTCTCCAACTTCAACTTCCTTACTGCCTCCTCTGAGATGATGTTATCAGTTGAACCTGAATCCACAATAACCTTGCACACCTTTCCAAGTACTTTGCATCTTACCCTGAATAAGGCTCTCCTTTGCTTTGGCTCTTCCTTGACCGGTTGTCTGATCAAAACTCTTCTAAACATCAGGTTCTCCCCCATTTATGATTCAATGTGACTAACCTCTGGTGATTTGGTACTCATGGTGTCCTCTTGATCATATGCCACTCTCTTCTCAGTATTTGATGAAGTTGCTTTCTCCGGGCACCTATAAGTTGGATGTCCTACTTGACCATAATTATAACACTTCATACTAGCAAAGTATGAGTTGCTTCTTCCTGCTCCTCTTCCTCTATTTGATCCTCCTTGAGATCCTCTACCTCTTCCATAACCTCCTCTAGAAGGTATTTCACTTCCATGCTCTGTGAGTTTGGACTCTCCTTGGTTTCTTTGTTCAGTCCCTCTACCTTGGTAACCACCTCTATGTCCTCTTTGATCTCTACCTTTGCCTCTACTCTTAGAAGCTTGGTCTTGTTTCCTATTGCTTCTTTCCTCAATATTTATAGCCAATTGGTAGCATTGGTGTACTGTCTTGGGACTTAAAAGAGTCATCTCCTCTTGAATGTTCCACTTCAAGCCGTTAAGATATCTAGCCACCTTAAGACTTTCATCCTCTAAAACATTAGACCTCATACAAAGTTTTTGAAACTCCTCAGTGTAAGTATTCACATCTTGGTCTCTTTGTCTCAAGCTTTGTCTCTTCTTATGCAACTGAATCTCATAATCATCTAGCATGTATGCTTCTCTCACTTTGGCAACCATACCCTTCCAAGTTGAAATAGGCTTCTTGCCTTCCTTTTCCCTCTCTGTCTGAATGAATTTCCACCATGTCAAGGCAGATCCTCTCAATCTAGATTTGGCCACCTTCACCTTTTGTGCTTCAGTGACTCCATCACACTCAAAATGGTTTTCTATACCCTCTATCCAATCCATGACTAGATCAGCTTCCAATTTGCCACTAAATAGTGGTATGCCTTCAAGGGATTTTCCACTCAAAGCCTTCAATGCTTTCAAGAAATGCTCCTCTTGCAGAACAGGGTCAGGTTCAGGGATCTTGGCTTCCTCTGCAACCTCTTCACTCTTTGGTACCCTGCCTTCCAATCTATCATTGACCTCATCGGTCCTGGTTTGCACATTGTTCATTGCTTGCTCAAGTTGAGCTAGTCTTTCCCTCAATCTCCTATTGTCTTCCTCCTAATCTTCGACCTTCTTTTCCAACTCAATGTTTGTCACCATGGTTGTAGAACCACTAGATTCAAGGTCTGACATACAAGATTCTATCCCAAATCTTTTGTTGCTCTGATACCAATCTGATAGGGAGGTTGGAGGAATCAATCATTGATTCCTGCTCTAGGTCTTACCTAGCAGACCTCCTTGGTGTCTTACTTCCCCACCTTAACCTATAGGACCTTCTTCCTATTCAGGTTCCCCTGGATCTCCTTGCCAACCCAACTATCATCACAATTCCTCCTACCAAGTCAACCTTGATGCAATGTTCACAACTCTTCCTTAGCCCTTAATCTACCCTAAAGGCTAACATACTCCAAAACTAGAACTTAGCTTTGCAGGGGTGTGGAGATGTTTCCAATAACTTCAGTCCATCCTCCAAGGGTTCTTGGGGGTCCACCTAACTCCATTTACTAGTCACTTCCACCAAACCCTCATCTAGGGTTTTAGACCACTAGTCCTAGGAACTCCAATTAGGCCTCCTTCTCCAAGAAAACAAGTTAGTTCCCCAAAGTTTTCCAAAGAACATAGAATCTTTCCTTGGGGATCCTGGTCCTTATGCACATCACACAAAGATTCTAGAGGTCTTAACCCTCAACTGTCTGTACGTAGACATAACCCTCAATTTAGCAAATTAGGCCTTTTTAAGCCCTTTTCCTAACCTCACAGCAAATTGTCAAGTTGTTCCCTCACCAAATGGATTGGTGGAGCTTCCTCTTCCATGCTATGCCTTGGCAAGGCTCATACTTACCCTCTCCACACCGTGTTTTGACAGGAAATGAACACCCTTGCAAATCAAGTGCTATGCACTCCTTGTCTTCCCTAGCCGGACACTTCCTGGCTCGCCTAGAAGAAGACTTCCATGGTGCTTGCAAAACTGTCAAGACCTCCTAACCCTACAGTATGTACAAACATGGATTCTAGTCACAATTCCCAAGGGACCGTACAATATGTACAATGGGAATGTGAACTAAACCTCCATTCTTCTCAAACTGTCTGGCAGATCAGCAACTGAAAGAAAACAACCTATCTACTACCAATGCTTAAAATTGAATAAACTAACAATCTAATGCCACACAAAGCTTAAAGGGAAACTCCTCTACATCCTACACTAACTACACTGACACATTCAATCCATTAAAGCTCTACTTCAAGCAAAAAAACCAAAAAATTGTACCAAATTATCACTGTTTTTCCTTGTATTCATAAATTTCACACAATGCAAATGCTTCCAACCTTGCTCTCATCTCGAGAACACCCTTAAATAGGGTCCCTAAAGCAGTTAAGCTCGGTCTCAACTACTCCTTGGCCGCTTGAAGCTTCCATAAAGCCTTATTTTCAAAATTTTGAAAAACTAACACCGAAAAAGATCTAAAAAGGTCTTAAGCCTTCCTTGTAGCCAAAACCTCAAACCTATCCAATGGTCAACATGACCCTTACCAACTCAACACCTGATCACACATGCCACTAAGGCACAAACATGAAGGAATGAGAATAGGGAGATAAATTGGCCAAACATGACCTTTTAGACAACCTACCTATGGTGACCTATTGGGTGCTCCTGCACCAGATCACTTCCTGTGTTTCAATGGAATCTACAATTTGACCTAAAAATATGCACCCCAAAAAGTTAAAACATGTCTAAGGCTTGTATTTAAAGGAATCATGTTACATTATTATAGTACATTGGATTAATCATGCAACTATTAGATCAAGGAAGGACAAGAAATTCAAACATCTAACTATAACACTTTATAGGTCCAACATGTCAAATGTTTTTCCTACATCAACATCCAACACCACAATTACATTTTGTTTTAACATTGTTGACTTAATCTCAAGGCCTAACTAAGGCACTAGGCAAAACCAAACTTCAATTCTTATAACACATCCCAATTGTGCTTCTTAGCACCACCCAGTTTTCTTTACTTGAAATATGCATCAAGAGTAGGTTTTGCAAGTTTTAAAGGTTCAATTTTGCTCAAGACAAGATTGCACCATCTAAATAAGATTGCAAGCACGATCACATCCTAAACTCTCAGACCCTCATATTTTGATCATCTCAACTCTCAAACTTTATATCCAATATCAAATCCTAATTTTTTTCTCTATAACAAGATTAGTTGAAGTCAACGATAATCCAATTACAAGGTATGACCCAATCTTCACTAATTTTAGTTTCAACACATTAATTTACAATTATTTAAATAGATTTACTCAATTTATAATACACAACTTATTATCTTATCTAGGGCTTTATTAATTTTAATCAATTGTATTCATTTAATAGCCTCGCATATATTTGTAGAGTCAATTTATTTCCTCAACAGTTAGAAATTTGTGATATTCACATGTACATATCAAACCACCATTTAATTCCTCCACACCTACACGTCATAATGGAGTTGATTAAAGTAATTGAGAGAAATGAATGTGAAGAATTAGCATGCTCACACTACCATCAATGTATATTAGTTTAAGGTTGAGGAATGCACTCATAGCAATTTTCACCCTTTGTTTTGGTCTCACCTTGATTAGCTTTAGCATCCTCACTCTCACATCAATGAATATTAGTGTAAGATTGAAGAATGCAAGTTTAGCAATTTTCCCCATTTGTTTTGGACTCACTTTGACCCTTTATCTTTGATAAAAGGATCTAGCATCCAAATGGTATACATTTGTCTAATATTTTGCATCCAATCTATAGGTTAACTAATTATGAGTCATTACTCCCCAATGGTCAAATCTCAACCCTGAAATCTATTTTTTTCAATCCTAACTCAAAACCACAACAACAATCTTTAACCTACTTTTGGACCACAATGCGAGATTGGCCTACAATTTCAAATCGATAACATGGGCCCAAGTTGACTCACTTCCAACTGGTCAATTCCAACTAACTCAATCATATAATATTTAAATTTGCATACAAGGGTGTTGTATAAAAAGAGAAAGCATTAATTCATTTTACATCATCCATCAACAAGGGGGCATTATCATTCACAAAGCATTACGAGAGCATTATTTGTCATCATCTACAATCATAAGAACATTGGCATTTGTATTTTTGCTTGGCTTATCTTCCAACTTGCTCCAAATCATTGAGTCGCTCAAAGATGCTTGACTGAAACACAAATTGGAAACCTAGCCAACTTCCCTCTCGAAACATAGCAAGTTCCAGCGATGCTTTTAGCACCACCATTTCAAGATAATACAAGAAAAAATGAGTTTGATGAGTTAAATGCAAACTTGCAAGCCACAGAAAGAGGTTCAAAACTACAGGTGCATGGATCGGGGACACAATTGTGAGATTGAACTAGTGAAAAGCTATGTCAAGTTTTAGTCTATCAAAATACAAGCGCATGGATCAAGGACACAACTCTGGTTATAAAAACTAGAATTGAATCATAATGCACACCTCACAAAAGATCATTGATTTTTTGTATTTTTAAATATGCACATCTCATAATAGACAATTCTCTTTTGGAATTTAAAATTAAGCACGCGTATCCCCCTTGTCAATTTAACATTTATTTGTTTACAACATTTCAATATTGTTTTGACACTCAGTTACTTTATTTGGATTAGTTATATATAACCGAGATAAATCACAAAAAGAACATTTTATGGCTCGAGAGAATTTTGGAGCGTGTGTTCCACGAGGGTTTTTAGCTTTTTAGGTGGAGGAGTAATCCTCTATACAAGGGAAGTACCGTCTATAAGTGCCCTCTCGATCCTGCATACCATTTTTCATTACCTTGCCTTCTTTTCATATGCTTTCACACATGTGTTTTGTGTTAGTTGTTTTGGTTTTCTATTGTGAATGTGCCCTATGACCTAGGCACTACCGAAGAATGATGGAGGGGGCTATGGCCCCCCTCGTGCCACCTAAGGTAGAGCCGATGGATGGATATGTTATTAAATCCAGTGCAAAAACTTTTAGAGATGTAGTGGCTGAGAAAAAAATGAACATCCCGCCAAAGGCCAAGTCTCTGGTGTCAACCTACAATGAGGTAGGTGTGGGAAGAGAAGATGGAAGGGGACAAGGTAAGCCTCCTTCTAGGTCTTCTGATTCTCTCACCTTCACTCCTAATCTTGGTATGTGGAATGTCATTGAAGGGTGATCCCACAAAGTTGGTTTACAATTTCTAGCAGATTCTGATTTTTGTTGAAATCACATATTTATAGAAAATATAATAATTTAAGCCTTTAAAAGTTTCATTTTAAGGATTCCAATTGAAGAGGGTTTGATCAAACCACCTTAGATCAAACCCCCTTGGATAGAACCCCACTAGTTTTAAACCATACCTACAACGGAGTCTCATTTACACCTATCAAAATGCTGATAAAAAATCACTTTTGATTTACCTTTTGGGGGATCAAATGAATTCATTTAAAATTTATTTGAAATGATCATGGTAGACCTCGAAACGAGCTATCCAACGAATATAATTTTGATATGTTCTGTTTTTATTATGTATGTGTTTTTTTAGTTTTATTAAACATAGGTTTTTCATCAAAAATCAAGCTCTTTGTTCTGTACATGTGGAAAAATGGCAAATTATCAAAATAAAAAATTTAAAAAATATGTTAAGGCTGAGTATTGATGTCCTTGATCCATTAAAAAATAAATGAATTTCGATACATATAGAAAAATTTATGTTGTATACAGTCTACCTATGTTTCAATTGTAATTGGTTTGACTTCGAAACTTGATTAAGGAAAAAATATTTAATAAAAAACTATGAAACCAAATGAAAATGCTAGATATCGTAGTTACAAATCTAAGTTCGAAAAAATAGAATTGTATCCTTCATACAAAAAAAGTTATGTTGTATATGGTGAGCATCACTCTTTAAAAATGTTTTTTTTTTTAAACTAGTTTTTGAAGAAGACGGAAAAATAAGTGCAATCTGATTCCAAAAAATTTGAAAAAAATATATTTAGAATCCATAGACAAAATGTCACAAATCACTAGTTTGCATCATCTTCAAATTCCTCGCGGTTTAGCCGCTATAGGAGCCCGAAAGTGAAGATTTAGTTTAAAAAATCAATTCAGTGTCCAGTTTGCCCAAAAATTATAAACTAGTATTGTGGGATCACCCTGAAAATGAATGCAGTAAATTAAAAGATATTGCAATTTTTTTCATGGTTGTGGACTTTCAAAACTCCTAGCTCGTAGATATATGGATGAGTAGCTTAATAATGTCTGGTTTAAAAACCTTGGTATCCAATTTTCATTGTGTAGAATGATACAAAAAGGGCTTTCTAAAATCTTTTTTTAAAGAAAAAAGCATGCAAGAATAAGTTGTTAAAAGGCAATTCTAGAAAGTGGGAAAACGTATTTTCAGGGCCATGAATTGGTCACCTGAAGCCATTGGTGATGAGGTCCTCGCTCTCTCGTGCCTGAAGTGGATGACGATTAAGGGTGTCCCACCATTGATTTGGAATTTGTTGGAAGAAGTTTTAACCTACTCTGGCAAAGTGGTTAGGATCAGGGAAACAAAACCCTCCCTACCGCACATGGATGTTAGGGCTCTGGTAGCCCTAACTCCAAGTATTAAAATACCAGAAAACCTAAAATTTAATCTAAATAGTAATATCATTTCTTGCAAAATTGAGATGCTAGAAGGGATTAAAAGGTTGTTATCTTTGTAGAAAAGACAGCCCCCTAAGAAGGAATTGTCCTATCATTTCAAAAAATAAAACCGACCCTTTTCCCAATAACAGTTCTAATGAAAATAATTTACATCGAAGGCGTATCCTTATTTGAAATAAATCAAGCTTCATTTCACTATCCACGGCTTGCAATACGGGAGAAGGCATGGGAGACAGTTGAAAGCATTTTCAACGTCCGATTCACCGCTTTTAAACTTTCAGCTGCAATGTTTATTTTGCTTTGTCAGATTGCAACTTGCAAATAATAGTATATCTCACACTTAAAACAAATCCCACAGTTGAAATATTCCTCGCTTCACACATAAAAACCAAATTTAACTCACATTTAATATATATGTTTAAAAGGCTGACAAAATATCGCCGATGTCCAAATCAGTAGCCCTAAAACCCCAATATTTTCATATCTACTTTGTTTACTATGAATAGATTAAAGCAACAACTAAGGGATTCTACCGTAGTAGGGTCTTATAAATTTTTCCTATGAACTCTGCCCATTTTTTCTCAACGACGTCGTTAAGAGCACGATACAATTTGTGCATAATCTTGAGGTAAGTCACTTGCAAAGTTTCAATTAATTTTCCTTTTTTACATATATCTATCTTTGTAATAGATTTATTGTTAGCAGTGCAAATCAAAACAGATGGTGATGTTTGCACTTGCATGCTTTGGATCTTTCTTTGCTTCATGCTTCTCATACTATCACATCACAAAACCAAATTATTTTAAATTTCAAACCCTAAAAACCACAATTTTACATATATTCAATATATATATATATAGAACAAAGTACACCGATGCAAATTCTCCAACAACGACGACACCGAATTCACTAGCATATATACAAATATACAAATTCAAGTGTAGTTTATATATACTCATTAAATATATCAACACATACCAATGCAAATGCTCTAAGAAATATTTAAGAAAAATATCGTTACCCAAGCCTGAAATGAATTGTATTGCTTAACATGGAGGTGTATGACCACTTGAGTTTGAACAGGGTCATGCTTATGATGACTATTGCTCCCCTTGCCACTATATTGGCTTTTGATTATGTTACTTCCTTTTTTGGCACTTGGAGAGTAATAGGTACTTCCTAATGTTTGTTTGAGTTTATCTCGGAGGAAGACAAAAGAAATGGAGGCCACAACAAAAGCATTAATCTTGGATGCAATTTTTATTCAGTAGGAGATTAAGGAAGAATTTGATCCGAGAAATATGGAAAATCACATATTGCCTATTCTACAATGTCGTGAAGTGGATGGAGGATACAATTTATCCTGATTCTGAAATAGAGGATGCCATTGTTCCTAACACTGAAACAGAGGATACCGTTGTTCCTAATACTGAAACAAAGGGTGTGGTTGATCCTAATTTGGAAACAAAAGATGCAATTGTTGCACCTGATCCTAAAACACAAGTTGCACTTGATTTTGAATTTGAAACAAAAGATATAGTTGATCATGATTCTGGAATAGAGGATGTAGCTGGTCCTTATTCTGAGAGTTCGTTCCAAGAGGAGCTAACCCCATTACCATCATCAAGAATTCCCTAATTGACTTTCCACAACTCTTTGACGTACCAATTGCTAGTAATAGTCTTAATGAAAATAGAGAAATTTGAATTTGGATAGAGATGTGAATATGGAAGATAGGGTTTCGTCTAGGTTAGGAAACCCTAAGATGCCTCTAGAATCCGATGCATATTCAAGTTGCCATAATGAGCGGGAGGTTGAAAATGCTTCCCAATCTCCCAAGTTTGGGTGGCAATTAGCAAACCCTAATGGGGGTTGTTTATCACAACAGCAAACTCATCCAAACCTCTGACCAATTTGATGCCCTAAAAGAAGATAACGAATTTCACACAATTGGTAGAGGTGAGGAGTCAAGGTGCAAAGATAATGAGATGAACACAAGCTTCAAAAGGTACTTGAAACTATTAAACATATATTCTTTGATTGTTTATATGCCAAAGAAATTTGGCATTTGTTTTGTGACAAGCTTAAAATATGGAATAATCATGGAGGTATCAATTGGATGTTAATTCTAATGGGACCTAATCTTAAATTGGATAAAGTTTATACTATGTTTTGGTTGTGTTTTTCAATGAAATCTTGTGGCATGTAGGACCCAGAAGGGTACTTACTGAGAACACAAAAGGACTCATTTATTACAATATCGTATTGCAAGTCACACTGACTATGGAGATCTCAAGAGGGGAGATCTCAAGAGGGAAATTCCTGAAGCTACTAAGCAATGGCATTGTACACATCATTCAGAATGAGATCAAGTTTGGGCACACATGGCAGCAAGGTCAACCCAATCTAGCTACCTTCATGAGAGCATTGGAGCAATTTCAAAAGGAGTTTAATGAAAAAGTTGCACATTCCCATGCAACCCACCGACGAAGAGTTAATGTCAGCAGAGACCCTTCTCAGCTAGAGGAACATGAGCCCAGAAGGAAATGTTTGATGTGGATATGAATCCGGAATTTTTTGTATATCTGTAATATTGGTTCTATATGCAGTGGCAAGGGGTATATCATATACATATGTATATATACAAGTATACTTAAGCTGATAAAGATAGCTATTAGCTAGGAGGTAGAAGGGAACAAAGAAAGTGCAGCCAATGTAAATAATGTTATATAATACCGTAAAGAACAGCTATGTAACTGTTCCCAATTTTTGAGACCAAACTATCATCAATACAAAAAAAGGAACATTTTATCTCTTTTCAAATAGCAGGAGCCCCATGGATACAATCTTCAGTTATATATAGGTATATAATCCATCGCTTGGAACATTCATTAAAATCCCTCTGCTAGCCTTATCATGCCTATGCTGTCAGGGAGCACTACCTCACATCAAAATAAGGATTGAATACCTAGTTGAAAAAACTGATTTATATTGACTATACCTTGCTTGCAATGTACCTTAATTGAAATTTTGTTGCGTATCGAAAATACCGAGTATCACCAAATTCGCATGAAAATAAGGTTAACTTTTTCGTATTTAATTCCAATATTTCCAAGCATGTATATGCTGTCAAATTACAAATTTATAATTTTTGGTTATAAGTCACACCCGGTCATGTTAATTTTCTAACTAGGCCTGTTCCTATGCAGTCATTGGGAATGAAGCATGACCCCAGCAAAATTCAGAGATTAAACAACCATTTTGACCTACAAGCGAAAAAAAGAGCGTCTAGGATCCAAACACTTATTACCACTTAAAATCATGAAAATATTGTATGTAACATGGCATATCAAGAATGACAGCTTGTTCGTCAAATTCCGGGGAAATCAGATTTCTGCTCGAGCTTCCCACAAACTGGTTAAGCTCAATTAATTCAATGTGTTATTGGTAATTATCCAATAAGTACAACTGTTAAAAATCAATTAGAGTCGACAAAAGAGTGTCGTATTCAAATGGACAAAACACATCTTCAGAAGGAGAAAACTTCTCAAGCAATTTAGCTAAAAACAAGAATTCTTCTTGTACTCATAAAATTACTAACTTAAGCTGTCTCCATACATTTGACATCACTTGGCTTACAAGCAGTAAACCTTGCACATTTTACAAATAATACAGAATAAAAACTTGTTATAATAAATTATAATAAATCAGAAAAATAAGATTAGATGAATTAGATTTAAATTTTCTATCAGAAAAATAAGTGTCGAATGAACCAAACAAATTAGATTTGCTACTTGGGCAGGCAAACATTGCTCAGATGAATTGTTTTGTTCCTTAAATTTACATCCTGAAGTCCAACACACAGACTGTGTTGTTCGAGAAACAAGCCGCAACTTTATCTCCTTCCCTATTCCAGCAGACTTCAAAAATTCCACCACTACCTCTATATGTTTTGACAAGGCTTCCATCCTTGACAGACCAGATATGCAAACATTTGTCAAAAGACCCACTTGCCAGGTATTCTCCAGTTGGACTAAAGGCCACCGAATATACAGGTTCGCTGAATTGACAAACATCAAGAGGATAGAAAATGTCATTAATGTAATTCTCTATAGAGTAACATTTGAAAAGATAAAAAAATAAGTTCTCAAGCTTCAAGGTTACCAAGCTTTGTCAGGCTTTCGACATCAAAATCAATAAAACAAATATAGGACCAAGCAACAATGTTAATCCAAACACAATTGCACAAATTTTTGGACTAGCAAAGAATCAGAAGAGTGCAAAGAGTTAGCTTACGAATGACTAGTCAAGCTACACAACGTGTTTCCTTGCTCAACGTCCCATAGTTTAATTGTTGAATCAAATGATGCACTGCACATGCAAACATGATTAGCACACAGGCATACATAAAAAAAATAGTTATAAGAGATGCAAGCATATGGATTATGAACACAACACAGTTGAATCTTCTATGCTAGAAACTATAGCCCCAAAATTAAACAAAGCAATGAATTAGAGCATCTAGCCATACATTAGATGTATTGAACTCCCATTCAAAGAGCCTATTCAATATGTGCAATGCACTAAGCCAGAAAGTTCTATGTTCCCAATTTGAGTGGAGATTTCAGAATCCATTGGTATTTTAAAGCCAATATTAACTGTTGTGCTTTAAAAGCAAAAGAAGGTGGAAGAACAGTAGATGGTGGTTATAAGGTGGGATACAAATACAAAGCAAGCTTGAATCTCCTACTTAGAAATTAAATTGTTTCAGGTCCCAAAATAACTTATGACCAATAAAAACTCAGGTTTGATTTTATAATGATTGATGCAAGAGTACACTTTAACATGTTACTAACATGAATTTCAAGCTTTGACTGATTCAGCACCAAAACTGGTCAAATGATCAAACACTTACGGGAGTCCAGAGTCACAAGAAAAGTAAAAGAAGATTACAATGGGCAATCAGAAACTAAACAATGTATTAACTGCATAAGGAATTTTGCATGCACACGGACCAAAAGAGGAACACCCAGCTAATGGAGGGAATCTCTGCATCACAATTTACCCAAGCAAAAATCCAACCCAATAACTCACAAGATCTGCTCACAATATGCGCCTTCCAGCTTTCAAAATGTCAGTCCCTCATCCTTGAAAGTGCATCCCTAAGTAACAAATCACAGTGACTCTTGGCCTTCACCAGCAAACTTGAACAAAAGAACAATATTGCCTGGTGTCAAATGAACAAAAAAGTAATGAACAATAAAGAAAGAGTTAAACTGTTACCGAAGAAGACATCATTGGACTCTACACATAGGTTTGCCTTCCACCAACTTGTTTTTCCATTCCATCTTTGCCTTGCATGTCATGAAGCTTCACCTCAAGCACAAGTTGTTAGGCATCCTCCACATAACATATATGCAACAAACAAATCTCATCTAGGATGAATGTCTGCAAACTATTAACAAACCTAGAGACTTTCTCTTCATCCTCTTCCACACAACTAGCTCAATATTGGGCCTATATATAACTCTTTCATGGATGTATAATATTGGCACACATTATTGAGCCTCTTGAAGGGATCCAACATGTTTGCTACCATAAGCTTCCTTTTGAGATTGGCAACCTTGCAATCCCACAATGAGATCTTGTTCCTCTAAACATGGTCTTCTTGAGTATACACTCACCACAATGCAACATGTCCTTTTAACTTTGTGGCAACATACTTCACCTTCTTAGGTCTTCAATTGACTCAAATAAAAACAGTATTTATCAAACTCAATGATCTAGTCCAACAATTCTTTTGGATTTAAACTTCCGAAATAGATAGGGAAATCAAGCCTCAACTTGTTACTAGCCCTTTCCAAATCTCTCACAAACCAATCTTATGCAACAACTTCCTCATTCACATGGGTGTTTATATGTATCCATGTAGCTCAACGATCCAATCCAGCAATTATCATAGATTTAAGCTTCCCAAATAGCTAGGCAAATCAAACCTCAACTTGTTATCACCCCTTACCAAAACTCTCACAAACCAATCTCCTACAACAACTTCCTCATCCAAGTTGATGTTCATATCCTTCAATGTCATTTCATCACACTCATCCTCACTGATATCCTTTGTACCACTCTTTGTCTCAGCACAGCCTCCATGACATCAAACCTCTCCTAAAGGTCTTTCATCAAATCGGCAATGTCTACTAAGCATGGTCAACTAGCCACTTGAAGATTTTGTGTGTCTACTTCCTACTCCATGGGTTGGTGGCTCTCAATGGAACACCTACAATGCACGACTCACACATACCATATTGTTATGGAGATCACATTGCTCACTCTCCTAAGACTCAAATGAACACCCACTGACAAGCATGTCATGCCAAAACAAAAGCAAAGGAAGATTAACAATGGAGATTCAAAAAACAAACCACTTACTAATTGCAGATGAAATTTGACATAAATATGGGACCTTTACATAAATTAAAACCTTTCAACACGAATTACTTGGCCAAAAGAGAAAATTCTAGCCAATGCTGAGACTGCATCACAATCTACCTAAGCAAAAAACCAAACCATATAACCAACGAGATCTGTTCATAATAGCAGCCCTCCTTAGTGAACTAGAACAAAATAACATCTTTACCAAGTGTTAAAGACCAAGAGAGTAACTCTTGATCAAGAAAGAGCTAATCTAATCATCCAGAAGATGTTACCTCAATTCCAACTAAAGTTAACTAATTGCTTGCATGAAACACTCCAATTAACTACAAATGGATTGCATATAATCAATTGACAATTGGACAAGTTAACCACAATGAGTTTCCAAAATTGGAACTCATTGCACAACAATGGTATTTGGTGCACAGTTAACATGAACAAAAAAGCACGAAGTAATGCAACTTGCACTGCAATCCAACGACCTCCACCAACTTGTGCAACAACATCAAAACCTACAAAGGTAGCATTGTAGTGAGGATAGAGTGCACAAACCAACAAGTGCTCACCAAGGCTTGGGTAAAGTCAATGATTGAACACATCCAATTCACCTTGCACGCATGCAACCATGTAGGGTGCAACGAGAACAAGTTGCACAAGATAGAGAAGTTACACAAGAACATAATGCACAAGGCAGAAGAGTTGCATAGGTCCATTGATTTCCCAAACACAAAACACACTAAAAACAAAAAACAAACAATGTGCACAAGCACATTATAGATTGCCCTAGGATGCTAGGAGAGGCAAAAGCACTCTTTTTGGGTACAATATGACCCATATCAAATAAACCTTGGAGTATCTTCTCAACTCATCCTCGAAACATAAGAGTTAATATAATTCACTTTTTGCAAGCTGTTTGCCCATTTTATGAGTTAAAATCAATTTGTTTGCAGCTGTCAGAAGCTACATAATCGTAATTAGTGGTTTCCTTGACTCAAATTTGATGTATATCTCATTTAATTCATCTGAAGCCACCACCAGAAATTATTCATATTCATTAAGTTGCAATTCAATCATTCCCATACACTACATATTTTTCAATGGTCATTGACACCGGAAAAGAGTTTAATTGAACACTCAGACATCTAGATGCCACCATTTGCATCTATGAAATTGTGCGTTCCTCAAATTGCTGAGTCACCACAATTCTTCACTTTGCTGTGCTTGTAACTCTTAGGGTTTACCTTCAGATCATAATCATGTAAGCAAGTGAAATAGTAGGTATTTCATGATGATTTAATTTCACCATGTGATTATATTTTTCAACTTTTGTTCTCTCCACAATCAATTTCAGTCGTCTCCTTATTTTCTTCATACACAAATTCAATCATATATCCTTTCAAAGAATTTACACTTGTGTGCCTTTAACCATAGCTCCTTAAAATTAAAACAATGTCCCCTTAAGCATAAAGCAACAATGATAACAAGATCTACTATCCTTCCCTTTATCTATCCTCCGTAGGAGGAAAATTAGTTTCTAGAATACCTTTTGATTCATACTTCTGCTACAGCGCCAGTTTTGGGGGTTTATCTTGCTGTAACTCAACTCCTAAACACCTTCAAATAGGCTTCTACATGTTAAATACCTCCCTCAAAAGGGGCAGGACTCAAAGCCTTAGCTTAACCTCTAATGGAGTCATTCAATACATCCATATACATAACAACTTCCATTCATGGAGAGATTCTCCACAAACAACAAAGCTTGGCAAAATTTGCTTGAATAGTATGTCCCATTGTTCTTTGTTGCTTCGTATTTTTGCAAACTAAGCTGTAAATCATTTTGTGTAGACCTCAAAATCACAATAAAGCATTGTAACAACTTGATCCCATGGGGTTATTTTCAGTTGATCACGTGCAATGTTCTCTTCTTATTCACTCTCACCCATCTGCAAGCAATTAAATGCAAGCCCATCAAGGGGTCAGGTGGCATATCAGATTTCTTCAAATTCTCCACAGGATTCAGCCAAAAAAGAAATAATAGCTTCTCTTTGCAAACCTTTAATCTCTTCATGAACCCCAGGAACTGGATTTTTCACAAGCTACCTTCAATTCATATGATGTCTTTCTTGGGTATTATCATTTATTAATTATTATGATTCCTTTGATTGATCCACATTTCCATAATGCCAATTATCCTCTCATCAAATCTCCAGGTCTCCTATATCCTTCCTCTTCTATCCCATTCTCATCTCTGCTTTCCCTCCTCCTCATTTCTTCTATTGGGATTTCAAACGGCTTCCTCTTCTGATAATACAAAATCATATCTCAGATTACCATCTAATAATCTATGTGATGGCTACTGGAAGAATTCATTGCGAGTGTTGTCCCCATAAGGCCAAGGAAGTAGTTCTGAATCTCTGATACCACTATTATGATCTTAAAGAGATTACCACTAAAAGTAAAGATGAAAACGCTAAAGAAAAAACTGAAAATGCTACAAACAGATTTTTTTTAACTCTAATTGATAGAGATCTGAAACTATATGTAATCTCAAATTTCTGAATATAAGTTAAATCTGAAGTTTCACTAAATCAGAACTGTGCAGTTACTAGAAATAGGAAAATGAATACATAAATGTTGTAAAATCAGAACTGATTTTTCCCCGAGGACTGCTTGCTGGACAGTAAAACAAGCTATAAGTTCATACTATTGCAAAGAATGGAGTAACTTAAAATCAGATAGAAGAGAACTTTCCGAGGAGATGCATATATCAACTCAGGAAAAATCTAGGACAGTATGAATGTTGTCTAGGCTAAACACAATCATCAGACCTGTGCACAACACCATATTTCACCAAAACATTGTATTCTTACAGCCATAGGATCTATTTTATAATGAGTTTCCCCCTTGCTAGTGGGATAATTAACTTAAAAAATAGCATTGTTTTCCTAACTAACAAAAAACACACCTAATGGCTCAAACCCCAAACAGAAACCACAAGTTACAATGCTTAGTGCTAAAGCTTATTTTTATTGAGAATTGTAACATATGTAAAATGAATCCTTGTAATATGTTATAAATCCAAGCTATACTATAAATGCAAGTTACATACTTCCAACAAAAGAACATTGTGAACACAATTTTCAGACAATTAAGAATATCAGAGAGAGCATATCTAAACAAATGCGAGTTACATACTACGAACAAAAAAATAGCAAACATATTTTTCCAATAATTACGAATATTGGAAAAAGCATTTAAGAGTAGAAAGTTACCTTGCTAAGACCAATTGTTGATTAGGATTGCTAGTACCAGGACCAGTGGGACTCCACTTGATAGTATAAATTTCCTGCAGACATTAAGATGTTTCAAATAAAACATTCCAAAAGCATGAAAATTAGAACAGTATCAAAATACAAGTTCCACAAACAGATGGTGACAGTAACACAGACCTTACTGTGCCCCGTGAGATCATGCAGACATTTGTCCTGCTTCACACTCCAAAGCTGCACCAACATTACAGAAAATATTATGTTCTACATAAAATAAATAGCGCAGGAAATGAGAAACCATGAAGTTTAAAGTTAAAAGTTACTACCTTTGCAGAGCAATCATCAGAGCATGAAGCAAGAAGTGACCCAGTAGGATCCCACTTGATGGCATTGACCTCATCCTGCAAAATATTCAAACAAATTGAATTTCAACTTGTATACTGGCATAGAGCTGTGAGCCCACAAAAATCTTACTGCAAACCTGTAGTAATCTGGAACCAAAACTGAGCAAGAAGCAGCGATTGAATCTGCTCAAAAATCTTTGCAATAAAATTGCAGAAAAGCTGAAAGAAGGTAAATTTTAAATTTTTAAATGCTGTGAAGACAAATATTAACCTATTTGTAGTGAAAATCTAGCACAGCTCTATATCTTAAATCTGAATATATAGAAAGTGAAATAAATAATGCTCTTGAAACTAAATAAAATAATGATAGCATTCCCCACTTGATCAAATGACAAGAGTCTGACTATATTAGCAACAGGATTTTCATTGTTGCAATTCTGAAAATGTTCTTCATGACTGTGCCCTACCACAGGCATACACACAAACATTAACCACATTCTCTTGTGAGGGTTGAGTCAATGCTCTTTGGCGAAATTTCATGGACAATGTCAATTGACTTCATCAAAAGAGGGATGCACTTTCATCAACTAAAGGTTTAACATCATCCACCTCATTCACTATAACATTGCTAGTTTAAGATGCCAAAATCAGATTATCCATGAGAATAGATGTCTAGTCTTGCACAGCTGAATTGCCAAAAATAAGGCCATCTTTGTGCCTTCCGAGGAATTTTAGTCAATCAGTTTTCTTCTTGTTTTAGGCCTAGCCAATCAAATTTGTCAACTCCCCTATTTGCAATAACTTGTGTTATGGATCAAAATTTCTATTTCCCATTTCTTGTGTCTCCCCTAGTCCAATTTTGTGTGTTCTTCCTCTTCTTTTCCCCTATGCCCATCTAAGTTCCCCAAAGTCTCTAAATATGGTGGCATTTATAATCTTCTAAGTGTTTGTTAGTCGTTGAAGGTTCAGAGTTCCTGATCCATGTATGCCTTTTAGTCTAAGTCCAACTTTTCCTTGGCCCCTGCCAAACTTTTGGACTTCACCATCCTGACCTGCCTTTTTTTCCCAACTCAGCTTTTCCTTTATGCCAATCAAAGTGTCGGACTTATCCATCTAAGCATAACTTACATCCATTCCCCACCTTCATTCCTTTTGCTGAGCCGTCAAAGTTATCCATCTCACCATCCCATTCCTGAACCCCACTCTTTCCCTTGTCTTGTTGGAGTTTGATCTGTCCTCACGACCATGCCTCCTCCCCAATCTTCGATCTCTAACCAATGCTAAGAGTCGTGACGTATTTCGGACTAGCAAACTCAAATACTCACCTATTTTGCACTATTCACCTCACCTACCTCCTAGTTAATGATAAAATCCGATCCAGCAACTTCTCAAAAGGGTTTTCCCCTACCAAGAAAACATTATTTAATCTTTAGGGCGTGGATCCACGTTTACCTCCAACAATGCAAACAAAAAAGGCAAACTTTACTGCCATTAATGTGGTGGTTAGAGTTCAAACTCCACAAGGCCTCTAACCATTATTGTAGAGAAAATTTGCAGATTTCAAGCACGATTTAAGGGGAAAATGATGCATGTTAGGTATGGGTGTTCTCTGCCATGTACCAATCATGAGTTATTGACATTTAACGTAGTCTTTGACATTCTTTTGTGGGTATTAAGGATTCAAAGTTTGAACAAAAGGATAATTATGAAAAATATTTAGAACCCTAACTAGAAAAACATTTTGAGCGCCTATCATGGAGTTGTATTCATCAAAGGATGAAACCACTTTGGCTAGAGAATAATCTCACCCAAAGATCGTATCAAACCTTTCATGGTGGCAACTATTAGCTTGGTCGAGCTTGACCAAATTGCAAAGGGTTGTGAATGTTGATATAAAGTCCACAATCCATAAAGTTGTTGCAGCATCTGTAATGTTTTCACGATCCCATGGATGTAAGGAAGGCCCTTATAACCTATGTAACTTGGGGGATGCATCCTCAACCATATTAGGAGTGTCCCCAGTAGAGGATGTTTCGGGGACAAGTCTGAAACATCCTCACACCATCCCCAATTTTTTTAAAAAACTGGAAACCTCTTGAGGACATTTATGGAAGTCTCTAAAACGGCGAGGGACGGCTAGACGTCCCCGACATGGACAAGGGATGTCTAGACGTCCCCTAACCGTTCCCGTGACGCCTACGGCCTAACAAGTTTTCATTCCATTTTTTTTAACACAAAAGTAAAAAGCATTATAACATTCAACATAAAAAAAGAGATCATTTGTGTCATTTTGCAAACTGTGAAGAGAAGGGAAAAAAAAGAGCATAGCTGTGAGAAACCAAGTGAAAGAAGGGAAGAGAAGTGAACAAGGGGCAAAAGAAAACCAAGTCTCCATCATTTGACATATGTTCATTATTTTTACAAATTCTTTTGCATTTTTTGTCAAAATTTCAAATACTTAAGAGAGTTTTTTTTTGTTTGTGTTCTACATTTGCACTTGCAGCTGTCAGTTGTATCTTCAACCAAAAAAAAACAATGAGCAGCTATGAGGTAAGTGAAGATCAAGAAATTGAAATTGAACAAGCATGCCATGGAAGTTCTTCAAGGAATTTGAGTCTTTAAAGGACACCTAGTTCAGACAATCCATTTCAATGCCCTTCTCATCTCTTGAAAAAACAAGCAAAAGGCTCATTTAACCCAAAAACCTCTCTTTTACAGTTTGCAACAGCCACGGGCATTAAGATTAAAAATACAAGGTAGTAGTATGGCTGTTTCATATTTGCAATAAGGAGTATAGGGGCAGCTACACAAGAGTTTACTCCCATCCTTTAGGCATACCTATTAAAGGGGTAAAAGCATGTCAAAGAATAATATTAGCTGAGAACGCCGAGGTGACTAGGTTGCGCATGAAGGGTAAAGCAAAAAAAAAGGAATGCCAATGGAGTGTTTGTAGCCTAGTGGATCATTGTCTAGTACTACTACTACTGAATCTAACAGGTTGAACCTGAGAGTCAAAGTGGAAAGAAAAGGTCCACTAGTGTTGCAAGCATGTTTAATATGCAATCACGAGATGTAGTCGATAGTCTTGTTGCCAAATTTTTGTATGTTAATGCCATACCATTTCATGTGGCATGCTCTCCATATTTTAAACAAATGTTCAAAGATGCACTTGATGTCGATCCTTCATATGTTCCTCCTGGAGATCATAAGCTATGCACCTCCCTCATTGATAAGGAATATTCCAAGATGAGTATAGTGATGGAATTGAGACAAGTTTGGATAAGGGATAGTTGCTCTATCATTATGGATGGGTGGAGCGATTTTAGACATTAGCCACTCATCAATGTGATTGCCACATGTCTAACACACTCTTATTTTCTTGGAGCTATTGATCGTTCAAGGAAGAGGAAGGATGCAAGCTTCCATTTCAGATTTGAAGGATGCCATAGAAGAGGTTGGACCCTTTAATGTTATACAAGTAATGACTAATTCGGCCCGTGTATGCAAGTTAATTGGCTTGATGGTTGAGGGTGCTTACAAGCACAATTTTTGGACCCCACATTGTGTTCATGTGTTGAACAACACATTGGAAGACATTGGGAAATAGATTGGGTGAAAGAAGCGTTGTTAGAAGCTAGTCATTCAGATGTTCATTTGCAATCATCACACATCCTTGCTTTGTTTGGGACTCGTTTGAGGAAGGAATTCCTCAAGCCTATGGACACCAGATATGCTAGCTACTTTTTTTTGTTGGGGAGGATGATTGAGGTACAAGAGCCTCTGCAATTAATGGTGGTAAATTCAAAGTGAGCTAGATGGGTAATGGCAAACACAGCTGAAGGAAAAAGTGTCAAAACAAAAAATCCTCAACGATGATTGGTGGTCCACAATGAGGTAAGAGATTGTTGTTTTCTAATGAATTGCTGGTTTCATTATTAACTTTCTGATTTTAGTATTAAAATTCTGATTTATTATTAAATTATATGTTACTGCTTTTAGCATTAAATTTGTGGTTTTCATTTTATTATTGATATTCAATTTTAAAAATTGTTGATTTTATTATTAAATTTCTGATTTTATAATTTTTTTTTGTTTTCTAAGTTTCTAACTTGTAACTTTACTTAATAATTTTCATTCTTTGCAGATATATTTGCTCTATCATCTCACCTGTTGTGCAGGTCATAAGATATGCTGATAATAGATATAACCCCCCCAGCCTTGGAAAGATTTATAATACATTTGATAGCATGTTTGGACAGATGAAGCAAGCAATTCATAACAGGGACCCTAATTTGGGATTTTATGAAAAGCACGTTAGGCCCATTGAGACTCAGTGGTGGAACACCATGAACACCCCATTTCATATGGCAGCCTACGCTCTAAATCCCGAATGGTATGCAGCAAGACCTGGGAGAGTGCCTCCATCTAATAATGTATACTAAGGAAGAGTCTAGCATACTTAGAGCACGGTGGCTAGCCTTAGTGAATGGATGGTGGACATGGCATGGCAAGGGTTCACCAAAGTTGAGGATGCTTGCCACTTGGCTCCTTTCACAAGTTGCTAGTTTCTTTGTCGTAGAGAGGAATTAGCCTACATATAGCTTCATCCAGTCAATCAAGAGGAATTGGCTTACCTCTAGGCAATCAGAGAAGCTGGTGGTTGTGCATATGCCTTGCAGGTTTAAAATCAACAGACTCCTAAGTATCATCAAACTCCAACTACATGTTTGGATGTTGACCCTTAAGATTCTGCATAGAATAATGATGAGGAGGCACATGAGTAGTATTGCTTGGGGTTCCACTGAATCAAGATGAGACAACCTCTCGTAGTGGCAGTGACTCGAACTCTGATTTTGATGCAGTGTTAGGAGATGTTGATTAAGGACAGCTGCATATTTCTATATTTTTGTCATTTCGTAGTTGAAACTTGCAGCCTTTGGGCATTTTACTGTAATTTTTATATTATATATATGCACATTGTCAATGAATGCAATTAAATTTTGTTAAAACTTAATTTGTTTGTCACTTTCTATGAAATGAAAATCTCAATTGAACTCTCATATTATGTGTTAAGGTTCTATGGTGTATATAGGATGATTGCCTTATCAATGCTATCATATGAATATTTGAAATTTTCTATATTTTTTAATTTTCCCTGTTTTTTAATAGTCGTCCCCTCCCCTCCCGTCCCCATCCCCGACACGCATTCCCCCATCCCGTTCTTGGAAACTTGCGGTAACATAGTCTATAACTTCTTTATGTTTGTAACCCAATTTGAAATAGGTATTAATGGATGCAAATCAACATCTGCAAACTAGGTTTATCAGATTTAAGCAAATGTTTTAATTTTGGTTTATTCTCATTTGTTAAACTGCACTGTATTATTAGGGTTAGGGTTATCACTTGAATGAAAGGATAAACTACGGGTTTGTAAAGTAAATTAAAATATTAAAACCCTAAAAAACTTTATCCCAAATATTAAAAATATCCATTGGAGATATTACAAAATTCAAGACAGACCTTGGGCATAGGTTCCAATTTTCAACCCATAAAGGTCCTCCAAATGTTGACAAAAAAGTTTTCCAGAGTAGAACCCTTATTTGAAGGATAAATACAAAATTCAAATCTAGCAGGTGAAATTGTTCCTTCCTTATCATTTAAAAATGGTATTTGAGCACTAGCATAAGTTTGACATAGAAAGTTGTTTGAAGCACCTTTCTTTGTTAGAGATTCTACTCAAGACTTCTAAACAATGCCTTTGTCAAAAGATGATGACCACAAGGATAAAGCCACATTTCAGCTGCATCTTCATTTGCAGCCTCGTGCTTATAAAAATTTCACTGAGGTTTGGATCTTTACTGATATGATCATAGACTGAATGATTTGTATCCTTCTTCATAGTATTCTCAGCAATTTCTTCAAACTGCAGCAGCCAAATCCTTTATTTATTCTCTTTCATTAATATTAGCATATTCAGAAAAAAAGATAAGTCTCGGGAGAAATCTTTGGAGTATTTATTTCCCATAAACATGGATATTGATCAAAGGGGCTAATAATCTCAGCACTTCACTGAAAATAAAAACTGTCAATGCTAGGTCTTCTCTCACAAGACCAGAAAAGTACTTTGATACCACTGTTGTGAACCCAAATAAAAAAAATAATGCAAACCTTGCAGTAATCTAAAACCAAAACTGAACAAGCAACTGAAACTGAATTTGCTTGAAAATTATGAGAACAAAAATGGTGAAAAAAGAAACTTTGTAATATTTGAAATTTGAAAATGTTGTCAAAAAGCATCTGATAAGCAGTAAAAGACTAGAGCAAACTTTAGACCTTAAATCTGAGATTATAGAAAGCTAAATAATATTCATAGACTCTACTAGACCAAACATAAGGCAGGTTGGACCACTGACCCAAAGGACAATAACACATGTTATAAAAAATGATAGGCTGGACCTATAATGTTAGAATGTTTATTTTTATTTTTTATACAGAAAAATAAATCATAACATCTACTGACAAAGAAAGAAGTCACTTGATAATAAAAACTTAAAAGTGTTCTAAGAAACATTCAAAGAAAATCCGACTAGTGTACCACTATTACATTGGCTTCAGATTAGTTTCCTTTCTACCATTTGCTTGCCAGCACTACAGGCAACAGAAAGCAATAGCTTATATAGTCTACTGGAAGATAAATATATGAAAAATTCCTCTCAGTGGAAGACAACATGGAGACACCAAAATGTCACCTCTTTGGAGAACTTCTAATGATCAAATACTCATCACTAACTTCGAACGTTCAAGTATCATATAGTCTATATTCCATGACAAAGAAAACCAAACAAAGCACAAGAAAGTTAATTTTAACAATGAATAGTGAAACAGAACCTCAAAAAAATACCATGCTGCACGAAAAAATAACAAACCTGATGACCAGAAAATGTTTTAATAGGTCGAGAATCGCCAAGTTTACAAACATAAATCATCTTGTCGGTTGAACAAGTGGCAAAGGACACATTGTTGCGCCAATCAACATCAAGAGTTGGTGCTGTGGAAAATAATCAAATCAAGTTGTAGAAACTGCATTTAAATCTGTAAATATTTACCATGCCCAAAAAAAGGAAAACTACTAGAATGAAAAAACTGCAAAACTTTTTCTTAACCAGAATATATTAGCAGATTTAACACAAACCAGAGTGAAACTCGAATTGCTGCTTGCATTCTGCTGTTTTAGCATCCCAAATTATTGCTGTTTTATCAACACTTCCGCTGAGAAGACAGTCTCCTTTTTTGTTCCATTTAAGAGAGAAAATAGGTCCTCTGTGTTTATTAAATGTATTCTTCAATTCACCTAAAGTCGTGAAACAAGTTAAAACAATTTTGCAATTATAAATTTCGAAATCAAATCTAAAATATGAATAATACCAAATCAAAAACTTGAAAGGCGCATCAAACAACAACCAAATCAATTGACAGAATGGCAAACAAGAAACTTAATGAGCCTTTATAAATGCTGAGGAACCCCCACATTCTTACAGAGTTGTTGATATGTTTGCAACACCAGACTCTTAATGTTAAACTCAAGCTACTCTGTATGCTACAATTGATGAGAGAATGAACTTTCATGTGCTATGAATACCTTCCCATATGAGAAAATGAGCTTCCAAAACTGAAATAAAGCATGTTCCCCTAGCAAACAGTCTCAATGGGCAGAATTCTAATGAAGATTGCATCCACTGCCATTCCCATGAAAATTATGCAATCTGGTTCCAAGAGATAAAAGCCTTACACTGTCCTTATATATTCAATATAACTTCGCCCATAGTTAAAAGAAAAACAAAGTAACATTACACAGAACACTAAACCCAATCACAATGAAGATAGATTATCAATAGAAGGTGATAACCTACATAGAGATTTCATTAGAAATAAACAACCAGTAGGATTTGGATGATAATTGTATATCTAGAAAAGAAAGTTAGATTTCAATAAAGTTACTGTCTAGAAACATCGTCACTTGACAAAACTGACTTAGGACTGAAACAAAAAAAAAACCGACCTTACCATCCTTACTCCAAATCCTTGCTTGTCCATCATAAGACCCGGTTGCAAGTAATGTCCCTTCTCCCTGTACCAATCCATTTTGTACAAAAAAAGGATTTTCAGAGGGTTTATTTGATAAAAACTGGAAACATTAAACACGGTAAGCACAAGATCAATGCTTCTGCAATGCTACAACTTACATTCCAATCAAGAGTTGTAACATCTTTACTCTTCTCATTTGTTCTACCCTTGAAATGTTTCAAAACAAGAGCTTTTGGCGGTGTATTCTGCATCGAAGATCCACATGGGCCATCTGCAATTGTCCAAATTCGAGCTGTTGAATCTCCAGATCTGAAAGAAATTGAAGAGCATAGTTAAGCATAATCCCAATTATAAACAGAGCAGCAAACAAGATAAGAGCAAACATTGGTTCTGAAAAAATGTTTCAGTATAACACAATATTAGAACAACTAAAAGTACTTTTTAAGGCATCCAAAAATTCACACACTAACTGAAACGAAAGCAGCTGAAAAGCATTATGATAGAAGTCTCCAAAATATAAATGTCAATCTCCACACCCGATTTTGGAGAAACAAGATCCATTCTCAAGTGAGAGTTGAACAAGCTAATTAATCAATTATCAAACAACACAAACAGAAAATACAGAGTGAGCTTCTTTTATAACTAATGTTTCTCCAAGTTTCCAGACAGGAACATACAGGCACACAGGGAGGTATTTCCAAGACGGAGAAAATTTCCCAAATTTGGGGTTTGGTAGGGGATAGATAAGGGAAAGCAAATTTTATATAGATTTGACTTTCATCTTTATAATGAAGCTGCTATTCATCATTAAACATTCTAATTCTGAATAGCTTAAGTTCAAATGAGCATAATATCTATGACATTGAACATATAAATTCAAAATCAGTCAATCAAATTGAAATCCAAAGTTGAGTGAAATGCTGAAAATTTAATATGAAATGTGTAATGTAAATATCCAATTGTCATATTATTGATGATCGTGAAAATAATGTTTGAAATACCCTCTATTTTTTCTTTGTTTTGGAAATATGTTTTTCTAATTTTGTTTTAAACACCAGTTGACATGGGGGATCTTAGGACATCACTATTGCATCCCAGCAGGTGAGGGATGGTAAACTGTTTAAGACTTTCTTTAATAACTCTAACAGGATCTAATGGATCAAACCTGAGCTATTTTTGCATATATCTTCAATGCTTAATCTGCAAGCATCTTTACACTTTGTGCAATCTAAAGTCTGATTTGCAACTTATTTGGCCAAACATGCCATTTTGAACTCCAATCCACAATGCCCCCACATATTCACATTCCATACTCCACAGAAATTAATCTTCCATCCTATAGCCTATGTGTCCTACTAACACCAACCAAATTTAAATTTGCTCAGCTGTCAATGCATGATAGCACATGCAAGCATGACTTGAGAACTTATACAATCTTAGGGCAAAAGTGTGACACAAAAAATATTACCAACAGTCTCTGGGGCCTAATCCATGCTCTTGCAGATATTATGCAACATCGTGCACCCAAGAAAGAACAATGCATACCTTGCCAAGAAATAAAAACAAGCAAACAACACTTCAATCTATCAAGCATCCAACCAATTTACACCTCTTGTAGCTAAATTATATATAATTAAAGGACCCACAAATACCTTGCTAGCACCCTCTGCCCCCATCTAATGCTTCTTTTCCAATTGCTATTACAGATACTGCAGCAGATTGGTCCCCATAATTGGGACATCAAACTATCTGAATGAAAATTACTCTGCTAAGTAATTGGAGCTTCCACGATACCTTTTAAGTTTTAATTAAAAATTTATATTTGTGGGGCTTCTAACCATGTATAAAGTCATTACCTTGACAAACAGTTTTCTTGAATTGTCACTTCTGTTGAAAATGGTGAGCATATACATAATTACAATCTCACTATGATTCACAAAGATATAATATTAAACTATATAATATTGATATCACAGGATATTACAAAATGTTTGATATAAGCTTTACAAAAGGTTTCATTTCTCATACCACCCAATAACTAACCTTACAGGAAATACCGGCACAACTAGCTTACATTTTTATTATTCTCTTAACACTATAGTGTTTATTATTCTCTTAACACTATAGTATTTATTTAATGGTAAACTAAAACTACTTATAGATGTAATATAAAGTCTCAAAATCCTCCCTTTTATTACATCAATCCAAACAAAAGAAGGAACACTATACTGGGTCTGAACACAGCAGCCCCAAAAGAAAATCTAATGAACCAACTCCAACAAATCTCCTAACTCGTCCATAACAAACCAAACTGACCACGTAAGTGGATATTCTAGCTGTCAAACAAGTAACTCTGCAAAAATGAAAATAAATCCCAATCTCCATGCACAATGAGAGAATATCTTTCCTCTAAGTGTCCACCCTCCTTTCAAAGTGTCCCAAATCCCTCCTCTAGTGCCTCCACAATAAGAGAACAACTCTCCTCTACGAATCCATCCTCCACTAAGAGTGTCAAAATCCCTCATCTATTGCCAAAAAGTGAACAAATCTCTCCTTAAGTGTACAGCATAAACAAAACAAACAAATGTCAGTACACTAGCCACACCCCTTACTATGATTACACTATCCACGATAACTGTGCAGCCCCCCTAATCCTAAAGGGACACAAAAGATAACCTAGTGCCTCTCATGCAATGTAACATCTTTGAGCAAGAAGCCAACTCAAGATGGGGTAATTTCTCCAACCTCTTGAGCCCTCTAGCCTCAACTTTGACCTCTTTACACTCTAGCTATCAAATGTAGCATTAAATCTCTGAAAGTGTTGCTAGATGTAACATTGATGCCTCCGAAAGTATAATAAGGTGATGTGATGAAAGTTTTCATTTTAAGGTATCAGGCTCAACTAAGAATGATAACTCCATTAACAAAAAAATAAGTGTATGAATTTTAAAACGATAACCTCCAAAACAATTTCTTCCAAGCCTTTTTGAATTTTGAACCTGTGACTATCCTTGATATGAGCATGACACTAAAGTCATAAGCCAACTATGCTACCAACATTTACATGCTACTTTGTTGCATGCCTCTTATTTATACCTAGTTATCATGAATGGAAAAACATTTCAACACCAAGACTGGATCTCACAACCATTCAACTATAATTTCAGTATTTTAACCAAGCCACCAAAATCTACCAGCAGAGTTCAATCTAAATCTACCTACATAAAATGCTGCCGCATTATGTCAAATCATAGTCAGAACACTCAGACTTGTCACAAACTTGGCAGCTCAAAACTGTGATTTTCATTTAGACTCAGAAAAATTCGAGAAAGTAAACATAATTACACAAAAAAACACGAGCAGACCAAGGAAGAACAACAATGTATGAACAAAATGCTCTTTTATACTCGAGGGACTATTTTAACAGCTCTCTCTAACATTAATTGAATTTAATTTTCAAATATACTGCTAAATAACAAAAAAACTAAATGAAGGAAAGTCCACTCTTTAGGATATTTGCTTGAATAGAAATTGTCTAATTTTTCTCTCAAAACTTCCCAAAAAATTTTAGCAATGGTGTATTCCACCATTCTTCTAACCCTCCTATGTCATTTATACTAATCTCTAATATTAGGAGCCCAAGGAGGAATAACGTTTACTTTTTTGCATCGACTTGTGTCACAAATACAAGAGGCTTCAAACTTTTTCTTCTTTTCATGCCATGACAATCCTTCTGACTGAGAGGGTTTCTTGCAGCCAATGACTGAGAATTGATGCCCTTCTACCCAGAATTGTAGAAAAAACTTTCAACACCATTCCTTTATTCTTGGCTGTGAAATCCCGTTCAAATACTAGATGCAATTTTAAGAACCCTTATCACTATTTGCAAATTGACAAAAACCCTTTACGCATGAATCCAACTATGAAGTGTGAGAACCTGACGAAACTTGGTGAGCATTTTTTAAACAAGTTTAGGCAGATCCATGCATTTGCAGTTTTGGATTCACAAGTCATGCCAAGTCTGCACAAGTTTTCCAAATATACTTTGAATAAACAAAGTGCATGGCTTAGGTTAAACTCTTTACAATACCTTGAGCAACTATATTGGTATGTTGATTTTCCCATTCACAGCGGCACTTTCACCTTCAAAATGGCTCTTTTACCTTGACAACATCACAATACTCATGCCACAATGGAAGAAGAACGGCACTAAGGCGAAAACGATTTTGATTGATTCGGTGAAGGACTACCTTATGCCAATTATCTCCAAGTTGAAGACAGCAAGAGAAATGTTCAAAACCTTGGAGGAAATGTATGAGTTCAATAACACAAGCAGAGCTCTTGCCTTGAAGCAACAGCTACATCATGTCAAGATGGCGAAAGGAGATTTTGTCATGTCCTTCTTCATGAAGATCACTGAATTGAGAGATCAGCTCTCTACCATTGGGCATATGGTTGATGATAAGGATTTGGCTATGTTGGCTCTTAATGGTCTCCCTAAATCTTGGGAACCATATATCCAAATCATTAGTGCGAGATCAAAGCTACCTAAGTTTGATCGCTTGAGGGCAGATTGCATTCAAGAGGAATCAAAATTAACAGCAAGAGGCAATGGGCAAAGTTCTACCAATGAAGAGATTCATGTACTTGTTGCTCAATCCTCAAAGAAGAAAGGAAGAGAAGGAAAGAAAGGCTACTTCAAGAGGAATAAAGATAGAAGATCTGATGATGCTCTTGCATCTAAGAAGAGGAAGGATCTTTCCAACATGCAGTGCTTCAGATGTGACAAGTTTGGTCACTATGCAAAGGATTGTCCAACTAGACCAAAACAGCATGCTTCAATTGTGGATGTGGGTGAGATCTCTCCTCAAAAGGATTCAAGTGAATTTCTATTCTATTCTACCTTATCAAGCAATGTTCCAGCGGATAGCAACACTTGGTTGATTGATAGTGGCGCCTCTCGTCACATTACTGGATTTAGAGAACATCTTTCAAATTTGGTGATGAGAGATACAAATGTTCAAGTCATAATTGGAGATGATGCATGTTATTCAGTGAAAGGTGTTGGGACCTCCACTCTTCACTTAGATTCTGGCATCTCCTTGCAGTTGAGTGATGTACTATTTGTACCAAGCATCAAGCGGAACCTTGTCTCTATTTCAGCCTTGGAGGACAAGGGATATCAAGTTGCATTCTCCGAAGGTAAAGTTCTTGCATGGCCGAAGAACTCTAGCATCAAGTCAGCCCGAGTGATTGGTGTTCAACAAGAATGTCTCTACAGACTTTCCACTCGTCCACTACAAGCTTTGTTGCATGATACATTAAGTTCATGTGAGCTTTGGCATAGAAGACTTGCTCACATTCACTTTCAAGCGATTCCAACCATGGAGAAGATGGTCACCAGCATTCCTAAACTCAGCCAGGAGCATGAAGGTACTTGTCGAGGATGCGTGTTGGGTAAGAATACTAAAGGACCCTTTCATAGTAGTGAAAGTAGATCCAAATGCATTCTAGATCTTGTTCATTCTGATTTGTGTGGTCCAATGTCTGTTGCTTCTTTGAGTGGTTTCTTGTATTATGTAATTTTCATTGATGACTACTCTAGAAAGACTTGGATTTATTTCTTAAAGACTAAAGAATCTGAGGAAGTACTTGAGAGATTCAAGGAATTTAAAGCTCAAGTAGAGAACTTATCCCGGAAGAGGATCAAAGTTTAGAGATCTGACAACGGAGGAGAATACATCTCTGGAAGCTTTCATAACTTTTGTGTTGAAGCAGGAATTAAGAGGGAGTTTTGTGTTCCCTACAATCCACAACAAAAAGGTGTAGCAGAAAGGAAGAACAGATCTATTGTAGAAGCAACTAAGGCCACAATTCATGATCAGGATCTGCAAATCTTCCTTTGGGCCGAAGCTTCTAGGACAGTTGTGTATGTTCTGAATCAGAGCCCTCATCTAATCTTGGAGAACATGACTCCTGAAGAAGCTTTCACAAGTGTGAGGCCTGAAGTCAGCCATTTGAGAATATTTGGTTGTCCTGTGTATGTTCATGTCCCTAAAGACAAAAGGACAAAGTTGGAACCATCTCGCAAGAAGGGAATATTTGTGGGCTACAGTGAGTCTTCAAAAGCCTACAAGATTTACATTCCAGGTCAGAAACTGATAGAGATCAGCAAGGATGTTACATTTGAAGAAGATGTTGCATTCAAGAGATCTAAAGGCTCTCACATGGAGATAGACAATGAAGACCAAGAGTCTCATCAGGACATGGAAGTTGACCATACTCCTGAGATTCAGAGGGAGGCTACTGATCCTAAAGAAGATGATGATCTAGTTGAGCCTTTGGAACCTACTGATGGGCCTACAGACATTATTATTGGTCGAAAGAGACCTCTATGGGCTAGGCAAACAATGCAGGAGGCAAAAAAGTTTGCAGCCCCTAGAGGAACATTTAGAGAAAGCAAAAGACCTTAAAAGTTTTCAAGCTATGTTGCATTGATGAGTCAAATGATTGAATCTAAGCCTTCCAGTGTTGAGGAAGCTTCAAGCCAGCAAGTATGGAGAGATGGTATGGCTGAAGAATATCAATCTATCCTCAAGAATGATGTTTGGGACATTGTACCTAGACCAAAAGGCAAATTTGTTGTATCTTCTAAGTGGCTTTTCAAGATCAAGCATGCAGCTGATGGAAGCATTGAGAAGTACAAGGCTAGATTTGTGGCTAGAGGATTCTCTCAGAAAGAGGGAATAGACTATGAGGAAACCTTTGCTCCAGTTACTCGTTATACCTCCATCAGGACTATTATTGCCATTGCAGCAGCTAAAGGATGAAAGTTACACCAGATGGACATGAAGACAACTTTTAAATGGTGTAATTGAAGAAGAAGTATACATTGAGCAACCTTATGGCTTTGAAGTTCATGGGAAGGAGTCTCATGTTTGCAGAATGAAGAAGGTTTTGTATGGCCTTAAGCAGGCTCCTCGTGCTTGGTATGAGAGGATTGATCGATACCTATTGAGCTTGGGCTTCTCCAAGAATGATGTTGATTCAAACCTGTACTTCAAGGTAATTGATGGTGAAGCATTGATCTTGGTCCTCTATGTTGATGATCTTTTTTACTGGAGAAGAACACCTCATTATCAAATGCAAGGAGTTGGCTTCTGAATTTGAAATGAAGGATCTTAAGTACATGCATTACTTCCTTGGTTTAGAAGTATGGTAGAGGCCTAATGAGATCATTCTAAGTCAAGGGAAGTATACAATAGACATCTTGAAGAGATTTGGTATGATGGATTGCAAATCCATGTCTACACCTATGGAAACCAATTTTCAAAAGTTAAACGAGGCTGTAGCTAGTTCAGATCTGGTGGATCCTACTATGTATAGGCAGTTGATTGGATCATTGATGTATCTAGTCAATACTAGACCAGATATTTGCTATGCAGTGAGTGCACTTAGTCAATTCATGTGTGAACCAAGGCAAATACACCTAGTTGCTGCAAAGCATATCCTGAGATACTTGCATGGCACAGTTGGGTATGGCTTGAGATATTCTTTTGGTGTGGACTTGAAGTTGCATGGTTATACTAATTCCGATTGGGCAGGGTGCGTTGCTGATCGAAAGAGCACCTCTGAATGTTGTTTCAGTTTGAGGTCTGCGATGATCTCCTGGTGTAGCATGAAGCAGTCTTCAGTGGCACTGAGCACCGCAGAGGCCGAGTACATTGCAACGTGTGTGGCAGCTCGAGAATCAGTGTGGCTTCGGAAGCTCCTTGCAAGATTGTTTGGACAATCATTGGAGCCAACTGTCAACCATTGTGATCATCAAAGTTGTGTGAAGCTTTATGTCAATCCAGTGTTTCATGACAGAACCAAACATGTTGAGATCAAATACCATTATATCAAAAATATGGTACTGAAAATAGCTATCCAATTGAGATACATTAGCACTGATGAACAGATGGCCAATATTCTCACCAAGCCTCTCTCCAAAGTAAAGTTTGTGTACTTTCAAGACAAGCTTGGTATTGTGGAGAATGAAGCCCTAGCTAAGAGGGAGACTCAGCTTCAATGATCTTCTGTGATTTGCTTTAATACATCTTTCTCTATGAGAGAAATTTGAGGTGAAAGCCCTTGTTTCCACCCTCTGGGAGTAGCCATGGTGGATGTCATGTTGAGTGACTCCATGACAACATCACGTGAGAGAGTCTGTGATGATTTTCTTGTACTCGTGTTTATTCACCCTCTGGGAGTAGCCATGGTGAACGTCATGATGAGATGACGACATCACGTTGAGTGATTCCGTGATGGGCACTTGTGCACATATGCTTTACCATACATGGGAGTAGCCAATGTGGTTGATATCACGTTGAGCAACTCCGTGATGAGCTCCTTTCACATTTGGGTGTAGCCATTGCAGATGTTATTTCATGAAATTGGTTAGCTGGAAGTATTCCTCCCTAGCTGAGAGGGAGTGTTGATGTTAGAATAGCTTCGGGCCTCATCCTTCCAGCCACGACTTTGAAGGAATAAATTCAATATAGCCTATTGGCTATTTAATTTATTTAAGTCGATATTAATGTGAAGAGGCACTTCACTTGCAAACATAAACAAAAGATTAATTATTGTTAATAATTATTTGTAGCCGATTTTGTTTAATTATTATAATTTCTTATTGAGGCCGACCTCTTGAAGAGTCACTTTGTTTTGTATAAATACAAGGTGATGATCTCTCAATTGATCATCAAGTTCTTTCATTCATATTCGCATTCTAAGAAGAAGTTTGCACTTGAGCAGAAGATCATCATCTTGTTACAATAGATCAATCTCAAGGAGAAACATATTTATTTTGTATCTTCACATCTAGGAGAGGTGCTATTATTCATTGTATCAAATTCGGCATTGTGTTGTGCCTGAGTTGTAAGCAGATTTCTGCTCTAATTACTTCAATATATAAGCGATATATTTGATGGGTTTTTCTCCCTCGAGAAGGAGGGTTTTCCCAGGGTATCTTGTTGTGTTCATTGTCTTATGTGCTGCATTTCTGCTTATTGAATTTCTGATCATAAAACTAACATTCTTCACATCCATCAAGTGGTGCCTCTATTATTCATTGTATCAAATTCGGCATTGTGTTGTGCCTGAGTTGTAAGCAGATTTCTGCTCTAATTACTTCAATATATAAGCGATATATTTGCTGGGTTTTTCTCCCTCGAGAAGAAGGATTTTCCCAGGGTATCCTGTTGTGTTCATTGTCTTATGTGCTGCATTTCTGCTTATTGAATTTCTGATCATAAAACTAACATTCTTCACATCCATCAAGTGGTGCCTCTTCCTCATTAACTTTTAACTTGCAATGGGTTGTTCTGAACTTCTGATTTCAATTCTTCTAGTTCCTTCAGCTCATGTTGTACTTCTTTCTCATTTAGAAGTTGTGGCTCAGGTGTAACTATCACTGATTCTACTTCCACCATATTTGTTTCTAGCACTTTATCAAACATTTTTGCTTCCGTTCTCAAGCATGATTCTTTTCGCTCCTACTCCTTGGTCTCCTCCTTAGCAACTTTTGAATTTTCCTCTTCTTCTCTCCTCCTCCTGATGTAGTCATAAAGCTCCCTTTTATTTGGATGAAAACTCAAATAGTCCTTGAAGGAAAATAGACTTTTGGCTTTGTCAAACAATTTTTGATAATGAATAAAATCTTTGGAGGCTTTAATTCTATACATTTCTTCAATTTCCTCCAACATTCTTCTATCTTTTTTTAATATCTCCTAATATTCTTCATAGGTGACATCAGATTTATAAATACCAAATTCTTGCCAGTAGGCAGTAAATCTGTACTCATCTCTTTTCAGCCAATCCTCTTGCTTCTTGGTTACTCCCCCAGCCATCTCCTTCAGATCTGATTTTTCTTCCTTCCTCATAAACATTCTCTTCACCTTCAGATTATTCAACATTGCAATACACTCCTAATATTCAAGCAATAGATGTAACAAGTCTGGCATGGTTCCTTCAAATGTTTTCATCTTTCTCCATTGACTCACAAGCTGGCAAGATCTTGGCTCTGATACCACTGTAATGTCCCTTCCCAAATTTTCAATAAAAATCAATAAAAATAATAGATTTGCAACAAAAGCAATCCTCCCAAACAATATCTAAACAGCAGCAATTTAGTTATACTCAACGAGCACAAACAAAACTAGCTAGTCAACGCATAGTAATGGGACTCGCCAAGACTCGGCGAGTCCCAAGCCAAGTGACCCTAGCCGAGTTTGGGGAGCTCGGGCTCGTCGGACTCGCCGCTTCCAAGAGAGTCCCGACCCTTGGACGCGGTCGGCGCACCAAAAGCAAAAAAGCAAAAAAAAATAAAATAAAATACTTGTTTCACTTGTTTTTTTTTCACTTATATCATCTCCCCAACTCTAAAAGCAACTTCATTTTATTCACTTGGCAAAATAGGAGGAGAAAAGAGAGTTGTGAAGAAAAAGAAGAGTTCATTGTAGGGCAACCAGCAAGCAGTTGAAGACAAATCCAAGCTCAAATATCATTTGGGAAGCTTCATACCAGCAAGGAGGTGGATTGAGAGCTCATTACCAGCGATTGGGAGGAGTTTGCATTGCATTTCAAGCCTAATCTAAGAGGCAAGTTTGATTTTAATTGGATTTTTTGTGTTTTTTTAACAAATAGTTCATTGTAATTTGTAAAATCATTGTTTTTTTGAGTTTGCATTTTTTTTTACAAACCCTACTTGCAATTTAAATAAGTTTAGAAACCCTACTTGTTATTGCAGCCACATTCATTTGCAAATCAAACCATATTTTCACAATGTCTCAAACCCTAGGCATAAAAGACCCTGCTTGGAAACATGCTGAAATATTTGCCGGGTAGAAAAAAGGAGAGGCAAAATGTAAATATTGCAAAACAATATATCATGGAGGCATAAACAGATTAAAATACCATATTGCACGCATACCCGTCCATGATGCAGTGGGCTGCCGTAAAGCACCTCTTGAGGCTGTTCGTGAAATGCAAGTGCAATTAGAAACATTTGAATTGCAAAAAGAAATGAAAATGAGGCAGAGGGAGAAGTTGGCGAGCATTGGTGGTGTTGAAGATGCTTCTTCCATGCCTTTGAACCGTCCTAATGCTAGTGCTTCTGCTACTGCACCAGCTATGCGTACTCTTAGTGTTTTTGCTACTACTAGTGGTAGTGGGAGTGTTAGCATTGGCGCTAGAGTTCGTAAATCTAGGGTGGATTCATATTTTGTACCACACACTACTCCTGGTTCCCAACCGTCGCTTGAGAGCATGGGTTGGAACAAGGACGCACATGATGCAACAAAGAAAACAATTGTAGACTTTGGGTACTATTGCACCATTCCCTTCCATTTAGCCAGGTAATTCTTTTTCGTTTAATTGTTTTAAAATTTATATTTAAATTTTAGAATCTAGATATATCTCATTACTGAATTCAAATTTAAAGTTAAAAACTTAAAACTTTTCATTTTACAATACTTATCTAAGTAACTTATTAATTTATTTATGACATGTTTTAGGTCTCCTTTTTGGCAAAATATGGTTGATGCCATAGCCATATGTGGGGTGAGGTTCAAAGCCCCTACCGAAGATGAATTAAAGGGCCCACTTTTGACTCAAAAGGTGGCAGATGTAAAAGTACAATTAGAGGAGAAGCGCTTGCAGTGGAGGAGTTTGGGTTGCACCATCATGACTGATGGTTGGACCAATAGGAGAAATAGGACGTTGCTTAATTTTCTAGTTTCCTCCGCAAGTAATTGTACTTCCCTCAATGCATTGATTAATTTGAAATTTGAATTTGATTTAGTGATTAATAATTTAATATGGCTGATTTATGTTTTTTAATTTATTGAATAATTGGTTTTGCTTCTTTTTTCAGGTGACACCGTCTTCATCAAGTCCATTGATGCTTCCACCCAATTCAAAAATACCACATACCTTTGTGAGGTTATAGAGGAGGTGATAGCTAAGGTGGGTGAAGAGATTGTAGTTCAAGTGGTGACAGATAATGCAGCAAATTATGTTGTTGCTGGTAAATTATTGATGGAAAGGCACCCTACTATATTCTGGACTCCATGTGCCGCCCATTGCATTGACCTCATATTGGAGGATCTTGGCAAGCTCCCCTGGATCAAAACATGTGTGGATGCCGCAAAAAACATTTGCAAATTTGTATACAATCACACATGGGCGCTTAACCTTATGAGGCAATACACGGGGTTGAGGGAGTTGGCTTGTCCTAGCATCAGTAGGTTTGCAACAAATTTTATCACATTGCAATCCTTGATTCGATCAAAGGCAGCTTTAAGGTGCATGTTTGTTGGTGAGGAGTGGTCTTCCTCATCCTATGCCACAAGCACTGCAGGGATTGGCATAGCTGATTGCATTTTTTATGAGCCAAGGTTTTGGACACCAACAAAGGAGATTGTGAAGGTAAAATTTAATTTTTCATTATGTTTTAATTTTTGTTCATATTTTACTTTTCTTTGTTTATTTTCATTCACACTTAAGTTAATGTTTCACAATGTTTACACTTTGCAGTTTATCGAGCCCCTGCTAGTTCTCCTACGAGTTGTTGATGGGGAGAAGCCCGCAATGGGCTACATATATGAGGGCATGGATAGGGCCAAAGAGGCCATTAGATCCATCTATGGTGGAGTTGAGGAGAAGTATCGTCCCATTTGGGAGATCATTGATAGGAGATGGCACCACCAGCTTCATAGGCCCCTCCATGCAGCTGCATGTTTCCTAAATCCGGCCTTCCAATTCACTTGTGGTTTCCGTGCAGATAAAGAGATTCTTAGTGGGCTCTACTCAACGATAGAGTGGATGTTGCCTGTTGTTACTACACAGATAGTGCACGAGATAGATGCCTTCACTAAAGCACAAGGAGACCTCTTTTCACGTCAATTGTGCAAAGAGAGTAGGACGCCATTACAGCCAGGTAAAAATATATTTAAGGGCATAATTTTTATCTTTTTATATTATAATTTATTATTAAATGTTGAACTTGAAACTTAAAACTTGAAAATTAAAGTTGGAAATGAGACTGATTTTGTTTCTTTTTCTCATCTCAGATAGATGGTGGCATATGTTTGGTTCTGATACACCAAACCTTCAAAATGTTGCCATTCGTATATTGAGCCGATCATGCAATTCATCTGGTTGTGAGCGCAATTGGAGTATGTTTGAGCACATGCACTCCAAGAAGCGCAATAGACTGTCAATGGAGAGGGTGAACGATTTGGTATATGTTCATTACAACCTTCGGCTCAAATACAAGAAGATTTTTGACCAGGACTAAAGGAGGTCGATTCACAATCTAAGTGGATCACTAAGGCTACAAATGCAGTCTTTAGTGACGAGGACCTTGATTGGGTGGACCAGGCAAAGAGAGAGGCTGAGGTTGTAGCCATGGCTGAGGAGGAGACTAGAGCACGAGGAGACACAACTGGTGTTGGTGAGAGTGGCATGGAGACGTGGGCAAAAACTATGGTTGCAACTGCTACATCATCGAGGACCCTTAGAAGCCTTCGTAGGAAGGATGCTAGCTCCACTAAGCCATAGATTTGTGGCTATTTTTTTTTATATTTCATATTTATATGGAACATTTGATGTCATGGATTTCATATTCCATGAGTTTTGTATACATTTGACTATATTTATATATCTAAGTAAGATATTTCCATCAGCAGCTCAGCTACAATTTGTGTACTTTATACTTATGTGATCGGTGTATACTTGTGTATGTGATCAAATTTGCTTCTATTTAATGATGTTATTGTGTCTTTAAGGTTTATTCAATAAACGGTGCTTCAAACAAGTTTTAAATCCTTAAAAATCTCTAAATTTCTAGGGTTTTTTCATTTTGCCGAGTCTACATTGAGTTTGGGCGCCGAGTCTCGAGTCCCAAGTCGAGTCACCCTAGCGAAGTCTAAGCCGAGTCCGAGTCTCGTTACTAACTTCAACGTATGAACTTGCACAAAATAAGTCAAACTCCAACATCAAGTTATATCGATTTGAATCAGATCTCTATAACAATGGATTGTTATGACAATCAATACAACAGCAACAAGAACAACTACAAATATGTGACAACAACGCTCACACTTGACTTTCTTGCAAATCCTTGATGCTCCAATGCACTCCTTGAATTAGAATGCTCTCAAAGAACCAAAGGATTTTCGTCCTCTAATACTAGGAACCAATGGGTTTTCATCCATTGATCACAATCTCTTATGGATTTTCATCAATAGAAGATAGCTTGAACACAAAGTGCTCAAAAAATATAATAACATAACATGGATGATTGCAATTGAATGTTTTCCTAGTTTTATATGCTACCCACCAAAAGATCAAACTAGTCTGCCTAGACCCAAATTGCTTCAAGGCCAAAATTGAATTCTACATGCTACATCTCACTTTGGCCTTGCAAGCCTTTTAGAATTCCCCATCAAAGGTTCAGAGTTTCTCCTTCCTTCCAACTTGGCATGTGTTAGGCGATAGCTCTAACTCCCAATCCTCGATGTGTCGCTAAGCTTGTTCCTTCTTTTTGCTCTAACGTGGGTCAAGCAATATCCCCAAACCCCGATCCCAAACAGCCCTCTAGCATGCGTTGAGCAGCAACCCCAATCCCCAATCTCCAACAACACTTTGGCATGTGTCAGCAGCAACTCTAATCCCCGATCTCCGACATGAGTCAAGCCGCAACCTTGGTCTCCAACATCTCCCTGAGCTAGAAGTCTTTCAACTGATTTTTGGAAAGGGGACATGACAATGGTGGACTAGGATTCAAATAACAGAGGGATGAATAGGACGCTAGGAATGAAACTAGTTTGGAGGATATATGTTGAGAGGGGCAAATTTTGGAGCCAAGTGCTCCAAGCTAAATACCTTGGAGGAGGGAGTAAGTGGCATGTTTGATGAGGCAGCCATGGTGCCAAGGGAGTCAAACATATGGAATTTCCTTCTATCATGTAGATCACTAATCTTGCCTAGGATTAGGTGGAAGTTAGGTAATGGGGACAACGTTAAGTTTTAGAGGGACAAATGGATAAAGGACTTAGCCCTGGATGCAATCATCTCATGGAGGCCAATTTTGGATCATTTTTAAGAGCTTATTGGGGATCCAATGAAGGCATATATATCAATATTTAAGGAGGGGAAGAACTAACATAAGCTGACCTCGCCCTCTCTAGATAGAAGGGAGGCCTAAGAACAAGTGTAGGCATCGATTAGTAATTGGCCAATCCCTCTAAGAGATCAAGAGGATGTGGTAATCTCGAGCAAGGATGGATCCAAGATATTCACTGCAAGATATACATATCATGAGTTATCCTCCAATTCTGTAATATTTGGCAATTTCCCTGGGAAGAGAACTTTGATGAGCAAGGAGATACCTAAAGCCAATGACTTCATATCAATCACGATTAAAGGAACAGCACTCACTTGGGACAAGTTGCAGAAATTGGGCAAACCTGGACCACCATCTATTTAATGCCTAAAGATGCAAAAGAAACAAATGATCGCCTCTTTTAACATTCTGAGTTTGCTGCTCAAATCTGGAATTGCTTCTTGAGAAGATGGGCCTTCTTCGCAACCTTAATGGAAGCAATAAACAAATGAAAGATCAAGGTGAAGTGTGAAGGTTTATAAAACTGATATGGGATTGCACAACAGCAATCATGGTTTAGAATCTATGGCTGGATGGGAAAAGAAGATTGTTCAATGATAGGGCTTTGGGAGTTGATTGTGTATGGGATAAGATAGAATCCACTCTGGGGGAACTAGAAGAGTGTGGACAAAATAGAAATGGAAGATTTATGAGGCAAAAAAAGGTTGGGTTGATACTTAGCCAAGATTTGGATGGCTAGGTACTCTAGCCCTCAATGTAATTACCAAAAAGGAAGGAATAGATTGGCCTCCTCCATTGGCAAGTTGAATGAATTTGAATTTTGATGAGGCAACTAAATGGAATATTGGGCCAACAAGGGGTGCATGCGTCTTTAGAAATGAGAAAGGTCAACCTATTTTTATGCAAGCCTTTGACTTTGATTGTGAGATAATTTATTTAGCAAAGGCAAGGGCCAACTTATGGGGGTTAAAAATAGTGGCAGTGCAAGGATGGAGAAATCTCCAAGTGGAAGGTGATTCCAAGGTGGTCGTATAATGTGTACAAGGTGGCAAATACAATAATTGGCTTTTTGGAAGCTAAGCACATCGCTGGTAGATTTGATAACATCACATTCAAGCATATTAGGAGATCAAAAAACAATGTGGCAAATTGGTTGGCAAATAATGAGGTTCATATTTCCAAAAAGGAAGGATGATATCAAATATTTTGGAAGGATGATTTTCCCAAGGTCATCAAAAAGGACTTGCAAGCCTTGGCCTAATAATTGGTGGGTGTTAAGACTTGAAAGGGAGTTAAACCCATGATGTGAGCACATGTAGGAGAAGGGAGCTCTAATGATGAAACAACAATGGCTCAAGATGGTGACAATGGAGGTACCTAGATTTAGTTTGGCCAAGTGGTATTTGGAAGAGCGAGCTAGTGTGACGTGGGATCACTTAGGGCGATGGGTGAAAATGGAGACTGGTGAAAAGACAAGGAGAAGCAAATGTAGGATTATGATCAAAACAAGAAGGGGAATGGGAAAGAGGTGGGAAGTAATAGTAAGGATAGACAAAGGACACTGAGAGTATCTAGAAAGGAAATGGAGGGTGGCTTCATTTCTTTTCTAGAGAAAGAAATATAGAACCCAAACCTTCAGTTGTGGGTGCTTAGAATTTGGGAGTTGGAAAAGGAGGTTGACGAGGACCCATGTGAGGGAATTGGGTATCCATGTCCAATTTGTTGTTGGACCAGAGGGTAGGAACATGTTCGATATGGGACAATCCCTTAGTTGTGTGTCCATGCTCTCAACTACAACAACTAGCTCATAACTACTCCATAGTGACATCGAGGATACCCAACATCAACATGAGGTATACTTCAATTGCCATCCTAATCATCTCCATGTTGTAAAGCATCAACAAGAGCACTTGGCAAGAGCAATTGAAGATTTGGCTTAGGCTTAAAGGTAACATTGTCAATGGACTTTACTCCTTCATTTTCAAATTGTTGCAATGAGAAGCGCTTGAAAGATGCCATTGAAATCCCTCCTCTTAATGGATCCAAATGCAAGAAATGTAAGAAGGCCTTTGAAGGCTCACCAAGGTTGAAATAATTTGCCTCACCCCCTCAATTGGTAATATGGTATATGTATATTTTAATAATCAATTTACTCTTTTTAGTGAGGGAGGCTGTTGTAATTTGCCTTCCTCACTATATATGGACATCTATGGGTCGATGGATGGCTTTTGGTGTTAGTTTTAGGATCAGAAATTAAATAAGCAGATATAGAACAATTAAAACAATTTGACACAGCATATACCATAGGAAAACCCTCCAACTTGAGGGAGAAAAACCCAGCAACAATATATCTCTTATATATTGAATAATGGAAAGCAAATCGCTTTTACAATGAGGCCAAATACAAGGCCGAATCAATCAGCACCACACTTGATGCAATCTCCAACAATAATATTGAACTTCTTCAATGAATCGATCTGCTGAAAGTAATACTCGACTTCTTGATAAAATGCGAACTTGAACAAGGATGAATGAATATGAAAATGATGGAGAGTGAACGCCTATATATACAATATGAATATATCTTCTCCCAAGAGATGCATCTCTACTCAAGAGGTCGGCCTCTTCAAGAGAAATGATGCGATTCATCCTTCAAGATAAGTCGGCCTCATATTAGAACAATGTGACCCTTTTGAAAGGTGGCGAACATACACTTATGTCGGCTTCATTAACAAATATTATTTAATATTTATGTGAAGCGCCTCTTCACAAAAAGACATCTCCAATAAATAAATAGCTGTAAGCTATATTTAATTTATTGCTTTATGAAAATCGTGGCTGGAAGTAAGAGGCCCGCGGCTATACATCAACATTTGGGTCGATGAATGGTTTGGTCTAGAAGGGTTTTGTTATGATGGTGTCTATCTTGATAGTTGTAAGTAGGCTGAATATACATAAGGCCTAATTTTAGTAGTTTTTGTATGGGGATATGAACTATTTATCAAGTTGCCTAGTTTTGGTTTCTCCTCATTGGAAAATGTTTGATGGCTCAGCCCTTTAGATAATGATAGAACTATAATTGTAGTCTGACATTGATAGAATAGAAGAAGTCAATGATTCTATCTATGCAAGGTTTATGGCAATGTCAAAATATTGCAATTTTTGGCATTTTTTGTGTAGAAGCTCAAAGAAAAATTTCTATTATGGACCTAGTTAACAGCTTTTTACCAACATCCAATGTTCATGCCTTTTTTAGGTGGATCAAAAGAGTCCATCCCATGTTACTAAACAAATATATATTATTAATTTATTATATATAAATATAATATATATTACATATTATTATTTATTGAATATATAATATATATAATTAATCTATATTATTATATAGTTGTACCCATACCAAGGGAAAAAGATGTGCCATATCAGCATACCAAAACCGAGAATTTGTACTTGTTCCCATATCCGAACCGGCAACTTACTAAAATTATATTGATATAATTTCAAATTCAAAATTATGTACACAGAGTTAAGCTTAATTGGTTAAAGCGTCGTGTTCTAGTTGTGAAGACCCAAGTTCAAATCCCCATAGGGACATCTAATGTAGAATTCTAAATGGTGACTCTTAGTCTTTCATAGTTGGCTGGCCTCACATAGATGCTTGTAAGAGCAAAATACTTGTAAATGATATTTATCAGAAAAAATTAAAAAAATCTAAATTATCATGATAAATTTTATAGTTAACTATTAATAAATTTCACTGATAAATAAAATCTAAATTAAAATGATAAATTTTATAATTACCTATTAATAAATTTCATAGCAAAATAGAAGCTATGAAAGTTAAAATAAATTTTGCCCTCTTCATAGAGTTGTTAGTTATGTCAATTAATTCATTTAATAAAACTAAGATGCCTAAATAATTTCCAAACTCTAAGATACTTCATAAATTAAAATAAATTATTAAATCTCTAATACTCAATGGATCAACCAGTTTGTCATATTTGGTGATTATTGAACCATACCTAATAGACAGTTAAGTTCAATGGGTTAGGAGCAAAGATTATGCTTTGACCAGCTCACTTGCAAGTCATATTTGTTGGTTGCAGTCATGTAGATAACTTGATTCTGCCTTTAAATATGCTTTGACTTCACCCTCACTTGCTGGTTGGACTGTACAAGTACCAAGTTTGAAGCTCTGACAACACAGAATAACTACATTAATTACAACTCCAAACTGGACCACTGGCAGAGTATACCCAGATTGGTGCCACAATTGGGATACCTGTCACCAGAAAGCTTTCTGAAGATAGCAAGTCAACAGCAAAGTCTAACATGTTCATCTCTGGCAGTGTAGTTCTAGAGGTGTCTTCTGGTAGGCAAGATGTTTTGTGGTTACCCAATAAGATCCAGGATCATGCTAAGTTACACCAGTGCTTACTACTGACCGGACATAATGGGCATACAAGAATGTAAACAGGATCACCTGTTCCAGTGTTCGTACAAGCAAAATTAATGGGCAAATTTCAACAAATTTTTAAGGGTTTAACTTTAATTGAATTTGGCAGATTTTGAATTTTGAATGGGCAAATGTGGTGAATTCTGTGACATAGATCAAGAGCATTCAAAAATTAATATTATTTGTGGAACACATCATCACTCTTTTGTGAGAGGTCAGTTACAGGTTACAGAGTGACTTAGCATGCTTATATGATCTGAAGACCCAAAAACAACCTTTAAACTCAAATGCATCCAAAGGAATTCGTTTAGGCATGACACCTATAAAGAGCATATCTCAACATTAATAAATGTAATCCTATATATGATTAATAATTTAATATAAAATTGTTTTATCATGAATTTGTCACCTTTGCTTATTCTAGAGTAAAATTTGTAAAATTTCTATTTTATTTTATTTTATTAGATTAGTAATTTCTAGCTTCATGCATTAAGTAAATTCATTTCAGAAGTCACATTTGTTTCTGCATTTCATTCAATTTAGTCAAAAACTATGGTGAGGGATACTCTTAAATCTCTGTACAAATACTAGTATTTCCTTCAAGTTTTATAATAAAAATAACACAAACAATTAAACTGTTTAGATATATACGATTATACATTTTTTAACTATTATCACTTAAGAAGAATATGTTTAATAGTAATGGGAATCCACAATAGGTCAACAGCATACATATATGGGCTGTTATACTGAGTAATACCAAGACTTCATGTGTAAATGATGGGCTGTTACAATGAATATTAACAAGACTGTGTTCCTAAATGTTTACATGATTACTCATAGACAACAATTAAATATCAATAAACACGGTAACTGATATGACATAGTATAGCCATGGTTATAAATCGAATCATATAGCGACAGTTACCTTTGATAAATATGACAACCAGAATGAAATAGTATAGCTAAGGTATATATTGAAGCATATTGCTACTAGCTTTTGGAACATAATTTTAAACAACTTACCCTGAAGCAAGCAGCGAACCAGTTGGACTCCATGCACAGATGAATACCTGCATATCAGGCATCAGATATATTTATACATTTAGCAGCATAGATTTTTGCTTTTCACAAATGGAAAAAGCTTACTGCTCATTTCGGAGAGTGCAAACCTCAGAGGTATGTCCTTCCAGAATAGTAACATCTGAGCTTAAAATCTCATTAAACGGGCATGAAGATGTGGCAGTTGTAATTTCCATTGGTTCTGGGCCTGAAAAAACTGGATACAGAGAAAATAAATGCAATCTTGAAATGACAAAAACAATGGAAGAGAAATGTATTCTAAAATGTGCTTTTAAAGACAACAGCACAAAATGCTCCCCTATAGTCAAAATGCAGAAATATCTATCATACAATTTACAAATGCAATAAACAACAATATCGACTGTGTTAGTCAAAACGCAGAAATATCTATAATACAATTTACAAATGCAATAAACAACAATATTGACTGTGTTAATCATAGAGTAGGAACATAAATCACAAAGCATTTATTTCATATAAATATCGCAATGTGAATAATGTTCTTCATTGACTATCGAGTCTTAACTCAGATTATACACTGCTAGGTATTCATACATATTATAACAAATTCTCAGGCTTCCCCAAGAAACAGACAAACGAAGGCAGTTGCAAACAAGCACAATTAAGTTTTAATTCAACCATGTACTTAAGCAAATAGAAATCAGCAAACATCATCTGAACCTCCATAGTGATAATTGTTCTTTGAAGCCCATCAGAATGCAACTGGCTTACCTGCTGACACTCTAGGCTCCTCAACTTTAACCTTGACTTTTTCTTCTCGTTCACGATCTTTCTCTTTCTCAACATAATCTTCATGTTCCTTTTCCTTTTCCTTATTTTTCTCTCTTTCTCGGTCCCTCTCTTTTTCTAGTCGTTCCCTTTCTCGATCTCTTTCTTTCTCCCTTTCCTGTCTTTCTCTCTCTTTTTCTTTTTCCCTTTCACGCTCGCGTTCATGTTCCCGTTCACGTTCCCGTTCTCGCTCCTTTTCCTTTTCCTTCTCTTTCTCTTTCTCTTTCTCCTTCTCAAGTTTTTCTCTTTTCTCTTTTATCATTTGTCGCAACTCATAAACATCTTTTGTGATCAAATCCAATGGTTGCAACAGAGAAAAATCACCATCCACATCCGTACCAGTCTGAGAGCAACAAAGCAAAACATTTTAGTATATGAAGATGAAGGTTGTGATGAGTTTTAATTAATGCCTCAAAGAAATGCGGTCTCATGGTGATGGAAGGTAAAAACAAATCATCACTTCCATACTTACATTGGTCAGGTTTGCCTCCAATTCTAAATATTGTAACCCTTTTTGAACAAAGGACACGAGCGCACCAGGAGGGACTAGGTTGCCATCTATAGGATTTTTGTGAATGCCGGCTTCATACCCTAGTGTAAAAGCAGCATGAATAAAACCTGGAAAAATGCCAATCATGATAACAAAATAATGTTAAGAAATATAAATACATAGACCTAGAGGAAAAATATAAAATTCTTGAAGAAACTCAAAGTACATATATCAATCAGATCTATCTTCCAGGTAGATGCAGTTAGCTAGAGATGGTCACACAAGAAATAAATACAAAGAAAGTCCAAATAGATGAGAACCAAAATTCAAAAAAGATATTCCATAATAATTTTGCACCATTATGCAGCAAGCACAATTTGCTGATATAATCTTCTACCAGAATAAACTTCTGTCCCTGGGATAAGAAAAGTTGGACTTAAGACAGATCAAGTCCAAATTTTAATGTTTGATTTTTTAAATCCAAATATTACTGAATATTCTAATTGACATGATAACGTTTGATTTTTTTAAATGATGTAGCGTCGTAATTAATAGGTTGAAATTATATTGATTAATCTAGAATGATGTAGTAGAACTGAGTAATATGTTGTTTGGCAGTACATTCACATGCTTGCAGGAAGATTTTATGGGGTACAAGCTTCAGCTATCTATCAGTGCAATGCATGGCCTTAATGGCATTATTGGTGCCAAGATTTCAATCAATCAAGAAGCCTTGTTCTAAGAGTTTTTTTCTTTCTTGTTCATGGCCATGATACACTATTTTCAGCCTTGACTTTATGTGACAAAATTGCATCAGTATCAGCTCTTCTCAATGTGGGGAACCTTTGATCAGTTAAACGCTTCTCACAGTTTAGAGCAAATTGGATGGTGACATGTAATGGCTGCTTGTTGCAGAAAATTTTGGTTTTTAATACAAATGTCATGTCTGTATATCATATAGTCACCTGCCCCTTCATACTTATGTTTGGTATAGGCAAGGTTAGTAAGGTTTCTATTAACAGCTGCAGCTGTAGGGTTCAATATGGTTCAGCTAATAGTCTTGCCAATCTGAGCTAAGTAAATTAAAATTCTACTATGCGACATAACTTTTCTTATGCAGGAGGTCAGTAATAAAAGTGCCAGTTTTGATTAGCTGCATACATAAATACATCGCAGAGTGTGTACTTAAACACACATACAATCAGATTTTAGATAAATTGCAATTCATTTGGATGTCTTTTTTTTCAAAGTTTATATTTTAAATATTACAATATATATAATACTGCTATTTTCTAACTTGTTTCCCTATTTTTACCTATTAAAGGAAATAACTACAAACAGATTTGAATTATTTAAGTTTTTCATTTATGTTTACTGTCAACCAGATTTGCATCTACTAAACAAGAAAAATCAAAAATGTAAAGGACAAATCATTTCTACTTAATCATTTATATCCCAACTGAATTTACATTTATCTTTATCATTCATTGAATTTCAGGTCATGGAGGGCTCCAACAATACATATCTAATCATAGGGAAACTCAAAACTTGAATCAAAGGTACAGACCTTACCCCCAGGCATCATACTTGAAGCCTTCATTGTCTATACATATTTAGACAGTATGACATAATATTTAAAATCAGATTCCTCGTTATGATCAGCTGATTAAATCTCGTATCAATTATTCCAGATCTGCCACACATTGCTCAGTATTCATATAATGGGATATATTGCCCATAGTTGACCAAGAGTTGCGGTTTGGTTCACACTTTTCAACAAGCCCACAAAGATCTGTGATACTATTTGTCAATTATATCCACATTATCAAAGCAAAGTGCAGGACTTAATAGCATATACTTGCATAAAATGCTACTGCACTACTAACGACTATGAATTTTCAAATTAAAGCAAATGGTTTGACTTTTGGTAATCACTAAACAAACTGCCATCTGGTAAGTATAATCCTTAAACCCTACTCATTAAAAGATGCGGATTAGTAGAAGATGGATGAGGAAGGGGGTGTCATTTTCAAACCAGGGTACAGCCATATTTTATATGTATTGTCATCAGGGAATGTATATACAGGAATTCTTAGCAGAATAAATTATAAATGTGATAAACCTTACAGAAACTCTTAGCAGACTTCCATAAATTTATACCACCAGAAATTCTTCAATAGGTCTAGAACTCATATTGTGTTCCAAATCCAGACCTTTGGGTGAAATATTGACTTCTAAACCTATGTCACAAGGTTCGAATTCAAGTTCAAGTTCGACAACAATAAAATTCGATAAGGGAAAAAATTACAAAAAACAATTGCCATTAAGTTCGCTTTCTACAAATTTGAATTTTTTAAAAAATATAAATAAAAAACCCATAAAAATAAAAATATATTATGTTAACTTTGAATACATTTAATAAATCTAAAAACATTATATATTTATAATAATATATTTAAAAAATTAATTTAAATAATATTAATATATAAATAATAAATATATTAAATATTATAATAAAAATCTAATTTAAACATTTTAAATATTGAGTTAAAAAGAAAATTAAAAAACAAAAGACATTATTTAAAAAACAAAAATATAAAGAAATCAAAATTTTATTTTAAATTTGATCTCCTTTCCTATGTATGGTAAATCATAGGCAGCGTAGATTATAAACACCGACAATAATTTTTAGAAACTTAATCCTCCAGGTGTTTCTTGTTATCGGTGGTGGATATCGATATCGCAGATCGCAGATCGCGTATTGAGGTTTGTTGTGTGGTTGACTCACATGTCTGTGGATTGTGGGTAGAATGTGTCTGCGGAACAAGTCAAGAAATTCGAATGGCCTTAGATTTAATACCTCAATTTGACTTACATAGCTGAAGTTCAAAACTCTGCCCTAAAACAAATATATGGCTTGTGGGCTCCTTTGTTGCTCCTCCATCTCGGAGATCCTGACACCATCACCGCAAATTCAACTGCTGATAATGAACTCTGGATCAGACACGGTTTGATTATGATTTATCAAGTATCAGTGGCAGGCTATGTCATGTATCTATCTTCATCGCAAGGATATGTGTTAGCTTCTGCCATTCTTCTTTTTATTGCAGGTGAAACCAAATATGGAGAAAGCTCTGGTACAAATTTTTTTGGCGAACTTGAATGAATATTTTTTTTTAAATTTAAGTTCGCCAAATTTTGAATTTCTTGGCCAAAATTTAGGGAATCCTGTGACTGCTCTAAACCACTCTAGGATTTCAGCACATCGTGTAGATCCAAAAAAATTTACAATCTACTTCCTCTAATAAAACATCCATACATATTCTAAAGCAATCACCCTAAAGTGTGATTTTGCAATTTTCTTGGAGAACATTTGAAGGTATGCAACTGTAATTGGAAACTAACCAAGGGTAATCTCAAAGCTTCTAATAGTATAGGTGTTTATGGTGTTTTGACAAAGGTTACGAAAGAATCTCTCCTTGATTACAAATTGGAAACAAATTGACATCACCTTGCTCCTAACTACTTTGTGGAAACTTTGTGCACTTGACTGTTCTTGCAAGGTTTCAATTCAAATTTCCTATGACCCCCATTCCTAGTTGACATTTACACTGATACTACAAAAATCTAAATCCCCTAGTTTCAACTAATTTTGCACCTCAATGTACTTCCATTAGGGTTCCAGTCAACTAAGATTTTGCTGGGGCGCAAAGACTTGAGAATTACATTACTCATTATACTCCAACTAAACTCAAAACTATTGTCAACAAGGTTAAGAAAGTAAGTTCAACATATGAGTGTTTTATTTGCAGGTTGCCAGGAGAGGTGGATGCTGATGCTCCAGGCGGAAGTGGTCATGATATTGGTAGGTCAAGTGAGGATGAAGAAGTAGATGATATTGCAAAGGATTTCCCATGCACCCCTTTGTTATCACTGCCTGTTTTTAATGAAATTCGACCTGATAAAAAGGAAAACAGGTACTGGAGGTGGATGATATTGTTCATGTCAGGAGAGGTAAAATAGGAGCAAAATCTAAATCTTAATTGGCAGAGAAAGAGCTTATGCATGGCTTCTTGACCTCGAAATCTACGCTCTTCTCTGCTTCATATGTTTGTAATGCTACTAGAAGGACATCTGTTAGTGGCTCAGACTACAAAGTCTTTTCTTCTTGGGTCAGGTTTTGAGCATAAGGAGGGATAGAATAAAACTGTGGTTCCTGAATAGCAAGAGGTTCTGTCTGAGCAACACAAGGTTTATGCAGACAAAGGATACAACAACCCTTTCCACTCCTATAGCAGTTTTCACCTTCTTTAATCTCTAAAAGAAAATCGGTTATGCTCCTGTGTTGATGAAAGTTTCTTGTTTCTACTTCAGAGACGTTCCCCTCTCTATGGTTCAACCGTTCCTGGATGTCTCGATCTTGGATAACCATCAGAAATGTCTTTGCCACAGGAGGTTCATTCTTTGGTAGGAAATTTTGTGAGCAGAAATATGGATGAAGCTAAACTCTTAGGATGGATGGAAAACTACATGGCCAAATATGGAATTACCCTCCATCTCCTACCTCTCAAAGGGTTTCTTTCTCTTTTCTTTTGAATCTTGTGTGTATCAAGAATTTGTGTGGAACAACAGACCATTGTTTTATGGCAAATCTGGTTTTTTAAAGTCCCTGGAAGCCTTTTCTTGGCCCAGATTGTATCTCTTTCTCAAAGGTTCCTATTTGGATACAATTCTGCAACCTTCCTTTGGTTTGCAGATCTGAGAAGATGGTTCAGTTGCTGACAAAGAAGATTGGTGTGTTTGTTAAGTTAGATTTGGAGTAGAATGTTACCTTCAATGGGTTTGCTAAAGCCTGATTATATATGGATCTGTCGAACCCAATCCTACACTCTCTCAACATCAAATCCTCTTTAAGATCTCAGCTGCAGTCCATGAATTACAAAGAAATACCAATGAGATGTTTTAGATGTAATATGGTTGGGCATAAATACAGTGAAAATTACTTCTTGAAAAGCTCCACAGCAAGGCCGAGTTTTGTAGCAAAAAATAGATTCCAAAACAAGGGTCTCCTGATGAAAATTTTGTGTAGCAGAATCATGGTCATTTTCTGTTTGGAAGGCAAGAGTTGTTCTGGACTGGGATCTGAGGCACATGAAGACTGCCCCAAAAAGGTGTCTACGATGGGGTCTCAAATTCAGGAAGATAATATAAAGGATTTGGTAGCTAAATGGCAGGAGGAATGCTTGCTATAGGATTTCCCATCTAATTAAGAAATACTGGACTGTCTGGGAGTTGTATCACCTAGGAGCAAATTGTTGCCATTCAACACCCCTAAGAAACAAGGGGAGCACAAGTAATAAGCAGAGTAACTGCAATTGGAGGCTCATGAATTGATCAACAAAGGCACTCAATGGATACTGGAAAGTCTTGGCTTCTGCACAAGTAGAAGGTTAATTGTGGCTAATGCCTCATTCTCTTCTTATCTGTAGCTTATAGACCTATAGTCTGTTAAGAGTAGATTTTGTATATGTGTTTAATATCTAGGTAGTGTATTTATGTATGTGGTTTGCTTTAGCTCTGCCTTCAAGTGGTCTTTGCTGTTTCCGAGGTTTAGTTGTTATTTTTGTAAAAGTGCTTATTTGGTGTCAGTGAGGACTTCCAATAGATCCCTCTAATTAATCCCAAAAAAACTCACTCAAAACATTCACCTACAGCAATAAGGCCTAACCAAATTTCAGTTCATTTCCTAAGGTCTTAATAAAAATATTGTCTAAAGGTCTACCAAGAAAAAAAAATCACCACTTTGTCAAAAGGCCTATTCTTACAGAATCAAATTAAACGCACTACAAACCTCTAATTCCAAGAGTAATACATCCAAAAAATACAAATTTGTTTAAATGAGCTACCTTTTTCCACCAGACCTAATTCATGCAGGTAATTAAAAAAACAGATAATTCATCTTCCAAGAAGTAATCGCAGTCATCCATGATGCTTATGATGAACTTCTTAGGATTCATGTGCAATAGAACATACATTGTCATGGTAAGAGTAAATAAGAGTAATTTCCAGTTCCACCACCACACTGTACAGACTGAAGATGAATGTCTCAATTATTGCTAAGATCAGGAATGAGAGAATGCATATGTATGTCGCAAGAATTGATCTATTCGTGGGAATGCAAAAATGCAAGAATGATTAGTTGCTCTTCTTAATTAGTTTATGAACACCATGTGCTGCAGCTTACTTGCCTTAATGACCATAGGATATTTGGCGTGCAAATTGCACAGTGGTAGAATCTTCTTTAAGGTCATATCTGGACAGAGTGTAGAAGATTAGTTTCTGACCAAGAGCAGAACTCATACTGTCCTTGGAGGTTAGTTGACCTCAATTCTAAATAAAGACTCGTGTCATCTTATGTAATTATAGGAACCTAGAGGTACCATTTTGATCATAATAAGTTCAACTTTAATTTTCTGCACTTTACTTTTCTGATGTTCTCCTTGCTGTCGCTTGCTTCAACAAAAATCAGATTTCAACTTTCCAATTCGTCTTCACTCAAATAGTAATTTTGAAATTAGGCTTATAATAGCAGGAGTGTTATATCAGCAGCAACAGAAAAGTTATTTTCCAACCAGATTTCAAATTTTGTGTATAATCACCGACACAAGATGATCCCAAAATTATCACGGACTTGAATAAAACTTAGGTTTTCTCACAGAAATACCATGAAATTTATACCAACCAGCAATGCTTTGATATGCCCCAGAAAAAAGTTAAGGCTTCAGATGCATCTTTCACAGGCAAATCTGACAGCAAAATCTCTCTGGGGTTTCAAAAAAATATGTAGACTATAAATCTTTGAAAGTAGCTTCCCATCATATAAAATTTGTGCAGATGATTGAAGGAATTATAAAAAACCAAAATTCCAGGGAATTTATAACACCCAGCAATGCTTCGGGTGTAGGTTCCAAATCTATCTTAAGGCAAAAATAAAAATTAGCTCTCTAAATCCCAAATCCTTACAAGCAGTCTTTTGTATTACAAAGTCTGACAAAGCTTGAACCAGTTATGAATAGTCATACTTTCCAGCAATTAAAATTTTCATAATGCATGATTTTTTGGTTTTCATTTTTCTTGATTTCACTTTTACAATTCATTTTAATATGCAGTGAAATCCAGAAGTCTTTTGAAATTATGAGAAATCTATTGGTTCATGATTGTAGCCAGTACCTGAACTATCCAAGGTCTGCATCATAACTTTAAATTACACAGATGTTTATGTATTTGTCAATGAAGACTACAGTGACATCTCTCCTTGATCCTAAATTCAATGCAATTTTATGTCACCCTGCTCATAAGCTACTCTCTAAAGTTTTCACTACTCTTGTTAAAGTCCAGCCCATATTCATACGCCCCACAAGCCTGGTTAGGGTTTCAACTAGTGCTACAAATTTACAAAACTCAATTTTTCTTTCTTGGGTTTCAATTTATTTTACAATCCTCACTGTTTGCGTTAGGATCTTGAGCTTTTGTTTACACCAAGCTGCAATTCATTTTACACTTCATTATATTTCTAGTAAGGCTTCATTCCAAATTTCATTTTGTTACAGATCCATCATCTTTAGAGATACATTCCAGTTATACTAAAGATCTTCAATCCGGCAAGAGATCTTAACCAAAATTTCAGCTCATTGTCTTGTTGGCTGTTAAACATGTATCCTCACAAATCCTAAAGATTAAAACCAAACCCAACGTCAGGGAATGTCAACAAGGGGTAACAGGTAGGACTTACTGTGCCATGAATGGGCCGGTGCTTGTGACTAAACTCACCTTTGTCTTGCATTCACTAAGCCAAGGGGGGTGCTCCTTGAGGTCTTCAAGGCAGGACGATTAAAGAGAAATAAAGGATAGGCACAAGGCCCTTAAGCAACCATACCCCAAGATGCTATGAATCCCAAAAGTTGTCACTAGATTCGTATCAACATTAACTACATACAAACCCATCAGAGATCATATACTTTCCACCAGAGAGCCATACTTTCCAGCTTGTCTTAGAACTTCTCTGGGTACACAATTATAACCAGGGCCCGAATTATCCAGACCCACATCAAAGTATTTAACTAAAACTAAAAGGTTTTGACAAAATTTCAGTGGCATCACACAGCAATTCCATGCCTCCCTGTCTGAAGCCAAAAGTTGTCACTAGATTTGTATCAACATTAACTACATACAAACCCACCAGAGATCATATACTTTCCACCAGAGAGCCATACTTTCCAGTTCGTCTTAGAACTTCTCTGGGTACACAATTATAACCAGGGCCCGAATTATCCAGACCCACATCAAAGTATTTAACTAAAACTAAAAGGTTTTGACAAAATTTCAGTGGCATCACACAGCAATTCCATGCCTCCCTGTCTGAAGCCACTCACTGAAAACATTATACAGCCCAGTGCTCTTGTTAGGGTTTGGACCAAATTTAAAGTGCTCTATGCTCCTCATATCAGTTCCAGCCAATACTGGACAACTCTAAATTTCCTCCTACAGTTTTAACCTTTTATTTATTTATCACATATGTCACAGAGTTTGCCACACATCATTGAAAAATTTTGAAATCCATCAAATTTAATTAAAAATTTAAAACCCTATTGATTCGTTGAAATTTGCCCATTAAATTAGCTTGTATAAACACTGGAACAAGTGATCCCATTTACACTCTTGTATACCCATTATGTTCAGTCAGTAGTAAGCATTAGTGTAATGTAGCACAACTGCGTGTCTATGGTGTAACCACAAAACATCTTTAATTAAATTTAATGAAATTTCCCCATATGCGGATTAATGAGCACATGGTTTATTGGGCTTATTGAAAGCATTAATTTATGGAGATTGTTGTAAAATGCATCGAATACTGTAAAAAACATTTAATGCTTGGCTTACATGTTACAAGCCAATCTTAGGAATTAGGTTTCAAGAGTGCAATTGAGATGCCTTGAAAAACATGTTGTCACTTTGTCCTAGTGGGCAAATGGGTAATGATCCTTCAATAACTTGACCTTATAATTGCCAATCAAAAGTCTAAAAATTGCTTAGCAAACATTAGACAACTTTCCAACACTGCTTAACCTAATGACTCTCAAGAATAAATGAATGACAATTTTTTTGTCTACTTTGTTGACCACACCAATATTGCCTAATGCATATGGTATGTATACATTATTTGTATACATCCAAGACCAATCTAATCCCAATTTTATTTCAAATTAATTAAGTCAATGCATCAACATGCTTTCCATTGGATATGTTATCATTAGTGAAACTCTTTGAGAGAGATGTCGATGCAATGTCTCATTAAGCCTAAACAAATAACATCTTGCATAGCCATACAAAATGAAAGTGTCTATAGTATAGTAATGCATTTTGCAAAATCATATAAAAATTAAATAAGGTTGTTGATCTCAATTTTTATAAAATTTCAAATACACTTTTAAATTTTACCTATTGTGATGAATGCCATCACTTTAAAGACTTTCTCTTGTACCCTCTAGATGCTCAATAATGCAAAACTTTTTCTTCTACCATCTGAATTCTTGGACCTCTAGCGCACTCTCGCTTCTAAACACTTAACAATCTTAGTCATTTACCAACATGTTTTAGTAGCTAAAGGAGGCCATGTGCACAACTCTACTTATAGCTACCCTAGATTTTTCTAGAACATTCATTGTGGAATGTGATGCTTCAAGACATGGCATAGGAGTATTACTCATGCAAGGACAACCCATGGCATTTGAGAACCACCAAATCAAAGGTATGTATTTGTTGAAGCTATTTTATGACAAGGAAATGTTGGCTATCCTACATGTAGTTAAACAATGGAGACCTTATTTGATGGGAGGACACTTAAGGTAAAGTTATATCACAATAGTCTTTCAATGCCAATTGTGTATCAAGGTAATGCTACCACATGTTGACTCCACTAGAAAGGAAAGATCTATCTACCGCATTTCTTAATGCTTGATGAATATGAGTTCAAACACAACAATGTGCAAAAGCAATTTGTTGCTCTTGTATTTTCTATACAAAAGGTCCAATACTATGCTAGTAAAATAATCAAGACTATTGTTCAATTCAAACATCTCTGCTACCTCTTAAGTAAGCCTAACCTTGAAGGAAAGTCAAACAAATGGGTAATGATCCTTCAATATCTTGACCTTATAATTGTTAATCAAAAGTTTAGAAATCACTTAGCAATAGTTAAACAACTTTCCTATACTTCTTAACCTAATGACTCTCAAGAACCAATGAACGACAATTTTCATATAAATTTGTCTACTTTGTTGACCACACCAATATTGCCTAATGCATATGGTATTTATATATAATTTGTATACCTCCAAGACCAATCTTATCACAATTGCATTTAAAATTAATGATGACAATGCACACACATGCTTTCCATTGGATATGTTATCATTAGCCAAACTCTTTATGAGAGGTGTTGATGCAATGTCTCATTCTTGAAGACAACTGAGAATGGAACAAATGGAATTGTACTACCATTACTTGTATGTAGTGGGCCTTGCTCATAAGCTCCAATGTCTCACATATCTAGAGGTCTTCTAGGTTCTACCTCTTGTGTCTATTCAATGCCTTGTCCTATTGAGCCCAAACCAACACCTTCATAACCCATTTTTAAAATGATAACTACCCCTATAGGATATATCTATTTTTTTTTTAAAATCAGTCACAATAAGTTAGTATAAGTAGTCTCTATACACATCCCATGGGAGATCCAATCATTAGCTATTCTAAGGAAGCCACCTATAGAGCCATGATTGCAAAACTTACACGTCAAACTTTGTTTCCGACTTGTTGCATTTTTTAAAGCTTTCTCATGACAAGTACCCTGATCATGCTATTGATTTGGGTGCTCGACACCAACCTTGAGTCCAAATTGGAGTTGTATTAATTATTGTAGTTATTTCATATTTTAGGAGTTTCAAACTTGGTACATGTATGCTCCAACCAGAAAATGAGGGTGATGTCTCCTAACTACATGGTAAAGGCAAAATCAAGCTATCTAAGTGATTGCAATCAACAAACATGACTTGCAGTCAAGCAAGCCAATCAAACTATATTCTTTGCTCTTCTCCCACCAAACATAACCATCCATTAGATATACTTCAATAATAACCAAATACGACAAACTGATTGATAGGTAGTAGAGATCTAATAATTTATTTTAATTTATTAATCATCTTAGAGGTTAGAAATTAATTAACCATCTTAGTTTACTATATAGATTAATTTCAATATAACTGAGATCCTCTATGATGACAACTAAATCTATTTTAATTTCAATAGCTTCTTCTGTTTTGCTATGAAATATATTGATAATCTAAATCTAAAGTTATAAAATTTGTCATAATAATTTTAACTTTAAAAATATATTGATATAATTTTATTAGAAATCAATCTTGAAAATTTGTTTATTTTGCAATCTTTATTGATTTATTAAAGAATTAATATAAATATATTAGTGGTTAGTTAAAAACTTGATTTTATTTTAAGTTATTAAACTTTATATTTAAAATTTTAAACTTAATGATATAATTTTTTACCAAAATTTATAGATAGTTCCGAATGTTTAAATTTTTTCTTTGCCGAACTCGAACACAAACATGAATCTTGTGACTTAGACAGTTCCAAATTTGTTCAACCGAGTTCAGCTTTTAGCATGTTTGACCAAGGTTCAAATCTTATTTGAATGTATTGTGGAAAGCAAACCAAACGCTATTAAAATCCCCACAACTCATGATCAGGGTTCCACAGGGATGGTTTAATCAGACTGGAATTTGATACTGGAAGCACGATGGGCAAATCCTAATATTTCACTCTCTATTCTCATTGCATTTGGCAGGAAGCATTCATGCCTCACTCTTGCTCGGGCTTGGCTATTGCTTTTCCTGTTTTTGCCTAATGCTTTTGCACTTGAATACAAACCTCCAAACAGTTTCCTTTTCCTTGCTAGAAAGGAATATATAATGTTTACATTCACAATAACGCAATTGTAGCAAAATTCGTCTGCCTGGATTTCAAAAAGCAATTCTAATGAGGGGTTTAATTACTGAACCCAAATTAAAGCATTTAACAAAACAGATCCATACAGGATTTCAACAGCATTGTTCATTCATTGCAATTTTAAGAGAATTTTATGTCTCCCTGCTCTAAAGATATTCTTTGAAAAAAATAAAACACAGCACTGCTATTATTAGGGTTTGGATCATATTAGATGTGCTCCGCACTCCTCGTTAGGATTTCAGTCAATGCTACATGACGCTAACTGTACTTCTAGGGCCTTTCATTACTTTGCACTACGCTAAATTATTAATACCCTTTCATATTTCAATTTATTTACACTACCCTAAATTTCCATTAGGGTTTCCGTCACAGCATAGTTTTTGCTAGAGCTCCATCAAAATAATAAAACGCACAGCTCGTATCTACAGCCCCGCTCAATAAAAGCTAAGCCTAACCTGAATTTCAGCTCACCGTCATTAAGTTTACTACAGAAAAAATATGTTCGACCAGCGTTCAAATCTTAATTAAATATATTGTACAGTGCCTCCAAAAAAAACTAATTCAGAACGCTAACTTTCAAACTTGCAGATAAATTTCGTTTTGATTTTTGCTATAAACGTGTACAACGTTTAGATACACACATCAAACAGGGAAACCTGTTCAAACGAGTTCAGATTTTTTAGCCGGTTCAACCAGGATTCGAATCTTAAATTGAACACATTGAACAAAGCAAAACAAACACATTAAAGATCCCTACAATTCAAAAACTCAAATGCTGTAATTTAATAGAAGCCTTCTTACAGGGTTTTTTCGCGAAAAGAATATATACAATGTATATGTACACTTAAACTTTGCAAATTTTGTCGAAGTGGGTTTTTTTCTCCCGCTTACCTGACTCGTGCAAATATCGGAAGACTAGGTAGTTCATCTCCAGGGAAGTGATCGTGGCCATCCACGCCGCTTGAGATAAAATCCCCTGCAATAATATATACTGCCTTCTTTAACGCAGCAGATTTAAAGCTGAGGAAATCGTTCATGGCCAAACTTCTGAGATTAAAATTGATAATACTGGCAATTAGACATGCCCAAATCACGAGAGCCGAGGGAAAGTATATTTGGGTGTGTGTAAATATGCTTGTGTGTATATATTGTGGGGTTTGACAATTGTTTGTATGTCACGGGGGTTTGTGGATTGGGTTAATGTCTATGTCACGGGGTTTTCACATTTCTATTCATGAGTTAGTTCCGCTCTGATATGGTTATCTGGACCGCAAATTTCGGTACATCAACGATGCATAGTAATTAGATATTTGTCAGAATGCATGATAGCCGTTGATTCGGGATGTTATATGGTAAGGACGGAGATTTTAAAAGGGTTAAGTCATATTTGGCGGGTTTTTGTTGTTTTTTTTTTACTTTTTGTTTTTTTTTTGGGGTGTCCATAAGGAAAATAAGGGTAAGGATAAGGTTCTATGGAGGGGGGTTTCCTTAAAAATCTCAATGTATGTTGCTTAGGTTTTTTAGGAATATTTTAAAGTTCTTGGTCTTATGGATTTAATCTTGCAATTCTGTTTAAAATTCTAAGGTCCAAAATTTAAGGAATGAACTGTAGTGCTTTGATAAAAATAATAAATAAATCAAAATTCTCTCAAAAGTTTTAGGAATTTTTTAAAAGTGGTGATCCCATGAACTTAGTAAAGCAGTTCACCTTAAAATATTAAGCTCCAAATTTTAAGTAAGCTAGTGGTCTCATCAACTTATTTGTTGTGCAATTAGCTTAAAATTTAAATTTTGAAATTTAAGGAAGCTTAAAAGTTGAGATGATTTACAAATGGCAAATAAAATTCCTAAACTATAGGGGCAATCTCCAGCCCCACCCCATTTTCACCCCCTCACCTCATGTCCCCATGTGGTTGCTTAACTCTATTTTCTGCTTAAATTTAAGCAACAGGGGTGTTCCCATGCACAAATTTTATTTTTGGGAAAGGATAATTTGGAATCTTTTCCTATTTTAATGGAGCAGCTACTGTTTAGGAATTGAAAATAAGCTATGAAAAAAGAGGGGGGGCTGGAAATAGGTAGCAATTGCATATTTCTAAAAATCCACGTGGCTCCACAAATTTCTTTCCCTCTTTTTTAATATTTGATTTTGTTTTTGTTTTTCTAATTTTTTATTGTATAAATTATTATTAATACTATTAATATAAATTTAAGTTGGTTGCTTAAAAATAAGCAGAAAAACTAAGCATTTATGGGGTCATCAGCTCCACAAATAACTCCTAAATAAAACTCTATTTTCTGCTTAAATTTAAGCAGCAGGGTGTTCCCATGCACAAATTTTATTTTTGGGAAAGGATAATTTGGAATCTTTTCCTATTTTAATGGAGCAGCTACTGTTTAGGAATTGAAAATAAGCTATGAAAAAAGAGGGGGGGCTGGAAATAGGTAGCAATTGCATATTTCTAAAAATCCACGTGGCTCCACAAATTTCTTTCCCTCTTTTTTAATATTTGATTTTGTTTTTGTTTTTCTAATTTTTTATTGTATAAATTATTATTAATACTATTAATATAAATTTAAGTTGGTTGCTTAAAAATAAGCAGAAAAACTAAGCATTTATGGGGTCATCAGCTCCACAAATAACTCCTAAATAAAACTCTATTTTCTGCTTAAATTTAAGCAGCAGGGTGTTCCCATGCACAAATTTTATTTTTGGGAAAGGATAATTTGGAATCTTTTCCTATTTTAATGGAGCAGCTACTGTTTAGGAATTGAAAATAAGCTATGAAAAAAGAGGGGGGGCTGGAAATAGGTAGCAATTGCATATTTCTAAAAATCCACGTGGCTCCACAAATTTCTTTCCCTCTTTTTTAATATTTGATTTTGTTTTTGTTTTTCTAATTTTTTATTGTATAAATTATTATTAATACTATTAATATAAATTTAAGTTGGTTGCTTAAAAATAAGCAGAAAAACTAAGCATTTATGGGGTCATCAGCTCCACAAATAACTCCTAAATAAAACTCTATTTTCTGCTTAAATTTAAGCAGCAGGGTGTTCCCATGCACAAATTTTATTTTTGGGAAAGGATAATTTGGAATCTTTTCCTATTTTAATGGAGCAGCTACTGTTTAGGAATTGAAAATAAGCTATGAAAAAAGAGGGGGGGCTGGAAATAGGTAGCAATTGCATATTTCTAAAAATCCACGTGGCTCCACAAATTTCTTTCCCTCTTTTTTAATATTTGATTTTGTTTTTGTTTTTCTAATTTTTTATTGTATAAATTATTATTAATACTATTAATATAAATTTAAGTTGGTTGCTTAAAAATAAGCAGAAAAACTAAGCATTTATGGGGTCATCAGCTCCACAAATAACTCCTAAATAAGTTGAGCAGTGGCTGCTAGCCAAAATAAGCTAAGCAGACGCATGGGGACATGAGGTCAATTTTGCAGTCCTAAAAGGTAGGAGTTGTTATTCTTCAACAAAAGATTCCAAATAATCTTGTAGCAATTTATTTTTGACTTCATGAGACCTCCCCCTCCTTAAAAATAGATCATGAAGCCCCCCATGGGACCCCACCCTAAAATATTTAGTCCTAAAAGGCAGGGGCTCCTATTTTTCTCAAAAAGATTCCAATTATTACATAGCATAATTTTTTTTTCCCATGGGACCTCCTGCTCCATGAAAATAGAAGCCCAAGCCCCCCATAGGACCATGCAATAAGGTCTCATAGAAGGGGGCTTGCTAAGATTTTTTAAGAATATTTTTAAGTTGGTGGTCTTACAATATGGTCCCATGGGGGCTTAGGCTTCTATTTTGGTCTCATGGGAAAAAAAAATACTATGTTGGTGAAATTGAGGTGGAGCTAAACATTACCCCTACAGCTTAAGAATTTTTTTATTTTTTATTTTTTATCAAAGCATTGCAGTTCATTCCTTAAATTTTGGAGCTTAAACTTTTAAGTTGAATTGCATTATTAAAATCACAAACCCCAACTTTAAAATATTTCTAAAAAATCTCAACAACACCCACGGCAACTTTTTAGGAAGCCCCCCTCAATGGGACCTTACCCAACACCCACTACAATTTGTTAGGAAGCCCCCCTCCATGGGACCTTACCTTTATGAATTTAATAATGCAATTCAGCTTAAAATTTTAAGCGTCAAAATTTAAGGAATGAACTACAGTGATTTGATAAAAATTAATAAATAAATAAAAATTCTCTCATTTTTATTTTTTGCTAGGAATTTAAAATTTTAGATAATAGACAAGTGGAAAAAATTATAAAGTTGTAGGGGCAATTTCTAGCCCCACCCCAATATCATCAATTGAAATCTTTAGTCCTAAAAGGTAGGGGTTGTTATTTTTTTGAAAAAGATTCCAATTAATCTTGTAGCACAATTTTTTTTCCCATGAGACCTCATGTTCCATGAAAATAGAAGCCTGAGCCCCCCAATGGGACCATATTGTAACTAGCACTGGCACCTGGGGTGCAATGTTTATGTCGATACAGAACTATATAAAAGTAAATAGGGTAAGAAAATGTAATTTGAAATATACACAAGTTTGCTTGCATAATGTACAAAATGTTTGTAATACATATTTGCTTTTAACAAGTTGAATGAAAGATTCATAACAATTTCAATTCTGATGATTTTGTTGTCAATGAATTGAAGTGCTTGTAGATGAAATGAGTCGGCACAAATATTTTTGGTTGTTCACTTATTTTGTTCCTCCACAATCAAAGAATAAATTAGTATATTTACATCATAAATGCATTCTTGGTTTTATATAAATGATACAAATTGTAGAAAAAATGAAAGTAGATGTTAAGGTGAGGAATTTTAGGTGAGAGAATATAAGACTACTAACATGTTTAATGCACTTGTTGAAGAAATATACAAATATAAAGCAGACACGTGTATACCATGAAGTTGTGAGTAAATTAGTTTTTCATTTCTTTCCTTAAAATATGAAGATAGTAAGAAAAACAAAAAAATGAAAGTTTATGTAGAGGAGGGTGCAATTAACTGTGTATATATGTAGTCATCATAATGAGATTTGTTGTACTCTAGATTCTTCATTATTTTGGATAATTGTGTATGGATTATTTTTTATTCTTGAATATCAATCAAAGGAGAATTGTGGTTATATCCAAAAGGTTTTATTGATTTAACTCTAGATATAGTTGTAAAAGTTAGTCCTTGTCTTTTTATTTTACCTATATCAATTGTTGCTTTCTCGAGTATTAGTCCTTGGGATTTATGTATGGTAATTTCCCATGCCATGGAGAGTGATATTTGTCTATGATTGTCTAGATATATGGGTGTTATAAGTATATTTTTTGGAACATTCTAGTTCCAAGGTGAACCATTGTAAGTATCAAATTGCACTACATACAAAGGTAATTCTGGTGGTTTAGAGTCAACTGCATAGACAATATCTAGTACCTCTCCAAGAGGCCCATTCACAAGTCATGAATCCACAAGTTTGTAGTTAACATGATGCATTGACCTCTACATAGTAAGAGCTCTTGTGAAAGTTGGTCAACATCATTATCCATGTTTGATCTTGCGTGTTTTTTATTGCAACACTATGTGCAATAGGAAGATTTAGTAGTTTCAACATTTTTTTGTTGTGTGTCACCACTAAATCATTTGTAGAAAATAGTTGCATTGACTGGTCAAAAAAATTGTTCATCATTTAATAGTAATGTGTTTGTGTGGCTCATTAGTAATTCTCAACCTTGTTCAATTGGTTTTTGCATTATAAATGTTCTATAAAATTTTATGGAAGTCAATTGGAGTTTGAGTGTCACCCTATTGACGAAATATTATTTCTAATATAACAATTATAATGAATTGTTCCCATAGGATTTTGTCATTTGAGTGTGATGCATATATAGGTTCTTCCATAATAGGTGGTAGTTATTCCAAGTCACCTACAAGAATGATAGATATCCCACCAAAGCACAAGTGTTGTTGGTGGGAGAAAGCTTCAAACAATCTACTATCTATTTTTAATATTAACTTTAGTCCTATGAAGCTCATCTCGTCGACAAGGAGGTATTTTACATGTCTCATATTCTCTTGGAAAACTATCAATGATTGACCCTTTAATGGTTATATTTCTTTAATCAGAATCTTAAGGGTTGAATATATAGTCAATGCATGTATGTTGAATGTCGTGATTTCTGTAGGAGTGACAACAAGGAGCAAGTTATATTGGTTTGATGCTAAACTACATAGTGCATGTCTAATGCAATGAATTAGATAAGATTTTCATGTACCTGTCATTCCTTGTATGATCATGTGCAAGGGTTTCTTTAAGGAATCATCATTGTAATATTTTTTAACAACGGTAAGTGTTGGTACTTGTTGGGGAAATAGTGGATATGATGGATCATTTAACTCAAATGTGGATTGGTCATCTTGGTGGGATATCTTATTTGTGCTTATGAAATATTATGTAATGTCATGTAAATGTTGAGGTATAGTATGTTCATCCCAATTGTTGATATGATCAAAGTCTTGTCTTCCAAGCATTTAAAGGGGATTTATATTTCTACCACTAGTAAGGCCCATTTGTGATAGCAACTCTCGTTCATTCATTTGTATTGTATTTCCTACAATTATCTCATTATCAATGTCATATTCCTCTTTGTGGGCAACCTTTATATCAATTAAGTGGTCAACATGTGACACACAGTATTTATATATACATTTCCTTCCAATTCTTACCAATGTCATCTTTAATGATACCTATATCTATGGCAATGTCACATAAATTCTTGAATAGAAGTAGGTCACTCCAACAAAATATCTAAAAATGTTTTGAATCCTCTTTTGGAATAGCATTAAACTAAGGAAAGACGTTGATAATTTCCTTGTGCTTCCTTTCTTTCTACTTGCACCCTTTCCTTTTGGATGAAAATGAGAATATACATCCAAATTGAGTCAATGTTATTGCTTTCATTTGTTAGAGTCACCCAAGGACTCGAGCCTCTGACATCACCTACAAAAACCAAAAGCAACCTTCTACAAGAGGGAAAAGTAAGAACATATATTTTCAATAATGGATGCAAGATATGGCCAATATGCAATACTCAAGATTGCAGTGATATATTGGACTTACAGAATTGAATTGTCTTGGATGTACAAATGATGCCTTTCTTATAAAGGCAAAATGCAGGATAGGATTAGATAAGATCTTGACATGTATTGTAATCCTTTATAATGAGATAACTACACCAAATAATATTAAATGACTTAGGACACAAGCATTAAATGCCAAAATATAATTGACAAATAATGTTTAACTATAAAGATTCCCTCCTAGAACCTATTTGGACTTAGCATGTAAATAGGACCTATATAGGTAAAACACCTATTTACACCAACACCCCCCTTAAGTACAACTCGGGGAGATGATTATTATGCAAAGATTCAAGGATGGGTCCTAGCTATACAACCATGTTAGGTACCCATGTATAAATGAAATTCAATCTCTCACAAACAGGGTAAAGGAGAAAACCCAATGGGACAAAACTCCTCCCTAAAAGAGATATGAAATAAAAAATACTCTTAATGTTGAATGAGAGGGAAAAAACCCCGAGCAATAAAAAATATCTCCCCATAAGAGATAAGAAGAGAGACCATGCAACCCACCCTCAATGGTGAGTCTCCTACAATGGTAGAAGCTCAACATTGAATGCTAAAGATGATCCAATCTTATCAAACAACATTCCTCCCCTTAGGAATAAATAAAACTAGGATGATATGCAAGATAGCTTCCCATTCTTGAAAGGAAGACGTGGGAAGAAGAATGATATGTGATGTCTTTGAACTATGCTCAAGTGTCTCTATGTCGATGCCAAAAGCTTACAAACTCCAAATTGATGTTCTAGGACACACAACTAAAGATGTCAATCCAAAAAATCTTAGAGATGGATGTAGAACACACTCCAAATATAAATATGCATCCTCTGAAGACAAAGAATCCTCCTCCAAATGTTGTCCAAAATTATCCACTCATATCAAGGTACAAAGAGTGATCATGTAGAGAATGAACAAGAGGGCCAGATAATTCTCTCACAATAACTAAAGAAGGATCATCTTCATCAAAGGGATGTATGTAACCAATGGTGGCTCCCAAATATGAAACATGAGACTCAACAAACAATCCACCAATATTTGTCAAGTACGTATCCCGAGTAGGTGTAGCTAGAAGACAATGTAGATCCTGTTGCACTAAATGACAAGAGGCCAAACCTGTGCGAACATGAGCATCATCAAATGCAATAGAAGATGGAGGAGATGAAATGCAAGGCTCAAGAATGGGATCCAATGTGAGAACCCCAAATTCAAGAAGCCAAAAGTCTCCTCTGAATCATGGTTCGCACTAGAAGTGTGATCAACTGTTGAAGGAACAATATCACCATTAGAAGCAAAACCTACAAAGGTATATAGTCGAGATGAATGATCAACCATCCCAGTAGCAAGAATCTCTCTACTCTCCAAGTCTCTAATGATGATTGAAACAAGAGTGAACTCCACAGTCCTCCCATATCCACCATGTGTAATTTGATATATGGAAAGAATATTGTTTGTCAAATAAGGTACACACAAAACATCTTTGAAAGTATTTTCCCCAAAAGCAATAGAACCCTTCCCAAGTACAATCATGTATGTATTGTTTCCCATAAAAATAGGAGACATAGTATAAGGCTCAAGAGAAGAGAATATAGACTGTGAAGATGCCATATGATTAGATGCTCTTGAATCTAGAAGCCATCTCCTTGATCCATAACCTAAAAAACACAAAGAGTTTTTCCCTTATTTCCTAATGTAGAAGAAAAATAGCATGGCCTTTTCCCTTATTAGATTTTTTTTTTTGAAGAAGAAGCTGACTCAGACATTCTAGAAGACAAATCAATCTGATTCTTTTTTAAAAGATGTTTCAACTCATAAAGATTCTTCTTATAACAAGAATGTTCATCATGCCCAAGCTTCTTGCAATATGAACATGTAGACTTCTCATTCTTAAATGATTTATCTATTGAAGAGGATTTAATATTTGGTTGATCGGAATGTGGATTATTCTTTGATTTCTTTTGTTTCTTATCAGTATGTTCTAATTCGTTCACCTGACTAGCCAACAATTCCCAGGATTTAGATGACTTGACGAGACCCATTGAGATAAGCTTTTATTGCTCATGTATCAACATATCATAAAATGATGCAAATGAAGGTGTAGTATATGCAAACCTCGTAGTCAACCTATGAGTATGAAAGCTAGAAACAAAAACAACATAATCAAGACCAAATTTGTTTAATGAATAGTAGACCAACTGAATGTCCTTATCTGATGGAAATATGTGCCTCGATCTCATTGTCTTGTACCGCTTTGGTCCAAGGGACTTCATGTGTTTAACCTTTTCCTTGTCGTCAAGACTCTGTCCAGTCGGCGGGATCCTGGTGGTGTTCTGGCGACGACCTGATGGGTTTGGCTTGGCGTCATTTCTTATCAGTTGGCGATCGCCATCGGCGAGAGTCTTTGTGTTGTTCCACCGATGCGGAGAGGCAATCTCATATCGGCAGGTGACATTTCCTATCCCACCGATATGTTGATATGTATTGAGCGATTGAAGTTGGACCAAGCGGCGAAGAACCTAATCAATGGTTGTGGAGGCTTTGATTTGATGACGTCTGTAGCATTCCATGCCATCCTAATGCAAGTACCATTGAGAACTTTTTGGCTAAGCGAAATTTCTTGCGTGTTAGACGCGTGGCGGTGAGTTAAGCAGTGTGCACAGTAGAAGGATGGTGGGTCTCGAGCATTTATGTTGTGTTGGCGGGTCGTGGACACTTGTCAGCATCTTGAGAGTTCCTTGGGGAATATAGCAGATGTCGCTTGAGATTCCCTGAAGGATCTCCAACGGCTTACACTTGGATCAGTAGGACCCGAGTGTGTTTTGTGCGAAGCGAAAGGATGATGGATGTGTGGTAGCAACGAAAGCTAGTTTCAGGCAGACTCGAGGGAATATTGGAGATTCCCTCGTTGATGCCCCATAAGTCCATGAGTGGTGGACGCGTGTCTCGGTGGGCTCGACTGCAACGGTGTTTGTGTTTGCAAAGGTAGATGCCTCCTGATCATAGAATGTTTGGTTGGCGGTTGTGCGGGGTTAGTTGGTTGTTGGTGGTTGTTTAGCTAACCGCCATACCGTGAGGGCTTTGCCCTTGGCTAGTGGAAGAGTTGTTGACCGCCTGGCCTTAGAGGTTTGATTGATGGTTAGCGATGGAGCCCAAGGTGACTGATTTGCAAGTGGAAGACGAATGGCAGTACGACACGTGGTGAAATCTCATTGGTTGATTTTGCATCGTTGTTGCAAATCAATGACTAGTGACTAAAAGATTATGTCCACGTCTTGAGGGTTTTATATGAGTGTGAATTGATTGCAGGGCAACTCGATGTCAGTTGCTAGGGCAGTGCATGCAACTCGAGATGGTGAAGCTTGTCGGTGGGGTATTATGAGACCCTTATGGCCATTTGGTGGGAATGCGATTTTTGACAGGAAGCTGAGAGGTCGTCCTGAGGCCGATGGAATGTCGATTGATGTTGAGCCGGAAGGTGAGGTTGGGTGTTGATCGATAGTAAGCCAAATCCGAGAAGTTGAAGTTGAAAGCAGAGCAAGCCGATAGAGATCAAATCAAAATATCGAATGATCGACAGATCGACAGATCAATGATCGGCGAGCTTGGTTAGAGATCAAAGAGTGTGTGTTTGAGCGGTATGCACAGAGCATTGTAACCACGAACACTGAGACACTTGGAACTTGGGCAGATGTGAACCTGAGGTGGCCGCTAGGTTGTGTTGGCTAAAAGGTTGGTTGTGCAAATGGGTTGAAGAGCTGAAGGGAACCTTCACTGTATGTCTTATGAAGACATTATAACAGTGCAAAGTTGCAGATCTATGTTGTTGCCTGTATTTCTCCAAATGAACAAGATGTAACTCCTGTAATGGATATGAGCCTGATATTGTATTGTAATCGTTTAGTTGTCAAATAATACAATGGCTCTATCTTTTGGAGTGTGGGGTTTTTTACCTGAAAGGGTTTTCCCTACGTAAATTTGTGTGTTCATTTGTTTGTCTGTTCATGGTGTTGAATTTGGTTTAAGTTTGCATGTGCTTTTCTCAAAAGGATCAATGGGGGAGAACTATTGTGTCTGTTTTCGCTTTATGGAATAGTTGTTAGTGCTTTTGGAGTGATTTAGAAATGAAATTCATTGAGGCACTATTGGTTTTAGACTTTAAATATGAAACGTTCTCATACGACAATCCCAACATTATCAATTCCACATGCTTTATATTTCTCTCTTAGATCATTAACCTTAATGATGTAGTCCTAGATGTTGTCAATTTTCTTAAGATCAAGGCTCATTAATTCATTATCAATTTGATAGCCTCTTACTTCATCTGTAGTACCATATAATGTTTTCAATTTATCCCAAACCTCATTATAATTCTTACATGGTTCAATTTGAAACAACAAATCTTGAGACACTAGTTTACGAAGACATCTAAGAGCATTGATATGTTAAATCATCCATTTTATATATTTTTCATTATATGTAGGTTTAGGTACCTTATTTTCAACATATAAAGAGTGACCTTCATTCATTAGTATACTCCATGCATGTTGATGCCATGTTGAATAGTTATATGATGTTAGCAAAGGAACCTTATAATGATCCATGAAAACAAGAAGAGCACAAGAAAAAAGATCAAAGCAATGCACCGAGAGACCCATTCAAACCCCTCAATCAATCAATAATCCCCCCAATAATATGATGTGGCACTTTATATGTAGGGCGTTTACAATGCCAAAATTATGTTCTAGATTTATGATGCCAAGATGGGTCAAAGATGAAAAAATTACAATAATATCCCAAAATGAGATCCTCAAACTAAAATTAACCTTTCCCATTATGATCTACACTGAAGATGAATCCTTCTCGAGTGGAAAAACTATCTCTAGGTTTGATACGTCCAAGTAATCAACCAAAATGCAAAATTACAGGAATCTAAATAAAAGATACTTGAGACTAAATCTGGAAAAAGTGCATGAATAGAAATGTAGATCTCCTCAATACCTTTCCAACACCACAAAAATCACCAAAATCGGAGATTGTGGCAAAAATTTTATGAGCTTAGAGGTCCAAAAAGGAAAATCTGACTCCGACCAACAATTTTTTTTTTTGGCAAAAGGCTAGGACCAACAATAAAATTTACTCAAGGCAAAATCTAAAAAAAGGGCTTGAACCACCATGAAGTTCTCGGAACCAACTTTTCATTGATATCTCATTTGCAAATTTTTCGACACTTGGGCAAAAATTTATGTTTCGTAGAAAAAAATACCCTATTAGGGCCTCCAGGGGCAAAAAATAGGGACCAAACGCTTAAAATTTCAGCTCTTGGTCATGCATATGATTGCTTGTGCTTAATTTTTTTTTTTAAATTAGGTTGTTGAGGGTGGTGGTGCCACTCGAGCGGTGGGGGCACTAAGTGTGGTGGATGGGTTGTGCCACTCGCAAGCACTTAAGCCCTATGGGGCTAAGTGGAACCAACTGCTCCACTACAAGGAGATCGAGGGTAGAAACACTTGTTGGCCAAAATAATAAAAATTTGATGGAAAAATTTAAACTGTAGTTTAAAAACCAAAATTTTAATATTAAAAAATATTTTTGCACCAACAAAGAGATTTGACCACAATACGCAGACGTATGTTGACGATAAAATTTGTACTTGATGATGCAACATTGACAAAATTCTGATGCAGACAAAGAGAAATATGTCAATTGTACAATGAATATTCCTTGACAATGTTTCAAACCTATAATAGGATAGTACAATAGTGTATGGATTTTGTGGATCTGTGCGGTGTATGGATGAGAATGTTACAAATTTTGACTAAACCCTCAAAAATGGCTTAAAACTAATTTTTGCCAAAATTCCAAGTATTGTATATGAAAATAGGGGTTTTGGGGCCTTCTAGAGTCAATTGTGAGGTTTGTTTCACCCCAATTTGCACCTTGCAAAATCTCAAGCTTGAATCACCCTTAGATCTAAGAAGAGATTTTGCGATTCTAAAGCTCTGCTACCATGTTAGAGTCACCCAAGGACTCAAGCCTCCAAGATCACCTACAAAACCAAAAACAACCTTCTACAAGAGGAAAAAACAAGAACATAGATTTACAATAATGGATGCAAGATATGGCCAATTTGCAATACTTGAGATTGTAGTGATATATTAAACTTACAACTGAACTAAATGGTCTTGGATGTACAAATGATGCCTTGATTATAAAGGAAAAATGTGGGATAGGATTAGATGAGATCTTGACATGTGTCTTAATCATGTATAATGAGATAAATACCCTGACAAATATTAAATGACTTATGACACAAGCATTAAATGACTTTTCTCTCTCTTTATGCAATACATCTTGGTGATGGATCATGGAGTATGATCCAAAACGTTGATGTAAAAATTTACACATAGTTTTAATCCAGAAATCATATTACATTACTATCATGGACTATGGAAACTTTATGATTTTAAGTGACAACTAATGTTTAAATAGAAAGATTCCCTCTTAAGACCTAAGTGGACTTAACATGTAAATAGGACCTAGATAGGTAAAACACCTATTTACACCAACACCATCTCAATAATTCATTGTATGTAAGAATGTAGATAACTCAATTGCAATGTATTTTCATTTAGGTTTATTCTAATTCAATGGAACATATTTCACCCAACATTTAGGATCATAAACACACGATTACAAATAAAAAGTGACAATTTGTGTAGTATATGGCATGTTTCTTGTGCACCTATATCATGGATTACAATAATATCAGTTATGATTTTTCTATATGTTGTAAGACTTGGTCTTTTGGTGCTTTAATTTTTTATATTCGTGTTAACATATAAATAGAACTCTTAGATTTTTTTTTACCTTAGATGTATATTTGGAAATGTATTTAATAATGAGCATTTTTTAAATGGCAAGTTGACAATCCATATTAGCTCTCCATATTGAAATCATTTATGGATAATGTATATTTAACCTATCATCATTTCATGTAGGGGCAAAGGTTTTCTTTCTAAACTCATCACAAGATAAGGAAGAGGTAGGATATTCAGGCCAAAGAGCCTTGTAACAACACTATATTTTTACCCTTCATGCATAGGCATGTTGATTTAGTATAATTTGTGTGCCTTTGGACATGATTGATTAATTCTTCGTAGTCAATATATGTATTTTTAGAAAAGATCTCGGATGTTTTTAGTAAGCACAAATTATCTTGCAAAGATTGATGTCGTGTGTCGTTTCTATCAAATGGACTACGAGGGTTCCATGCAATAATATACTTGTCACAAAATGATTTTTCTCTTTCTACATATGCATGGTTTTTCGAGTCAACGTTGTCCATGTTGGGTACATTTTTTAGCCAAAGGAATCCATGTACATGTGCAGACCTTCAATGTTGTCATTCATAATTATACCAATAATATTTTACACATAAATATTTTCTATTACTTCTTCATGAAAAATCAAGAATCATTGACGAAAGTATAAGGATGTGATATGTGGGTTATTAATAGTGTTATCAATGCAGTCTTTGTTAGTTTACATTATAGATGGTGTGTTATTAAAAAATAGTTGTAAATATGGTCATTTAATATCTACAACACTTATTATGTTAAGAAGAGAGTGAGGGATCCTATTTGGTTGATCAAATTTGAGATTTCACCATGACATTTATTCCAACACATTGGTCCCTCTTAAGGAAGACCCAAAATGCTTCAATTGTTCAACCAATTGAGTGTTAGACAAGTGTTGTATATGGATACAAAGACTATCAATGGTGGTTGGTATATAATCCTCTACATTTTTCTTGACAAACACATAATAAAATCCTTGGCTTCGATGGTGCATATAAGGTTCAATACAAAATATATAAATCTATTATCATGAAACCTCATTAAGTGCAACACATATTCATGCATTTCAACTTGTTTGTATCAAGGTTACAATTGTAGTGAAATTTCATTTGGAAAGAGTGTTGGAAAATCCATGTCTAAAAGAGCCTCGGTATTGTATTCATTTATTGGAGAAGAGTCAAGTAGTGGCCAATGAATAAGGGTGTCATGTTCATCTCTGATTTGCAATGTTTTTTTGGGGTATTTCTAGCTCATGAGGTTCATTGGGCAATTTAGTCATAAATGATGAGGAGTAAGTCATTTTATTTTCAGGTTGATCCTCAACAATCATAGATTCAATGTTCGATGCCACCATATTTTCATTGTTAGCATTAATGGTATGAAGCATGCTTGAAATGCACGTACTCGTATTAGGGAGTTATGTAAACGAGATAACATCTATTTCAACGTCTTTCTAGTATGGGTCATATGTGATTTTGTATTTTAATGTAGCCCACATACAACTTCTACTTACACAATAGTTGTAATGGTTACCTTTTGTACGGAATCTTTGAACTATTAAAACATCCAAGTTAGCATTTTTATGTAGTAGGTATTTTGTTATTATTTTGATATCGTGTGGGAAACTAGTTTTGTGAACACTATATTTGTATTTCCCTCCATAAGCATGGGTTTCTTATACTATCGGATTTACTCGTGCTATGAGCATCTCTTCCACTTGCATTATATTTTTAACCTGTATGGTTGTTTTCTTGTGACCATAAAATTAGAAGATGAGAATCATTTTCTATCCTTATCACAATACCATCTAACATAACTTGTACCATTGTTTGTTGAATTGGTATACATTTTGAGGTAGCATTCATTGCAAATTGTGCATGTTTACAAGTTTAATAGGGCATCTATTTTGGTGTAAAATATTCTATAATCTATTATGAAATTATTAGTAGATTATGGTAAGGTTATGGAGATTTTTCATTATTTGTTGTGAACTCTTTGATGCTTATCAGGTGTAAGGGTGTTCAATTTGGGATATTGTAGATTTATGTTACAATTTTGTGATGATTTGAATGAATAGTGGTTGGCTCGTTAATGATTTGTAGATCAATGGCTAGGACTATTTGTTTTTCTATTCATTGCATATGAGGATAAATAATTATTTCTTCTTTATGTTGAACATAGTAGTCATGACTTATTTTATGAGATTGTAGTTTGTTAGGGTCAAAGCTCATCGTCTATAAAGGAAATAGGAAGTCTCATTATTGATGGTACAAATAAAAATAACATATAGAATTAAAAAAGGTTAATATAAATGGAAAAAAAATGTCAATTATATTGAATGAGTTCTACAATCATTCTAATTTGATAAGTATTTGAGATATGATTATATGCATTATAAAGAAGTAAATAAATGGAAGATTGTAGACACATAATTTTTATGAGAACAATATAATTTGAAGTATGCATACATGTGACATTGAATTGACATATATTTAAAACTCAAGTATATAAATTATACTTTATAAATCAAATCTTACAAATATGTTTGTACACAACATAAGCAATGAAGCGAGATTTAGCTACTATTATTGCACATATCAGTGAGTTCATCCAACAAGAAGGTGTTTTCTCCAACTAAATATAATTTCTCAACTTTGGTGATTATTGATTTTAACCATCCCTAAACACCACTTGAATCATATGCAAATGAGAGGGTGAGGAGAAATCGCTTGAATAAAACTCACTTGATTATAATCTCAACATCAATTTTCGCTTCTTGGTTGAATTGTAGCATATATAAGTCCTCTGCAAACATACCGAGAAGGTTGGTGGCTAGTTATTAAAAATAAATTTCCCATAATGTTCCTTTACGATCTGCTAGCTTTAGAAGAAGTATGTATCTGTAGCTACAATTAGAAAATGTAGCTTTGCACTTTGAACAGTACCATTTTTATCATCATTTTGCATAACTTTTTTTACACTATTTTTCATCTAACTCAAGGGGACAAGATGGATAGCAAAATGAATTTTATTTTATGAATTGTACTATTGCTTTTATAATACATTGAACACTTTAGCTCACATGCATATAGTTTGTTCTTCAATATTAGCAATTATCTTTCTTGTAATTAGTAGGGGTGCATCCAAAGGTTGTGTAATTGATGAGATAACATCATTCCCATTTTTTCAAACCATGATTTTGTGTATTGTGTCTCCTCTATGCTTGGGTCTATAAATAGTTGTGGTCTAGCTAAAGTGCTTACGACCTTTCTATTATACTCAGTGAGACGTTCACTTTTTATTGCAAGCACAACAATATGATGTAAGTGATACATTTATTGGAGTTATGTACCTCCCTTTTGAATAGTTGGACCCCATAAAGTCACGTAGAAGAATATATATCCATTAACATGATGCTCCTAAGAACTTTTGTCCCATCCCTCATTCTTATGGTGGAGCTTGGGTCTACACATTTTACTATTCCAATAATATCAGTAATACAATTATTGGTGATGTGTATAATGTCATTAAGGGGTGTGAAAGAGAACTAATATTTTAGAAAATTGCAAGGTCATCTTTAGAGAGAGTAAGCTTGGAATCATCTAGTCAACAAATTTCAAGTTAGATATTAAGTTTGTTGTATAACTTATTAATAGTTTAATAGTCCCACCAAATATTGTCTATATAGCTCTAATATGAATATTCATGTAATGAAGAGTTGCAACTTCATTAAAGCAAGTTACATGTATTCCATTGCACTCACGACCTGTAAAATCAAATGAGAAGACTTGTCTTTGTCCCTTTTGTGTGTTGAATTGGTGCATTTATTTTTCCATGGTAACATGACCCTTTATAAGCTACCTTGTCTAGAATGGATTCAAAATTCTAATAGGAGCAATAGTGGAGATGCAATCTATTTCCTTTGTAGGGACAAACATATGCCAAATAGTGCCCATTGAGGAGGTTGTTTTGTAACTCTTTCATTCTCATCCAATCTTGTACATGGTCAGTTAAGCTCATACTATATAATTGTTGGGCTTATTATTCAAATAGATAGGTGGGATAAATAATGATGTCATGGTGCAAACATTTGATTTATATTTCTAAGATGGAAATCCACCTATATAGGTGCAATGAGTAAGTATTATGAATAGGAACAAAATTGACATAATGGGTTCAAGATTGCTAATTTATAATCTATTGACCAACAATTTTTAGAAAATTATTTAAACATGGTGGCTCACCTTGAATTACAAATAATAGGGCAATTGTATCATACGAGTAAAATTATAAATCCCTTTTGGAGTTCTTTTGAAGTTATGTAGAGATTGTATTTTTTTTGGAAGTGTAGCTTTTTGCTTATGGACTCCATCAGAGGGCTCTATTTTAATACTGTTACCTATTTTTCACTACCAACTCAATTGTAAATTCAAGCTAAAAGGTACACAAGCTGCTTAAAAATTTCTGCTAAGGTACTCATATTGTGCATTGTACCATAATAGTGTAAATTTCAGTGATATTATGCAAAAACACTTCAAAAATGATATCATAAGTTTGTATAATTTTTGTTGTTTCTATTCATAATGTACGAACCGGAATCCCACACAAGCTGTGGGAGTAACTCGTTTTGATTTTTGCAATCAAAAAAGAGGTGCATGAGTAAAAGCAAACTATACAATTGAGAATAACAAAAGCATAGGGTAGAAAGTGATTCATCATTGCCTGGAATGACGAATCGTTGATAAATTGAGGAATGTTGTGATGCCAACTCCATTTCTAGTTTCAGCTCCAGCTCCAGCGTACCTGCAAGTTGAGGGAAATGTTGTTAGAGCAATGCGGATCAAATCCTATCATATGCCTATGCTACCAATAAAAATATAAGATACAATCGATCAGGCATCCATCAGATGATTGCAAAATTCAAAGAGCATAAGGAAAAGAGGAAGCTTTCAGTTTCTTTTATTTTGCTAACATGTTTGTTCACTGTGCAGGAACAGGTTCATTATGTTCGTAATATTTTTCTAGATATGTGGAGTAAAACGGGCTCCCACAAGGGTTGAGCCCGACGTATCAAGGAGGACACACTCTCAAATTACATATGAGAGTTCATTAATATTGATAACAGTCATTAAGAGAGCTGCTGAAATTGAGAACATAGTCATAAAAGCAGCCTTATTTTAGCTCTACCATATATTATATGCAGGTTACAGAATGAAGCAGAGTAATAACATTATCATGAATATTTAAATGCTTCATATACACTAAAAGACAATTGACGTTCCTATGATCAAGAAACAGTGAAAACAGTGTTTTTTCTTGCCTTTCAAGAAGAAGGTCATACATCAGGAAAATAATTTTATGGCATGTGAAGCAAGGATTAAATACAAATTGCAGTTATCATCTACAAAATGCTAATTTTGCATGAACAAATGTAAAGGGGAAATTTCCACCAGCAAGGATTAAATTATCAACATTTTTGTTATCTCTTTTGTTGATAGTCACAAGAATCTGAAAAACATTTAGTAGCAGTACGTCAAGTAGTTAGAAAGTGTATAATAGTCTTAAAAAGAAGACATCATAGAATTGGTTTCAACTCTTAGCCACAGTCATAAATTACCATGAAATGACAGTCACCATGATGTGAACAGCAGCAAAGGCATTACTTTATTTCACATTAAGCAGTTTTTCAAAAGGTAGCAAGTAACGAATATGGGCGAAAGTGCTAGAGGTCAAGGGTCTTTTATTCCATCAAGTGCTTTTAGAGACTTTCACCATCAAAACAAAAGCTTCAGTCAGAAATAGATAATGGAGGTGTTGCTATGTAATGCAAAGCTTCTCACTGAGGTTGACTGCGAAGGACAGTCTTGGCATAAAAAACAAGGTAATGTGCTACGATTCGAGGTTACAATGACAATTAATTATGAAGAACACTATACAATTCTATTTGTTAAACAGTCAAATAGCACTGCCAAAAGGGAAAAAAGAAGAGACAAACACCTATAGGTCTGCCATGTCAAGAAAGTGACAACTCAGTTTCCACATTTGCAGATGAGTAAAAAGGAGTTTGTCTACTTTTCATGGAACATGGGGATGTATCCATATGGGATTTTTGTTGCAGAAGTATTAAATACATAGAGATCTCTTGGGTCGAGCCCATAAAATGACATACAATTTTTGATGCATAATCAAACTCGCGACTAGCATGAAGGAATAACAAAGCATAGTGAACAGGAAATACTAATGTACAAAATGTAAGGGAAAACACCCCGAATCTTGGGAGTTCTTACCTTAAGTTTGTTCAAATCAAGGCATTTTCCAACTCATGGAAATTTTCATCTTTTCAAGGCCCGAATCAGAACTCTCAATGGCGGCCAGAGGCGCATATTCATATAGAGACAAATCTTCACGATTTGTGAATGAAAGTCGAATACCATAGTAAGAGGAAAATTTTAGACCCTTTTTCTTTTTCTGTTATGAATTAGTGTTTGCATGGAAAGAAGGAAAATACCCTCGCCAACACAGATAAGGAAAAATGGAGATCACATCCCAGTTTTGACACATCAAACATGAAACAAATGCCCAGATCCTTGCATATTCTCAACAGCAATGGTGCGACCTGGACATGGAAAAATAATAAGGAAGCAGAACTCACCATGTTTTCACCTATTGGAGTTCATAGCCATGGCCAAGCACTCACAAAGTTACCAGATAAATAGCCCGAGCTCACACCATGGCGGCCAAAAGTGGAGACAAAGTTCAGAGAAGCTAAACATCCAATTTTCTTCATATTATTCAAACCCCAAGCTCTCTACTATGGCGACACAATAGGAAGCTTCTCCAAATAGCCAAAGTGAAAGTGAGGAAATGATTAGGGTTCGCCACATTTGTTTACCCTAATTTGGCATAGGGCCTTTTTTTGCTAATGATTTTTTAAGTTAATCATTATGTTTTATTCGATTCCCATGATCTATAATTTATTAAGTCAAAAGTGCCTGAATATGCAAGTGGTCGACCAATGTATTTGAATTGAATATGCATGTGGAGTAATAAGGAATTACATATTATGTGCATGACTTTGCAATTTGGAGAATAGTTGTAAATAAATGATAAAGTAATATTCTTCAAATTACTCTATTATTTTATATGAATTGTAAAGTCAGGTGAGTAATAGTTTTAAATAATAAAGTAATTAATTTAAATTACTTTATTGTTTACTCACAATTATTTTGCAAAATGCAAAATTATGCATTGGTGAGTCAAGCTAAATATAGCTTTTGGAGCTTTTTAAGCAAAGATGGTTTTCTAAGTCATCATGGGCGGATTGATACAAACGAGGTGGTTTTCGCATGCTTGGGCCCACCTTTTTAGGGATTTGGAGTTCAGTTCGAGTTTTCCTTGTTTCAATTATGACTTGATAGAGAGTTTGGACCATCATGCACTCGTTTTTGCATGGATTTGAGCCTCTTTTTCAGAGATATTTGCTTCTGCTCAAATTTTGCCTTGGATTTATCACCCTCTCTTGGAGTTTGACTTTCAGTTCTTTTTCCATGCCTTTTTGGAAGGCTTTTGTATATATTGAAAAAACTTAACTGTTTTTTCCCAGTTCTTATTTTTCTCCTTTGCACTCTGCAAAGTGAATGATTTGTAACTCAACATTTATTTTCAAGTTAATACAGTAGCAGGTTTACAGGTTACATGGAGTTGTTCCTTTTTGCTTAAAGGATTCAAGTTTTACCTTTTCATTACTGAGATTTTTGCATTGATGATTGATTTGATGAAATTTATTGTGTTTTAATAAATCAAAAACCTTCAAATTTTGTCTCTTTCACTGACATGAGTTCTCAGATACAATCAAGTTTTAGGTCTTAAGTTGTGCTAGTATTCATCTATTCAAAGTTGTGAAACATAGTTTCCTACCAAGAGAGATCAGTCAGCCTTCTTTCGAAACACTTTTGCAATAAGATTGTCATTAATGAGTTGTGTGAAGTATTCCTTCGAGAGTTAATTGTGAATCAATCTGCCTTTTAGATCATCATTTTTAGGTGCATCACCACAGTTTAAGTTTTTAGATTTAGTCTTTTTATCATTTTCCCAACAATTTACCCAAGTATTAATCAAAAAATTCATAGGAACCAACCTAGAATCTAGAGTTTTAATTCCTTATAGGATACCCATAACCTGGAATTAGTTCCAATGTTTCAACAAATTGTTGAATTTAGATATTTAAGCATACGGGTGCAATCTGTTTGACAACAAATACAATTGGTTGATTCAAGGCCATGCCCAAACATGAAAATATCTAATGCTTGAAGATGTGGTTGCAAGTGTAGGTTTTCATCATCAATCATATTTATTGCATTCTTAGTCAAATATTAAATTCTCACAAGATAGGAAATTATTCCTACCAAAAGTAAATTACACGTGCCAAATATTATGTCTTGAACGCGAACTATACAATTGTACTTATAGACACCTAGAAATGACTAATGCATTTTCATCTTATCTTTTCATCATTATCCTTATCATTTCTTCTATCTATATTAATTAAATAACATTTTCCTCTTTTCATCCATAATAATTAAATATGTTAATCTTTTTATCACATCTATATTAATTGAATAATTTTTAATTATTTAACTACTTCATCTCTTATTTATTTCTCCAAGCTACCATTTGAATTAAATAAAATTTATTTGTTTAATTCTCTCCTTCTTCAAAATTCAAAATTTGGGTCTTACCCTATCTTGAACTTTCTTATCCATTGATCTTGCAAATCAATCTCCACTGTTAATCAAATGTAAGTGAAGCATATAAATAAGAAGCTTTTACTGTCAAAATCTCCCTGAAACTTTTATTGTCAAGTTCTCTCTAGCACTATAATTGTCAACATCTCCCTAGCACTTTTATTTTCAAGATCTTTCTAACAATTTTATAATAAAATTTTATCAAGCATTCAAGTATTCAAGTATTTTCAAACATTCAAGTACTATAAAGCATTTATCATTTTCATTTATCAAGCATATGTATCATTTATCTTTCAACATTTATTATTATCATTACATCATATCATTATTGTTCTTTCGTAATTTGTTACTTTGAAGAGAAACCAACAATGGAGCAAATCAAGATCTTAGCTATGATGTCTTTGCTTATTATCTAAATTCTATATTTAGAGCCAAGATATTGAACTTCATTGCATTATTGTGAGAGTGTGAGTTTTGCATTGTTGATATTTGTGATTCATATTTTCATCATCCATATTTTAGCACGCTTAGTGGGACCCACATCCCTATTAGATCTTTATTTTTAAAAGGTTTTTCTAACCATATCTTGCTTGTTTTTAGCTCTTTTATGTGGAAAAATGTTTTGGAGCTAACTTTTGTAGGTTGAAGGAAAAACCCTAGGATTTCAAAGATTTCACCATATCTTTCAAATGATTGCAAATTTCTCTACACAATTTTTAGTGAAGATTTTGGATGATTTCAAGATGCTCCAATACAAAATCGGGTTTAGATCATCAATATTTGGTGAGTTATTAACATTTAAGGGTTTTTCATATATATGATTTTTAGGTAAAAAAAGCAATTTTTTCAAAAGCCCTCAAAAATTAAACACGGTTTTTTTTTGTATTTTAATTTTTGAGATTAAAATAATTATCAAATTATCAAATAAGGAGAAACCCTAAATTTTAAATATTTTATCATATCTTTCAAATGGTTTGGAATTTTTATATATTTTTTTATTGAAGGTTAAGGACCATCTCAGGAGGCTACAGTAACAAAAGTACTCATATCAACAATATTTGGTCTTATTGTCATTTTATGGTTTTTCATTATTAAAGTTACAAATTAACAATTTTTTCAAAAAATAATATATTTTTGGAAAGCTATCAAAAATTAAACAGGGGCATGTTCTTTGTATTTTAATTTTTAAGGTCAAAATAGCGACCAAAAATCATATATTTGAAAATTAGGGTTTTTAGCATAAACTTGATTTTTAGGGTGCAAATTAAGGAATTTTTTAGATATTTTTTAATTTTTGGAAAGCTCTCAAATTTTAGCAAGGGTTTATTCTTTACATTTTTTATTTTGGGGCTAAAATATTGCAAAATAATTAGATCTAGTTTGACTAGGTGAAAATGAAAAAAATGAAATTGCAACCTTGTGATGAGCATATCTTTTTCTAAACATCTATTTGTTGTATTACAAAATTATTTGCTAATCATTACAAGAGTTCTATTATCATTTCTAAAATCCTAAAGAATCCATTGGTGCTATCATTGTTTGCTTTAGACTATCTTGTTTTGCATGTTTTCACACATTTGATATTGAGCTTAAAATTTACCATTCACATTTTGATTTGAGACCTAAAAAAAGACATTTTATCTTAATCCCAAAGATCTACTTATGTATTCTCTCCTCTTACACCTTAGAGTAATGTTTCTTTTTTTTCTAGGCTTGTTTGTTGGTCTTTGTGTGTAGAGATTGAAAATTCAAAGGGCTGCAAAAGAAAAGTGGATTTGGAGCTCTTCATCAAGTTGGCATTTCAATATTAGCATTGGCGTTTGGGTTTTTTCACTCCAATCACCAAGTATCAATCTTGATTTTTCAAAGTTCTAAAATAGTTACATCATTTTCTTTGTTTCAATCAATCTAGTTTGGTGTGTCTTCCTTGTATTGGAAATTGGGCTAAAATTAACCTCACATTTGGATTTGGGCTCTAAAATAAACAAGTGTATTTTAATCCCCAATATCTACTTATGTATACTCTCTTTTCACACCCAACGATGATATTGATGATAAAAAAATAAGTGATCTTGTTTTTCTTTTTAGGAGGCCTATCTAGAGAAGTGATCACTCTAGGGGACGACCTCAACTCCCATGTTCTAACAAAGTATAAAGAGTGAGGGTGTATCAAAAGACACACCTCTTGGAAGAGGAATCTTGCCAATCTAGGCTAATCCTCTAAGACCTGTATACCTTAGAGAAGTGAAGTTGGAGTGGGTTACCCTTTCAGCTATAAATTAGGCCTCACATACCCTCATGGTATATCTTGAGGATACCCCTAGATGAGCTTGTAAAGCCTAGTAAAAAATTATTGGCCATACCCATTTGAGTAGGCTTGTTAATTTTTCTTGCATGTTTGATTTTTTAGATCATAATCTCCACTTGAAATCGAAGGGGAGATATCCATTCAAAATTGAGCCTAAACATTGTCTTTTTCATTATATCTTTGTGTGTCTCTAATCTTTTAAAAAATTGCAAAAACTCAAAAATCATTCAAAATCAAAGGTAACATATAAAAATATCAAATAAAACAAGGCTTTAACAAGATCTTTTATCGGCATTGTATTATTATCCTTGATGCTATTTGAGGAGTGGACAATTTTTTGGTATCTTATCATACCATTATCAAAGTTTATCAAAGTTAAAATTGTATCTCCTATATTTTTTATCATATCATATCAAATTTGTGGATGCACCATCTTGAGAGTCACAAGCTACTCTTGAGTTGGGGATCTCTATTCTTTATCAAGTTTTCTTGGACTCACAAGTCTAGTTCAAGCAGACTTTATCAATATCAATCTTTATCATCTTGCTTGGACTCATAAGTCTAGTTCAAGTGAGACCTATTAGTTTATCAATAAATATACTTATCAGCATTAGGAGATCTAACTTAACCATGGTCTATTTTGGTTTTGAGCAACAAGTATAAAAATTGTTGAGAGAAAATATTATTTTATCTAAGGTCTTATATTGCATATTCCAATTACAAGATCCCAATAAAAGAAAAACATGAAATATCATAAATAAGAATCAAACATTTTAACAAGAATGGGTCAACATGAGCAAGGAGCATCTTCAAACCCACCCTTCCTTTATGAGGATCCTTTAAGGGTCCTTTATAATGAGAATGGTCAAGACCCTTCATTCAAAGATCTTCAAGAATTTGAGCAAGACCTTGGGGCAATGAGAGTTTTGGAAAAATTATTTGAGAAAAATATCGATCACTATCTTCAAGTGTTGGCTCAAAAAGGTGCTAAAATGCCCACTCATATTATCAAGGTTGTAGATCTTACTAATCCTGAAAGTGGGCTAGAAATAGGTCAAGCAAACTGAATGCAAACATCAAGGGAAAATATGGCTACTACTTTCACATAACACCACCACCCCCACATAACATATAGAAATTTCAATGGAAAACATATCAAGAGACACATCAAGATCAATTCACAACCCCACAATCACCTATCTTTGCTAGATCCCACTTAAACATGGGTACCTTAAACATGCAAATTTTTTCCATTCCACTAAGTTAACCCTAACAACAATACATTCAAGATCAAGTCAACCCCAACAATAATACATTCAACCAATTCAACCCAACAACAATACATTTAATCAAATCGAGCCCAACAATTATACATCCAATCAAGTCAACCCCAACAACAATACATTCAATCAATTCAAACTCAACAAAATTAATACATTCAATCAAGTCAACCCCCAAAATAATACATCCAATCAAGTCAACCATAACATCACATTCCCTTAAATCAACATCAACATCAACAACAATATTACATTCATACAAGGGTACCTCTATCAACATCTACAAATGACTCGGCTCAACAAATGTAAGAGTTACAACATAAGATAACAAATGTGGAAATGGGAAACATTAAGACTAAGAATAGCTATACATTGGAAGACATATGTCCCTATCCCTTTGACAAGTCTTTAAACATGATACTCTTCCCTCAAAACTTTGAAATGCCAAGATTTTAAAAATACAAGGGAAGAGGTGATCCAAGAGAATACATAAGGGAATTTTACATAGCTTGTCTTGAGGTCTCCTACATTTTTTTTAAATAAAAGAGGGGTAAAAACTTTATTAAAATAAGGAAAAATACAAAGCGAGGTTGTTACACAACCGTATCAAGCTCCACCAAGCAGTTCAACTATTGAGACAAATCAGGGGGTAATTGACCGCAATCCACCAAGTTCCAGTCATGAATATGATCAGAGGCCCATTTAGCCAAACAATCAAAAACACCATTCCACTCTCTAGGAAAAAGAGTGAAGGTAACGCACTCCAAAGAAGTACAAAGGTTGAGAATTTGTTCCACAATCAAAGCCAAATGCCAACTAACATCATCTAAACTCCTCCTATTCAATAGGCTCACCACAACCTGGGAATTAGATTCACAAATAATCCTACGCCACCCCAATTGACTTCCACGCTCCACAGCCAATAAAATTGTCTACGCCTCCATTAAATTATTAATATAACAACCCTTATACACCGAGAAGATAAAATGAACATCTCCAGAGCTATCCTAACCAACACCACCAATACCAGCATGACCAAGGTTTCCACGAGACGATCCATCAGTGTTAATTTTGAGGATCCCCTAAGGAAGAGGGGACCATCTTCCCTCCCTATTCACCTTAAGGATAGGATGTCTACATTTGTTGTGCAAAAGCTATCATTGCGGAGGAGGAAGATGAAGACATTTAAAACAACCATCATCACACAGAGCCACCAAAATAGTCAGATCACACTTAGCCGCAACAGTTTCTCCCAATACATGCAAAATTTTCCACCATAGGTGAGGGGCCACCAATGACACATCCTAAAAAATCTGACGATTCCTCTCCAACCAAAGATTCCAAATAATGAAGGATGGACCAATAGCCCAAGCAACTTAAAGAAAGGAAGTAAAAACAGGGGCCCTGCCCCACCGATCCACAAACTCAGCTAACGAGGAAATATGCCAATAGGGCGTATTCCACACCCTCCACCAAAAATGCCAAATCTCCCTAACATAAGAGCATTGGAAGAAGAGATGAGAGACACTTTCCTCAGAATCCCGACACAACACACATCTTGAGGGACCGTGGAAACCGTACTTGCATAAATTATCCCAAGTAAGACACCTATTTTGAGCCACTAACCACATGAAGAAATTGCACTTGGGCCATGCCCACTTGTGCCAAACTTGCTTCCACCAAGGGACCTCAAAATCTCCAAACAACTGCCTACCCAATTGCTTATAGCCAACAAACACAAAGTACTTCCCAGACATATCAGAGCCATCCCAATCCAAAATATTTGAGCCCCTCAAAGAATTACAAGCACGGGAAGCCAAAAGTTGAGCAAGCTCCCGCCTAATCCCCTTAGACCCCCCAAAAGGCCATTCAGAAGGGTGCTTCCAATGAAAGGTAACAATAGAGCCACAACACTCAACGATCTTGTAATTCTCAATGGTGTCCCATCCAGCAGCAGTAAACACATCACAAAGGGGTTGAAGATGAGGAAAAAAAAAAGGGTCGGGTGAGCATCCCAAGCATCAAACCAAAAAAGAGCCTAAGACCCCGAGTGACAGATCCAAAAAAGTGCACGCTTAATCAACTAAGCCCCCACTTTCAAAGTATGCCAAATCATAGAACAAATCCCCTCTAGAGGATAGCGAGGAACCTCAAAAGAAGCAACACCTCTAAGATACTTATGGTTGAGAATATGAGCCCATAACTAATGTTGATTGGTGCACCAACGCCAGTAAAGCTTAGTAGCCAAAACTTGCTCGTTCAGAATAACAGAGTGTAGGCTGAGACCACCCTCCTATTTTGGGTGACACACAACATCCCAATTAAAAAGACTCCACTTAGAAGATATCAAGTTGCCACTCCAAAGAAATTGAAAAGAGAGAGCATCAAAATCCCTAAGGAAATACATAGGGTCTGAATGAACAAAACACATGTAGATGGGGAAGGCCTGGATAACAGACTTAAGGAGAGTAACTCTAACAGTTGTAGATAGCCACCTATGAGTCCAATGAGTAACCTTCTTCCTCAAATTATCAAGCAACAATTGCCAGGAGGACCGGGGTTGTCAGCCAATAGCAAGTGGAATCCCCAAATAGACAAAGGGCAGGGACCCAATTTGAAACTGCAAAATTCCAGCAATCCTCCATTGGATAGCCTGAGGAGTATTAAAGAATAAAATAGAGGACTTATACTCATTAACTTTCTAAACCGAAGAAGCAAGGTAGATATCCAAAGCATGCCTAAAGGATTTAGCTTCATGAATACGAGCCAACCCTATAAGGGAAGTATCATCCACAAACTAAAGATGAGAAAGTGTTGGAAGACCCAACCCCCACCGCCAGCCATGAATCAAACCTTGAGAGACCTAGAATTTAAGGAAGCGCCCCAACCCCTCCACCAAAATAATGAACAGATAAGGGGAGAGTGGATCCCCTTGATGAAGGTCCCTGGTAGCACCAAATAGCTCAAAAGGTTCACCATTCACAATAACCGAAAAGGAGGAAGAATTCACACAACTCATAGTCTAACTCACCCAATCCGAAGAAAACCCAAAGGCCAACAAAATCTTCTAGAAGAAATCTCCATTTCACTCTGTCGTAAGCTTTGGCCATATCCAGCTTAATGAACATAGACCTATCCTTAGAGATCGCCATGGAATGAATGACCTCAGAGGCAACCACCACCCCATCCAAAATTTGACGACCCTTCATAAAGCCCCCTTGCTCCTCATAAATAACAATAGGCAAAAAAGGTTTAAGCCTCTCCGCAATCAACTTTGTAATAATCTTATACACCACATTGCAGAGCGCAATAGGTCTAAAGAAATCCAACCTATCTGCACCTTCTTTCTTAGGAATGAGAACCAAAAAAGTAGCATCAGGGCACGAAGCATCTGCTTATTATGAAGAGACTCACGAACAACCTCCAACAAATCCAACTTCACAATATATTTAAACTCTTGGAAGAATTCAACTGGGAAACCATCAGGGCCAAGAGTTTTCCCCTTATTCATCCCAAACACAACCTCCTCCACTTCAGACAAAGTAATCAAATGAATAAGAGAAGCATTCAAGTCATTAGAGATCGAAGAAGGAATACAAGAAAGAACCATATTCTCATTAGCTTCAATAGGAAGTGAATCCTCTATAAACAGAGTAGAGTAGAACTGACGAGCTTCTTTGGACAAAGCATGTTGCAAGGATATAGAAGAGCCCTCATGATTGACAAGCGAAGGGATATAACAATTATTCTGATGAGCCTAGATAGAATGATGAAAGAAAGTAGTATTCCTATCACCCTCTTGAAGCCAATCAACCCTAGCCTTTTGTTTCCAGAATATCTCCTCACGAAGCTCCCACTCCTCCACCACTTTCAGAGCCTGGGACTCAGCAAGCCTAAGGGCCTCTGAAAATCCAAGATCCCTAATCTGGCGAGTAATAACTGCAAGACTCCTGCGCTTCCCTTTTCTTGGCCCATAAATTTCCAAAATATGCCCTATTCCATCGCTTAAGATGAAACTTGACATAGTGCAACTTCTTAACGAAAGAATACATAGCAGTTCCATATGCAGGGGTTCCATCCTCCCACCACTAAGTGACAATATTACACAATGAAGAATCACGAAGCCACATAAGCTGCAATTTGAAAGGAAGATTCTTAGGATTAGGGAAAGATGAAGCTAAAAACTTAATTGGCCAATGATATGAGCCACACCAATCAAGGATCTCAGAGCAAGTGACCAAGTTGCCCCCAACCCAAAAACAAGAGACAAGAAATCTATCCAACCGCTCAAAAATTGCAATTGGCTCAGTTTGCCTATTATTCCAAGTAAATATGTCATTAGAGGGTTTAATATCAACAAGAGAAAGAGAATCCACATTATCCCAAAACAAATCTAAAGTAGGACCTAGTCTTAGAAGCCCCCCTCTTTTCTCCTCCAAACACAACACAAAATTGAAATCACCAGCTAAGATCCAAGGCAAATAAGGTGCAAAAGACCTAACATACCTGATATGGGCCCATAGCTAGATTTTAGCATGAATATCAATCGAAGCATAAACATTACCAACCAAAATAGTCTCACCAAAATCCAAAACAGACGCCACCACCAAAATAGAGGAATGACTAGAAATTCACCAACGAGGAACAACCTTACAAGGATCCTAGAAAAGAGCCAAACCTCTAGAACTTCCCCTAGACCCAATACACTGGCATTGACTAGAAACCCAAATACAGGGAGAAAACTGAAGCATGAGGTCCACCTAGAGCTTAGTCTCCTGAACACAGAAGATATCTAGAGAATGAACCCCGATCAGATCCTAAATAACCTTTTGACAGGAGACGCTATTCAACACCTTTGCATTCCATGATAGAATAATTATGAGGAAGGTTGGATGAATTGGGGCTCAATGGTCTTAACAAACCAAGATTCTACCAACAAATCCCTAGTAAATTTGAGCTTGTCCACATCCTTCTTACGACCAACTTTAGAGGGATTATCAAAATGCCCCTTTTTGAGAGGGCGTTGCAGCACCCCTAGACCAGGAGTCGATCCTTGACCTTTACCTGAAGACAACGCTTCCTTAGCTAAATCTGCTAAAACAATATCATCATGTAAACCTACAGAAGCATTAGGAAGCCCACCACCCCCCTGCTCCAAAGGCAGAGAGTTATTCTTAACAACAATTACCTAGTCTAGCCCTGTATCCATACCAATGGCCCTAGATGAGATCTCAACTGGGATCCCCTCCTTTAAGGCCTGACTATCTAAGACTTCAAAATGATTGAAACTTTGATCACTATGTCTATCTTTATAGGGTCTCTTTTGACCCCTCCCCTTAGCCTTCGGTTTAACAGGAATAAAGCCATCATTAGGCTCCCCCTCAGCCATAGGCGCCTTGCCCTTATCTCCCTTCTCAACCGAAGGCCCTAAAGAAGGAGGAGAAGAAACCCCTACCATTTTGGATGTCTGAGGACAATGGCATTGAAGGTGTCCATACTCATGACAAAAACAACATCGAAAAGGAAGGGACTCATAATCTAATTGTTGAATCCACGAGGCAAAGCCAATACAAATTTCCAAAGAGTATGGCAATGGATTATTTAAGTCAATTTCAACACAGATGCGAGCAAATGAAAATACCTTTTTATCCAAAGTATTTTGAGCAATGGCAGCTGACTTCCCCAACAAGGCAACAATACGATGTAGAATATCCTCTCTCTAAAACTCCAATGGCAACCATGGCAGGCAAACCTACACAGGAACCCGAGAGGGCAAATCCTCGGCCGCATTGAAACCTCCATGCCAAGGTTTCATGAAAAAACCCACATGATTGTAAAAGTATGACCCTCTATCAAAAACATGATTGCGATCCAAAATGCAAGAAAAATCAACCATGAAGAAGCCATTCCCAACAACCAAAATATCAAAATCACCTTCAACTTGCCAAGATCGACGAATCCAAGAATCCAAAGCCAAGAGGGGGACACGAATACCCAAAAACTTACAAATCAAAACATGTTGATTCCAATAATAAAAGTCCTCTTGCATCGACTCCAAAGAGATAATGAGAATTGGACAATCTTGACTCCGCAACAAACATCCATTCACCTTCTTAAGCTTAGAGCTCTCACCCACAAAAAAGGAATCCATCGTCGGTGCATGCACATCCGCAAAGAAACCCAGAGACGACTTTGCACCTATAATCATCAAGCTCTTGGAAACCCTAGCCATCTTCCACATCCAAAACCCACCACACCAGCCTCCACACCCCACACCCCAGACACCACTCCCCTCACCGCACACCACAACCCCACACAACCCACCACAAACCCCACACCAAACGCCAGCCCCACAAACACCAAACACAAACCCCACACAAAATGCCCCACACACAGACAATAAATAAAAGCAGCCACAAAAAGCCCCCCCCCCAACACAAACACCCAATGCATAGTCAACAGCAGATCGGAAGGCACAGGAGCCAACCCCCGCGCAGGAGACGCAACAACGAAATTAGGGCATCGCTGCCCTAGCAGAATCCCATCGCCCGCACAACATCATGTCCATGATCATGAGGTCTCCTAAATTGATACATATCTAATACGCCTCTTTCCTAGAAGCTCAGGAGGTTGAGTTATTGAGCGGTTTTCACATTTTCATGGGATCAAGACCTTTCATGAGTTGGCAGATAAATTCATTGCATATTTTCATGTGATATTGAGTGTGAAATATCCATGATTGATTTATGTAATGCAAAACAAAATGAGGGAGAATCCTTTATGTCCTTTTTACAAAGGTGGAGAAACATGGCAAGCAAATTCCCTTATCTTGTTCCTGAAAAGAAAATCATTCACATTTTCACGTAAAATCTAAGCAATAAACTGGATTTCCACCTAAGAATTCAATATGTTAGCACCTTTGATGAGATTATTGAAAATGAATATAAATTGAAAGAGCTCTCATTGATGAAGCTCTTTTGAAAAATTATAAAGATCATAAAGATAACCCTTCAACATCTAAAGACAAGCCTAAGATTTGGTCCAAAAATAAAAACATTGTCAATTATGGTGTGGTAGATGCAAAAATGATTCAAAAAAATCAACCTACCCTACAATTGATAGCAAACAATCCTCAAAGAAATCAAGGTGGTAGAATTCCACCTAGGAAAAAAAAATGTTCCTAAAAGGAAATATACTCCTTTAGGAGAATCTCTTGAATCTACGTTGAAAAAAATAGTTCAAGCTAAACTTATCACCTTACCAAAAGTAAGAAATCAAGAACCAACAATTAAACCTCAATGGTACAAAGAAATGAATATTGTGAGGTCCATAGGGTCAAAGTCCACATAAGACTTCTAATTGTTACAAATTGAAAAATTGTATCCAAGATATTATAGATCAAGTTGATGTTGGCATAGAAAATAAATCTACAACTAATAATGATATCAAGATATTCAAAAATCCTATCCCCGATCATGGGAAAGGGGAGTCTTCAAATAAAAATAGTAATCCTAAAGGAGCCAATTATATTGTCATGTATTATGATTACACCATATCTCATATATGGGAGTCCTTTCCTTGCATATCCACCATAACCCCTTTAAAAAAAAATACTAAATGTGCAGTAACTACACATAGGGGTAGACCCAACCTTCACGGAGATCAATTTGTGTCATCTTCTAAATTTGATTATAACCTCTTAGAGCACCTAAAGAAAATATCAACACAAATATCCATTCTAGATCTTTTAAAAATATCTCCAACACATAAGGAAATCCTATACAAGGCCCTTCAAGAATTTTTTGTACCTAAAGACATAGATATCACTCAATTTCAAGCCATGGTTGGACATATTTCAGCTCCTCATCACTTGGTGTTTATTGAAAAAGAATTTCTCTAGATAATACTTATCATAATGAGGGATTATACCTTGAGGTCTTCATCCATAGGCATAAAATCAAAAGAGTCATGGTTGATGGTGGAGAAAGCATAAAAATTTGTACCCTCCAACTCATAAAACAATTAGGATACTCTGATGGTGTCATTGATTCTCAACAGAAAATCACCATAAAACTTATGATGATGCTAAGCATGAACATGTGAAGGAATGATAAAATTCACAATTCAAGTTGGCATTGCTACAATGGATATCGTTTGTTAAGTCTTAGACCCTGATCTCCCATATAACATCCTTCTTGGCCATCCATGAATACATGTCTTGCAAGTTGTTCTCTCTACATATCATCAATGCCTAAAATTTCCATATGAAGGTTTTGAAGTCACTATTCCTGGACATCCTCCCCCTTTTGAGTATTGCAAAAACTTGGAAGAAAAATATCACAAACCCACTCAAGTGCATAATAACCAAGAAGCTTCATCCTAATCATCTTACATAGATTTGTCCACTTTATCCTCACTTTCTGATCCACACATCACTCCTCTTGAGATCAAGGTTCAAGTTAATAATAATTCGTTGGGATAATATAACATAAAATAAGATTTATTTGTGGGTCAACTTCATCCTTCACCTAAATCATATGGTAGACCTAAACTTATGCAAGATTTATCAACTATGGTTATAAAATCTAAATCTACCACATTCTTGTGTTGGGGTGAATTTTGAAAAGAAAACATTAAAGACGATGATGACTCAACATGGTTATATAAGGATGAAGAAGATCATGTACCTATTATATCTATGGAAAACTATCCTAAAGGCCTTCACATGAATAAGAACATGGGTTATCAAGGTAAGGGTTTAAGCAATCAAGAATAAGGAATAATTGAGCCTATAACTATTACAAGAAGGCATAATGAAGGACTTGGATATAATTCTCATACGAGATACCTTTCAAGATAAAATAAAATCTAACTAAAGGTACTAAGGCTTCTCACATGGTTGAAACTCATAATCACGATACCTTTCAAGATTGCATACATATCACAAATCTATTTTAAGAACATTCAATTTGTACCTTATCTACCATATTATTTATCTCACCATCATTGCAATCTAAATATCTTTCACTTATTTATCCTTATCTTATAAATTGGGATCAACAAGGTCCTCCAATTCTATATACATTCCAAAACAATGAGGCCATTGTAGAATTTATAGGATTAAGAGAAACTATACCTTTTTGAGATAATAAGGTTGTTTTTATCATTGAGCTTGATGAGAAAGCATATTTTGGTGAAATTTAAAAACCTATCACTCAAAAAAAAAATTGAATATCATAAAGAACAATTCTAAGGAAAAGCATGCAATATCAGTATCTGAAGAAGAAAATGGGAACCTTGACCTTCCTATCATGTCCATGTATAAAAAAAAATCCTCTATCTTGATAGAAGAGTCACAAGAAGAATATTCGGGTACAACTAAAAATCCTAAGGTCACATATTTTGTAGCATCTTCATCACATGTAATTATTTAAAAATAGAACTATAAACTTTGTGTGGTCTTATGTAGACATTCCAAGCCTTGACCCAAAGTTGGTGGCTCCTCATTTAACATTTTTTCTCAATGATAAATTAGTAAAACCAAAGCTTCATAAGATGCATCCTCAAGTAGCCTTAATGTTCAAGGTTGAGCTTCATAAATTGTTGGATGTTGGATTCATTAGAACTATTGAATATCCTAAGTGGGTGTCCAACCTAGTTCTAGTTAACAAACCTAATGAGGCATCCATATATGCACAAACTTTAAATATATAAACAAGGCATGACCTAAAGATGATTTCCCCTACCCAACATAGACATGATTGTAGATTTAACAATTGGGCATGAAATGTTTCCCTTAATGGATGTATTTTTTGATTATAATCAAATTTGTATAACTACTAAAGATCAACATAAAACAACTTTCTCTTGTCCTTGGGGAACATTTTTTTGGGATGTTATGCCTTTCAGATTAAATAATGTAGGGGCTACCTATCAAAGAGAAATGCCAACAATATTTCATTACCTTTTTCATAATATAATGGAAGGTTATGTAGATGATATATGTAGACACTCAAAATATCTTGATTCATATCGTGCACTTGATCTTGATTTACTAACATCGATTCTTATGTGATCATTTTTTATACTAACCAATTAATTGAATAACCTTTATTTAATTAATTGAATTCATTAAATTTCCTCCTTAATCAGATAATACATTTTATCAGATTTACTTTGATCATATCCCAATGTTCCTCTTTTAATTAAATAAATAAATTTTATTTAATTAAATCCTAATGTTCTTCTTTTAATTAAATAAATCCATTTTATTTAATTAAAATCCTAAAGTTCTAAATATCCTCTCATTTGATTTAAATAAACCCAAACATTTAAATCAAATGTCACAAATCAACTAATCTCTTCCAAGTTAATTAATCCTAAATTAATTAGCTCCTAATACTAATCCCCCATTCCTCTAGCTTTTGACTCCACCCTAGGGTAAGTCAACCTTGGTCAAGTTGCACATGTAAATCAATTTATTTGATTTACTAATTACGTTATTTTCATTCAAAAAAGTGGCATATTCTTGGAATATTCCACCCTCTTGACTTTTCCCTCCAAAGGACTTTATCCTCTTTCTTGAGCCACCTTGGCATCAAAATCTCTTACATGTCCTCTTCTTACACAAGCCACCTTGGCTTTAAATGGATCTTACACCTCCTCTTACACAAGCCACCTTGGCTTTAAATGGAATCTTAGACATTCTCTTACACAAGCCACCGTGACATTTATTCTTCTTACACATCACATCTCCCAAAATTTGCTCACACATCTCTCCCAAGATTCATTAGCATGATGAAAAGTGGCATTATGCTATTGGTTTATTCTTTAATCCCACATTCATCAATATTTTTCATTCTTCAATCCTTGGCTTCTATAAATAGAGGCATCATTATCACAATTTGGATCCATCACCTAAGAGCATAATCACTATAGCCATTTGAGTTCATAGTATTTCATATATTCATCCATTTTAGCAAGATTATAGCCATTTCATACATTATTCATCAAATCCATCATCAAGCTTATCAAGGGGTTAGGAAAGGGATTCTTTCCACATCAAAGGAGCACTAATCCCCCTATGGGATGTTGGTTTGAGTATTAGAATAGTGTTGCATTTATGATTTATGTCATATCTTGCTTTATTTCCATGTTCTTATACTTAGATGAATTTCATAGGGAGTTCTTACTCTTACTTGTTTCTTGACTAATGACCACTTGTTTGTTCATGATTGAGCAAGTATAGAAGGAGCATTCACATTTTGGCGCTAGAATGAGGGAAAAATTCTCAAAACTAACACATTTTTTTTCTTCATTTTTGTGGTTCCAAGACATAATGACGCTGAAGAGGACAAACAACAACACAATCGTCTCAACGTCACTATATAGCGACGTTGCATTTGTACCCAAAGAGCGACGCTGCATCTGTAACCAAAGAGCAACGTTGTAGTGATTTTCTCAGGGTTAGATCCGTAAAATTCCAAAGAGCGATGCTGGTGAATATAGTGACGCAACTATAGGCTCTGTTTTTCCATAGAGCGATGCTAGAAACTCCAAATAGCAATGCCTTCGTGAGAAGTGACACTGGGTTTGGGTAAAAGGTAGTTTTCAAATTCATTTTAACATGTGTTTTTATGTTTTGATTTCTTTTGACCTCTGACCTATTTTGTGGCTCTATTTTCTGTAGGCTGATCAAATTTTGCAGGTTTAGGTGACAAAGAAGGAGAGGAAGTAATAAGAACTCTCTAAGGCATTTCCTTGTTCAAAATTGTAAAAGAGTGTTTTTTTAACACTTTGGAATATTTATAATCCCATCTTTGGATATTGTTTCCTTCAGCTTTAGGACTCAACTACATTTTGTTTGGGCTTTAAAAAGAATACACAAAGCTTTATTTTTTTCTCAAAGTTGGTTAAAAAGAACCTTAGAAACTCACTAGATATGATCTGGGTTTTAAAAATTGAACAATCAACTTCACACTCAAATTTGGTGCTCTAAAAAGAACTCACTATTGTCTTTGAGGATTTAAAAAGAACGTGTCTTTATCTTGTTTTATAATCTTCTTTACAAAATCTTGTCATTTCGAATGTGTATGCAATTCTCTTGCGCTTCATGATGATTTTGAGAATTAAAATCATTTTAGTGACATTAGGTTGTCTAAAAGATTGCCTTCACATTTAAAATTTGGGTTTTAAAAATTGAACAAATCGTGTGAGAGTGAAGAAAAGGCATTATGTGTGCTTCCGCCTAAATGTGTTAGGAGGTCAAACTAAAAATGCACTTCTTCACTATTGTTTTCCCTTAGAGATCCTGCTTTGGTGGGAAAAAGTACTCACCCCAAGGGAATGACTCAAATCGATAACGAGCTAAATGCCAAGCTACTCCCAATTGGTATATAAATTTGAATGTTGAGGAAATCTCAGCATTATAGGAGCTCCTACAGACAAGCAGGTGATACTCTTTATTGGGTTGATCTTGCCTCTCATGTGGCCTTCTGAACGGGTGCCTTGATTGTGAACCAATTTGTGTAGAAGCCAAAATCCCTATCTATTTGTTGGTGTCAGGAGGTTGGACCTCCAAAGTCATCCCACATACTTGCGGTTCTAAGTATAGATAAAGATTTTTTCATGGGAGATTCATTAGAACTCGAAGCTTGGATGACCCAAGAAGTGTGTGCCAAGAAAGGGGGATCTAGTGTGGTCAAGCTTCTAATCATCCACTTTGAATAAGTGGAACTGGAGAAATCCAAGTGGGAATTCAAAAAATATTTCATTTTTCTATCCTAGGGTTGCACATGATCTTGAATCAAAAACAAGTTGCTTGGATCTAAAACATTGGAAAACAAACATTCAACAAATCATCAAAATTTCAAACTCTGTGGGAAGAACAAAGAACTTTGAAAAGTCCACATGTTACTCCTTGTCCCTAGGGGTTCTTATCCCCAGAAGGCTTCTAAATATTTGGACCCACATCTTAATTTGTCTCTCTCCAAATTCAACATAGGGAACTATTGCCTTGATTCTCTTGATTTCCACGCAATGGACCTTGTGGGATGAAAATAATTTGATACATAAACATTCAAGTTTGAAAAGGCTAAAACAAGAAAGTGTGGATGTGGTAAAAAGAACCAAATCTAAGCAAGATAAAAGACAATTGAACCTCACATGTGCTTGATCCCATGATTTCCCGCAAAGTCAAAGTTCCCAAATCAAATCCTCATAAACACCTTAGTCCAAAAGCTCATTAGGAGCGTCTTTCAAGATTTTACGAAGTTAGAGAGAGATTGGTTTATAAATTTTACAAGCGTGCTTCAAAGAACAATCCCAATTTGTACTCATTCTATTATTGTCAAAATCCAAGTTTTTTTCAACGTTTTGAGTTTCTCACATAGGAAGTATAGCATGTTCTTCAATACCGAGGTCTTGTAAAAGAAGTCTCTCTAGGTTCAATCTAGGATCAAATTCAACACTCTCATCCATCCTCCAAACCAAAAAATCAAAATCCCATCTCACAAACAACTCTTAGAATATTGGAAAAAAATATTCATGCTTGACTCTTGGTAATCCTTCAAATAAAAAATAAAAAATAAAAAATCATCTTGTTTGATTAAGTGTGTGTGGATGAATCTTTCTCCATACACTTAGTTAAATTATCACCTTGTGGAAAAATTCTATTACAAGATAACATCCAACATCTTGGGTTTTATGAATTCATTATCCAAAATCCAAATCAAATCCAAAATCCAAAATTCCAAAAGTCTAGTATCCTTTCAAGGTTCTTAAGATTTCAACCTTCACACCATCCATCTTCATTTATCCCATCATCATTTGATCCTTAAACAAATATAGATTTTATTCTTTGTACCTAAAGTTTAGACCAACCTAAGGAATTATGGGTTCACCTCATATTCCTAAAAGTTGATCCTTATTTTATGGTCCAAATTAGATCTCAAGACAAGAGAAACATGGAGCAAAACAAAGAGACATCCACTTCAAGTGACTTGAGTCAAACCACACTTGAATTTAACCCCATCGGATCGAGCAATCCCCCACTCAATCTTCCTAAACAACCACAAGATCCTCAAGAGGGAGGTTGACAAGTGGAGGACATCACCAACAACCCCCTAAGAATGACTCAAGACAAAATCATGGAGATGGTCCAAAATCCTAAAACCCACAAGATTGTTAATACAATGATGAGACTCAATCTGTCACAATACATGCTAGCATTAGCAAAGGAAGGGGCTAAAATCCCTTTTGATTATGATGTAAGCACTATTGTGGAACCACCTATTGGGACTATTCCATTAGTATCATTCACATCATCATTCTAAAACATCATTCAACCCATCCCATAACGAATATCATCTCATGCTCCAAGCCAACCCATAACTACCAAGGGGAGTTTATTGCTTCATGCTCTTCAAACACACCCCCTTGTAAGTAATCAAAACTTGGACACAAATACCATCTCGCAAGACCCAAATAATCCATATGTTTCGCTTGTCTTCCATGATACCAACAATGCATCCACCTTCTCCACAACACCGATATACTCTCTTGAGACACAATTCTCTCTCCCCATGGTATCACAAGGACAAGCAGGTTTATTTGGACAAGGGGGAATCTTTGATCCTTCATCATCACTTTCTCAAGGAAACCTACCACCACTTCCCCCTCTAACATTGACATCCACATCGATCCAAGGTTTAGGGCAACCCCCTTTACCCAACATACCAATCCAAAATCAATCAAATCAAAACAATCCTCTAATCGTGAATCAAATCAATGTACCAAATCCTCCAAACATGGCACTGACATCACAACATCAAGTGAAACCAATCCAAACATCCCAAGCAATCATCATGCCATCTATAACACCCCAGATTCTCCAAAACATGGTCTCTCAAGGACCCAACACGTCAACCATACCCTCCACCACACAACCTATGGTCATCACTCAAACACCTCAACAACCTCCTCAACAAAACCCATCTCACACCATCCTAAATCCTCCACCTCCTAAACCAAATCCAAGCATGACAAACCAATACAACATTACATTGCACGTGGCCTAGCAATCTTATCAAAAGGCACTCCAATAATTCCAAGCCCAACAATCCGCACAAGCTGCGCAACAAGCCACACAATAAGGATAGGCACAACAAGCCGCACAACAAGCCCAACAAGACACCCAAGCGCAAGCACAAGCATTGTTACAACAACAACAAGCCCAACAAGCCGCACAAGCTACACAAGTTGCACAAGCTGCTCAAGTTGCACATTCATATGCACAAGCCCAAGCTCAATACCAAGCACAAGCCCTATTATAGCAACAGGCTTACCAACAAGCTTTGCAACAATACCAAGCCCAACAACAAGTAGCTGCACAACAAGCCCAACAACAAGCATTGTTGGCACAACAACAACAAGCATTGTTGGCACAACAAAAAGTAAAAGTGTATCAACAAGCATTACTTGCACAACAAAGCTTACAACAAGCCCCCACGAATGCACCACTAGATCTGCTAGTCACCCCACCAATCATTCAAGCCACAACATCCACATTCATTCCACCACCTGATCCACAAAATGAATTGTCCACTCAAATCAAAAAGCTCTCGCAACAAGTGTTGGACATCCAATCCGGGAAAACCACAAAACCACAAGGGAATTTATGCCCTTATCCATTTGAAAGAAGCATTGTGATGAATTCGTTCCCAAAAGGTTTTGAGATACCAAAATTTAGCAAGTACTATGGGACCAAAAACCTTGAAGATCACATCAGGGAATTCCACATGTACTATATGGAAGTTTCCTACAATGAATATTATCTAATGAGGCTCTTCCCCAAAATTTCGGGGTAGCCTAGCCATGGAATGGTTCTCCCATCTTCCTCCCATAATCAAAAAGTTCCAAGAAATTATGGATGCATTCATACAAAATTACTCATTTAACATAGGCATGGATGTAAGCTTGGAAGAGTTTTCCAACCTAAAGCAAAACAAGGGAGAGACATTTGCATCCTTCTTGCAATGATGGTGATCCAAGGCCAATAGGAGCAAGTGGGCTATGCCAGAAGAAAAACAAGTTGAAACCATTATCTCAAATCTTAGCCTTCCATCTCAAAATGTAGTGCATCACCACTTATGATCATCTTATCCCCAAGGCTCTTAACATCAAAAGAGCTCTCATTTCACAAGGGGGGACACTCACTTATCAAGATAATCATCCATCAACAAGCTACAATGACAAACCTCAAACATGGGCAAAAAACAAAAATGTTACCAACGATGGTGTTGTTGATGCCAAGGTTGTAATCAGTGCTCCAAGTTTGAACACACAACAAAAAACATACCAAAAATCTCAAAACAACACCCAAAACACCCCATGACCTAATACATCTCAACAAAAAAACCACACAGAAATAGTCAACAATGTCAATGATCAATGTGGACCATCGACAAGAAATAGATATCCCTCCAAGTGAAAGTACATGCCACTTGGGGAATTAGTTGAATCTGTCATGCATCGACTCATTGAAGCTAACATCATCATGCTCCCAGTCATTGAAAACTACCAGGAGCCTCAAGTTAAACTACCATGGTATAACGAGAAGCACCTTTGAGATTTTCATAAGATAAAAGGGCACATGACAAATGATTACATGAGACTCAAGAACTTGATCCAAGATCTTATTGATGACAAGACTATCACTGTCAAGCAACCAAGTGGAAATTAGGACCTCAAAATATACACGAATCTGATGTCGAATCACAATAAAGAAAACAACAATGGCAAAGGAAAAAAGTATGAAAGTGTCAACCATGTTTATGACCATGTTGTCGCATCTTTAAATGAGTGGGTAGGTGTCATCCATATCACAGGGTCCAAAGCTAAGTGTGGAGTCACCACACAAGGTGGCAAAATCACTATCCCCGAACCATCCATGCAAGCTAAAGCACCCCCTGCAAAATCAAAGTCAGTTGAAAATGGTTACAATGTATTAGAATAGATAAAGAATACCCCCACCTAGATCTCCATCATGGAGTTGCTTAGAATATCACCTACCCATAGGGAAATCCTAGAAAAGGCACTAGTTGCATCTTTTATACCCACATGATCTTGATGAAGACCAATTCCAATCTATGGTCGGACACATCACCACCCCACATCACCTCACCTTCTCTAAAGAAGATCTCCCAACACAACCATCTCATAACTATGTGCTTCATCTCAAAGTATTCGTCCATAAAAATAAAGTCAAAAGGGTTTTTGTGGATGGGGGTTCGGGTTTGAACATTTGTTCTCTCAAGCTAATAAAGAATCTGGGATTTTCTGAAGATATGATTGAAAAGGGAAAAGGCATCACAATCCAGGCTTATGATGATCAAGAAAGAGTGTATCGAGGCACCATTCAACTTCCTATCCAAGTAGGATTGACCATCATGGAGACTACTTGCCAAGTCCTTGATCTTGACCTCCCTTATAACATTCTTTTGGGGCACCCATAGATCCATGGGATGAAAGATGTAGCATCCAGATTTCACCAATGTGTTAAATTCCCCTATGAAAACCAAGAGGTCACAGTTCATGGTGACCTAGAGCCCTTTGCTTACTGCAGGAACCTGGAAGCCGAATATTATAAAATCCCAAGTTCCCAAGAATGATGAAGGCCCTATGACTCCATATGTAGATCTGTCCACCTTGGCCTCCACTTCTGGGACAAAGACACCCCCATTCCTAACATTTCTAATATCAAAGCCATTATCCAAGATAACGGATGTGGAGACTACAAGATGAAGAAAAGTACCTTTATAATAGGAGAGTTACTTCAATCTCCTAGGTCCCATGGACAACCACAACCAAGTAACACTCCATCTTAGACATTAAGAGCAAACCCCTCTAGATTCAAAAGTTGGGGAGACCTAGGCTGATAAGTTGTAGACAAAAAGGATATATCAAGTCTCCTATACCAATATGAAATACTTGTACCAACTCTTCTAATGGACGATGATAATAAAGGGCTACAATTAATGCTTGGCATGGGTTACAATAAGAATGAAAGTCTCAAGAAGAATAGAAACGACTGATTAGAATCCATTGTTGCTGAGAAGTGCATAAAGAATCTGTCTTGGATGTACTCCTTCGAAGATAACCATACACGGTAGAGGTGCCCTTGTTAAAATAGTCAAAGCCCCTCCTCGGTTACCTGTATACACAGGTCTACCCTTAAACAACTATACCTTTGATATAACTGATGTATGTAGTAGTGATGAGGATTCCCTCACTGACCTACCCATGTTATTTGAGGACTCTTCCCTGTTCATGATTTCCACTATTTCTTTTGAGTCAAACAACCAAACCCACGAAATAAAGCTAGTTTGTCTCCAGCTAATTGACTATGACCAACAAGGACCATCGGTTTTGGACACATTCAAAAATGACAAAGCTCTCTTGGAATTCATGGGACTCAAGGATAACATACCATGTGGAGACCACAAGGTAGGATTCAACATTGAGCTCGATACCCATGCATACTACGAGGAAATGATTGAATCTCTTAGTCGCAAAAGTGAAAATTTAAGAATAATCTCTAGGTCTTTAAGTGAAAACCACACTGTGACACTTTCTGACCCAAAAATAGATAAAAAAAGGATGCATTCAATGGTGAAAACCTCTCTGAGGCCCCAAAGGATGAGAGATTCAATCTTCCCCCTAGTGCTATTCATCAGGAAAAGTCAGTAGTTGTGGCAGAGAAGTGTAACCTCGTCAACTTGGGGATTGAGGAGACGCCGCACATGACCTTTTATGCAAAATCTCATTTGACTAAAGAATAGGAAATTCTAGCCAAATTTTTGAGAGAAATAAAGGTAAACTTCACATGGACCTATGCTGACATGTTAGGTATCGATCTAGAGGTTGTGGTTCATCATCTTGCAGTATATCTAGAGGCAAAGCCAGTGAAGCAAAAACTAAGGAAGATGCATCCACATATCACACTGTTAGTCAAACTTGAGTTGCAGAAACTCCTAGATGTTGGCTTCTTAAGATCCATTGATTATCCCGAATGAGTTTCAAACTTGGTACTAGTCACTAAGCCCACTGGGGGCATCCGTATTTGCACAGAATTCAAGGACCTAAACAAAGTGTGCCCTAAGGATGATTTTCCCCTTCTGAACATTGACATGATTGTAGATCAAACAATTGGGCATGAAATGTTGTCACTCATGGATGGATTCTTAGGATACAATCAAATAATGATAGTGAAAGATGATCAACATAAGACAACCTTTACCTTTCCATGGGGTGCATACTTTTGGAACATGATGTTGTTTGGGTTGAAGAACGTTGCAGCCACTTATCAAAGGGCCATGACACTCATTTTTCATGACATGATTCACAAGTTCATAGATGACTATGTGGATGACATATTTTCCAAGTCAAGAAAGCGACAAGATCACATAGCGACACTAAGCTCCATCGTTGACAGATTGGAGGAATACAAGGTAAGGCTCAACCCTAAGAAATGTGTCTTTGATATACAATCAGGAAAGCTTTTGGGGTATATAGTGTCAATGAGAGGGATCAAGATAGACTTGACCAAAGTCAAAGCAATTCTCAAAATGGAGGCGCCAAAGACATTGAAACAGTTAAGGGGTTTACAAGGAAAACTCCAATCCATCCGTAGGTTCATCGTGCAGTTGGCAGACAAGACTATCCCATATTCTCATATACTCCACTAGAGGGTAGCATACAAATGGTATGAGAAGTGCAATCAATCATTCAACAAAATCAAATAATACTTGTTGACGCCACCGATACTCATGCCACCGATCTAGAATAAGCCACTAATCTTGTACATATTGGCAAAAACAACACTTGGAGCTCTATTAGCACAACATGATAAGATGGGGAAGGAGAGAGCCATATACTATATCAGTCGAACCATAGTAGGGCATGTGTTAAATTATACATCCATTGAAAAGGCTTGCCTAGCAGTAGTGCTTGCCTCACATAAATTCAGGTATTACATGTTAGCCCAATAAAATCAAACTCATCGCCAAAATAGAACCCCTCAAGTATTTACTTTCCAAGGTGAAACTTACAAGGTGGATGGATAAGTGGGTCATGATCCTCTCAGAATACAGCATTGAATATGTGGAAAGAAAAGCTATCAAGGGACAAGTAATTGTTGATCAATTAGCAGAAGCACCCATCTATTTAGACAACCCACTTATATAAAAATTCCCAGACAATTTCGTGTTCAACCTTAGTGTCGTAGATCATTGGAAGGTTTATTTTGATGGGTCATATACACAACATGGATCAAGAGCAGGTGTTTTCTTCATCACATCGCAAGGGGATTGTATCCCTAAATCCTATAGGCTATATTTCCCTTGCACTAACAAAATTTCCAAATATGAAGCCCTTGTAATTGGACTCAGATTAACAGTACAATGATAGATCATGGCTTTTAAAAGTTTATGGATATTCTCAGCTAATCATCAACCAAGTCAACAACGAGTACCAAACAAAGGATGAAAAATTGACTCCATACAAGAAATTGGTGGAAGACCTCAAGGAATTCTTCATTGACATCACGTTTGAGAAAATACCAAGGGTAAACAACAGAGCGATGAATGCCATGGCAACAATCATATCATTGCTAGATATCCTACGCAATGTCCTTAAACATGAATTCTTGGTAGATTAGCTTCTCGTACCAAATTTTAAGGTACCAGAGTGAATTTGTGTGTGAAATCGTTGGTCTTGGTAACCTATGGTATCATGAAATATACACTTACCTAGGAATAGGAGTCATCCCTACTGATATCACTTTGAACCTTAAAAGAGCCTTTGTCAAGAAGTCATCTCGTTTTGTTATCTTAGGCGACACCCTGTATCATAGGAGTATTGAGGGAACCCTTCTATGATGCTTAAATGCTGAGGAATCTTTTATTGCTTTGATTGAGGTACATGATGGCATTTGTGGTTCACATTCAAGTGGTATAACCTTGGCCAAGAAGTTGCTGAGAATAAAGTACTACTAGCTGACGATGGAAAAGGAAGCTCATGAATACATCAAAAAGTGCTTGCAATGTCAACAACATGAGGACCTCATCCATGCACCATCTTAGGAGATCCACCCGATTGTAACACCTTGGCCCTTCTCACAGAGGGGGCTCGATCTCATTGGAAAAATCACCCCCACCTCATCTAATGGACACAAGTTCATTATCACTGCTACAAAGTATGTAGAGGCCATTCCTATGAACTATAGCACTGGAAAGAAGATTACTAAGTTCATCCTGAATTACCTCATATGTCGCTACGGTGTCACATAAACCATTATCTCAGATAATGGGACACCTCTCAAAAACTAGGATATTCGAGACCTATGCTAGAAATTCAATATCCAACATCACTTTTCTACTCCATACTACCCTTAGGGTAACAACCAAGCTGGGGCTACAAATAAAACTATCCTAAGAATCCTAAAAAATATAGTCAATGAAGTTGGTCATGACTGGAACTTATAGTTAAACCCCACCCTATGGGCTTACCGAACAAGTATCCGCACACCAATAGGTGCAACCCCATTCTCCCTAGTCTATGGATCAGAAGCCATCCTCCCTATTGAGATTGAGCTCCCATCCTCGAGGGTATCATTACAAAACCTCATAATAGATGAAGAATATCGGGTATCTCGATTAAACAAGATGGAACCATTGGATGAGCGACACATGGATGCTCTGAACCTCCTATAATACTACCAGAACCACCTGAAGAGGAGCTACAACAAGAAGATCTGGAATCGGTCATTTCAAGTCGGCAAGCTTGTGATGAAAGAAAATCAGAAAAATGTGTCGAATCTAGATAACAAGGGAAAATTTGAACCCAACTGGTTGGGACCTTTCATCGTCATTGCAAGTTATACATCTGGGGCATATCAGTTGTCAACACTTGAAGGGGAGCCTCTACAAAATCCTATCAATAGCTCCCATCTCAAAAAAATGTATGCCTAAGTTTCAAGGTATAAAACCAAAAAATCAAAAAAATATAAAAATCCAAAAAAATCAGAAAAGGGATTGAAAATAGTAAAGATAAAAATCATCCTCTAGTGAAAACCACTTCAATGGCGCTTTGGGCAAGTACCTTGGTGAAAACCTGGAAAACAGGCACCTTGTGTAAATAGGCACTTTCCATCCACCATAGACTCCTTGATTGGTTTCACATCACCCATCACATTCCATCGCATCCTTCCATCACCCGTCCAAATCTGCATCATAACTTGATCACGTGCTTGTATCATGTTTCATACTAGTACTACTTAGCACATTCCCGAGGTCAATTTTTCATGTCTATATCGAGGTAGTCTATTGCATTACGTTGGGGGCATGTTCTTTTACCTTCATTGGATTAGATTCATGTATATTCTTGAGACCTTCCTAAAATCAGAAAATCAGAAAACATCCAAATCATACCAAAAAATCCAAAACATGTCAAAATCCAAAAAAGTCAAAAAATAGAGTCGTCATGTTGAACTATGGGTCTTTGATCTCTGAACATAGGCAAGGCCATCATCAATGTGCCCCCAAGACACATTAGGTCAATCCTTTAGGAGTCTGTCATAATAAGCTGACAATCCATTTGTTCATATCTCATCAATAAATGAGTCTGTGTCAGTCGAACTACGTGGCCTCTATGTGTATAATGTAGGCAAGGCTAATCTTTGATCAGTTCCCTAGGCCCCTAGGATAGGTCCTTAGGTTAGGTTATTGGTCAAAATCTTGAAAAAACCAAAAATATTAGAAAATTTTGAAAACCAAAAATATTTATAAAGCATCTTGAAAATACCAAAATCAACCTCAAAACATTTCAAAGCAACCCCAAAAAGATTCAAAAAACCCCCAAAAAAGTGCATCCGTCCCATTTCAACATTCACCCACAATAAGCATCCGCTAATAATAACTCAATCATTGCTTTTATCCTTTGGAAAAATAATCAGAAGCAAGCTTAGCAGTTAAAGTGTGTTTTCCAACGTTAAGGTCTCAAGTCTAGGTCAGTAGGTAAACAAGTTGGTCAATTCTGGGTATCAATAGTCTATCATCTAGTCAATCTCACCATCATATGATAACATCATGTCCTAGGATGAATCCTTCCTACAATGGACATCAACATCAGGCATCACCATAGTTTAGTCTTGGCTAGCGGTATGAAGAACATTAGCTTGTTTTTTTACTTGATATTTTATTTTGCTTTATCTTATTGCACTCATTCCAATGACCTCTTGATGATGGCTAATCAAATGACTTAGAGAGAAAGGAATGGGGTGTGGATCTTTATCTTTGTCTGATGTTCTTGTTGGATATTCTTGTAATATAACCTTGGAAAATACTTGCTTTATTAGGTGTGTATGGAGGGTGTTTTAGACAACTTGTTGACTAGTACATTGTTAGATTTTTGCCTCTTTGTGTTTTGTTCTGAGATGTTTGAAATATCTAAAGTATATCCTAGTAAGGTTTTCGTATGTCAGGTGTGAACAGAATATTCCTATTTGATTGTCAAGTCAAAGTCCATCACACTAGGTACAACGCTATCTTGGTTCTTTATACCTTGATGCAACGTATCTATGTGTGTTATCAAACATAAGGAAAGTAAGCTCTTTACATCCCTAATCTGTTATAATCAAACCATCATCATCTCTCATAAAGTCTCGACAAATCATAGACTTGTTGGATCCTCCTTTCATCATCTTATTTATTCTTTCTTCTCTTTACGCTAACATGGTATCATGACAGTTAACCAAAAAACATCACCAATGCATTCATCCGGAAGCCACAAATCATCAATATACATACATCATTGCTTATACATCATCATTTAAGGTACGAAGAATAATAGAGATTTGTTATTCTAATTATTTTTCATATCATCATTGCATATCATAGTCATTTCATATCACATAATTGCATTCACATTTACTGCAAATCATAAATCATTGCATATCATGGTCATTGCAAATCACATCATACTTTTTCCATTATCATTTTAAGTTATGAAGAATAATAGAGATTTGTTATTCTGAGTATCTTAGAAATCATTTGCATATCATAAACGTTCGCATCCATATATCCATACATCATCATCATAAACATATAAAAAAAAGATACAAAAACATTGCATTGCATATCATATCATAACATCACGTACATATCATAATCACATAATCCATTTTGCATTATCATTTAGGACATAATATAGATTTGTTATTCTAAGCATCTTAGAAGTCATTTGCATAACATAAACATTCTCATCCATATTGCATACATCATCACAAAGGCACATATAAAATATACAAAAAAGAAATGCATCCATAACATTTACATCCATGAACATCTGCATGTCATAATCATCCATGATATAATATCTCATGTCACATCCATATAAAATCATATTGCATATACATAAAACATCAAATGCATCCATACACAAAGAATAAATAATTTGAACACATCATCATGAATCGATCGAACTCATATATATAAAAAAATCATAACTGTCATGATACACAATCGAACTCAAGTGTATGTACATCAATCATGGTACAAATCCCACATGGCTATCAAAAACAAATCCTGAGAGTGTATATCAAAAAAGTGGCTAGCCCTAATGGCTACTCCCCTCGCTTGGCTGCCTCTCTGGCTGATCCTCTACTTGCTGAACCACTGTTTGCTATGAATAGTCTAGTTATCTAAGGGCTACAGGCATTGCCTGATGGTAGTGGAACTTGTAGTACTCAACCTCCCTCACTGTCTCACGGTACATCTACACTGATATTGTCCTCCCCTGAGACGCACTGGCCATTCTATTTAGCCACTGCTTGCGACCAACCTCCTTGGCTAACTGTAACTCTAAGGACTGTCTCTGCTGCCTCCCATGATATCTCTTAGTGGTGAGGGATTGAACCTAATGTCTAGCCTAATCTCTCTAAAGTGATGGCCTGGACCTGCTAGCGGGCTTGGTCCCGCTCACCTATGATTTCCTGTATCCGAGCTTGTAAGCCCTGCACCTGCACCTACACCTACAGTTGTTGTATATGTGGATCCTATGGTTGATGTGGCTGGTGTGGTGGCTAGTGTGGTGATTGATACTATTGTTGATCTAGTTTCCCATCTATGGGCGATGCCCCTAGATCCTGTCCCCTTGCCCCTACCTGTGCTCTTTGAGCAGTCTTCCCCCTAGGTCTCCCCCATGGAAGTGCTACCACTGGATTTTTCAGCCGTAGTGGAGGTCCAAACCACTCCGCATAAGCCCATGTGATCCCTAGATCTATTGGTCCCTGACCATAGGCCTATGACCTAGCAACCGACTGTATGAAAGAATCCACTGCATCAGACACTGGGATCGTTCGCTGCCATGCAATCTCCTAAGCTGATATATCAAAAATAGTAGTGTATCCATCAACTAGCCTATCCTAAACCTCTCCAAACTGTCAAGCCACCCTATCTGGTAGATACCGCTCTATGATAGTATGCTCTTGCCCCTGCATCGATCAGGTCTAACGGGCATAAAAAAATTGTTGAACATCATCATACCAAGCGGGTATCTATAGCTATGGTTGCCAGGTGAATGATGCTAGATCATCTATAATGCAGTGCTAGTAGGGGAGACCAAGTTGTCCAATATGCAGTAGGGTAATCCCGCCCCCATATCTCCAGACCACAAGATTTTTAGGCTTTGTGTCAACCAAGGTGACTATCGGTCGAAGCACAACAATATGCTCTCAAGCCCAAATGTGTAACAATGTCACCCCCGTGCCAATCGCTTGACCATTGCAGTATGAAAAATCATGTAGATCATGGTATAATGATACCAACATCACTGGCCCCTAGGAAAACAAAGTCCTTTGCCTCAACATGCTCTCCCAGGCCAAACCCCATCCTGTACTGAAAAATCGCCCCCGTCGATCTATAGCCACTAGCCCTGATACAATAGTAGCAATGATCAACCTAAAGAGTGGCACCCGACCTTTATAGAACTCCAAATCAATCTGACCCTCAGTCATAACCAAGTCCTTGTACCCCATGACATCATGGAATGCATCGAAGTTGGCATCTATATCATAAATCATGTGGGAGCCATGTATTAGCAACCATAGGATTCGCCAAACATCCTCTAGGGTCACGATCACCTCGTCGATCGAAATGTGAAAAGATGAGGTCTCGCTGTGCCATCTCTCACACAACGCAATCATCATCGCAAGGTGGGTCTGGACAATGGGCGCATAGGCTATATACCAAAGCCCAATCTCCCCCAAAGCTCCTGTTAGATCTCAGATGAAGTTTCGAGTTCGCTAAGAACTAAGGGTTGATGCTTGCGTGAAAACACAGGTTGAATCACCTCCTGCACCCATGAAGCACACAATGTCAAAATTCGTAAAAATATTTGATCTTGTTTGGAGTTTTCGACCCCAAAACAATGAATGCGTCGTTGTTTGAAAAAGCATCACCATTTGTCAAACTCCAAGCATCGACGTTGGACTCTTTGGAAATGCTAAATTAGCTCAAGCGTCGCCATTTTCACAAGCATCACCCTTTGACTGACAAACCCGAATTTCAAATCGACTCTAGCGTCACTTTTAACAAAAGTGTCATTGTTTGAAAATCTAAACCCTAAAGTCAAATCGTGATCAACATCACCATTTGCACTAGTGGCGTTGTTTGACCTTCCAGCGTTGCTGAATGAGTGTTTGCGCATTGCCATATAGTGACATTGGGATCTTTGACGCGTAATAAATGCATTGAAAAATCAAAATTCAAAGTTGGGTTTAGGTTACATACTGGTGGTCCTATGCTTGGAGGTCTCTGGAACACACGAACGCGCTCGGAAATGTGTTAGGGAAGCACTCGTTGTGCCATCTCGCAGAAGGGTTAGAGCTCAAAAGATTAGAATTGCTAAGGTGTGAATGCACAAATGAATGGAAGGTGACCCCTCCAAGCCTATTTAAGCATGAAAATTAGGGTTTCTTGCCCCGATTAAGCCATCAAACTAGGGTTTTGTCCCCTCGGCACCGTTTTTACCCATCTGAGGCTTGTTTCGTATCTTTTTTTCACATTTGGCACATTTTCAACATCTTGGAGCCTTTCTGGACCCTTCAGACAACTTGTCATCTTTTTTTGAGATCTCTCCCAAAAAAATCCAAATTTTTGTCCAATCTCTCGAGGGGGTAGTATAGCAGCAGAATTCTTCTCCCTGGGGTAGAAGTGGGGCATCTAAAAAAATTAGAATTTTTTTGACTTTTGATCTTGCCTATGTTTTTCTTTGAACCAATCCAATAGGTACATTGCTTCAAAGAGGGTAAAAATGTAGACACTCAAAATATCCTGATTGATATCGTGCACTTGATCCTAATTTACTAACATTGATTCTTCCTTGATCATTTCTATACTAACCAATTAATTGAATAACCTTTATTTAATTAATTGAATTCATTAAATCTCCTCATTAATCAGATAATACACTATCATATTTACTTCATCATATCCTAATTTTCCTCTTTTAATTAAATAAATCAATTTTATTTAATTAAATCCTAATGTTCTTCTTTCAATTAAATAAATCCATTTTATTTAATTAAAATCCTAAAGTTCTAAATATCCTCTCATTTGATTTAAATAAACCCAAACATTTAAATTAAATGTCACAAATCAACTAATCTCATCTAAGTTAATTAATCCTAAATTAATTAGCTCCTAATACTAATCCCCCATTCCTCTAGATTTTGATTCCACCCTAGGGTAAGTCAACCTTGGTCAAGTTGCACATGTAAATCAATTTATTTGATTTATCAATTACCTTATTTTCATTCCAAAAAGTGGCATATTCTTGGAATATTCCACCCTCTTGACTTTTCCCTCCAAAGGACTTTATCCTCTTTCTTGAGCCACCTCGGCATTAAAATCTCTTACATGTCCTCTTCTTACACAAGCCACCTTGGATTTAAATGGGTCTTACACCTCCTCTTACACAAGCCACCTTGGCTTTAAATGGAATCTTATACATTCTCTTACACAAGCAACCTTGACATTGATTCTTCTTATGCATCACATCTCCCAAAATGTGCTCACAGATCTCTCCCAAGATTCATTAGCATGATGACAAGTGGCATTATGCTATTGGTTTATTCTTTAATCCCACATTCATGAATCTTCTTCATTCTTCAATCCTTGGCTTGTATAAATAGAGGCATAATTCTCACAATTTGGATCCATCACCTAAGAGAATAATCACTATAGCCATTTGAGTTCATAGCATTTCATATTTTCATAAACTAAAATAAACTGTCAAAGCATAAACCGACTACCTCTCTTAGTTGGTGGAATCTATTTTGGATCCTGCAACTGTTGGAATTGTGGATGTAGTGCTTCTATCTGTACCTTATACTTCCCATTTGTATCTTTTTAAGGCATCATAAGTTGTGGCTCTTTGAAGTATTTGGACTTCCAACTAATCCATTTGAGCCTTGGTTGTAGTTGTCAATGTTGGCCATTGTAGAAAAAACTGGTATTTAAGGCATTGAGATCCCCTTCAGTGTTTTTAGTGTTGATCTGCGATTCTAGGGTAGAGTATGTGGTAGCACATTTCTTTTGTTCCTCATCTATTTTTGACTTTTGGTAGTCTGCCTAAATTTTTTGCCTTAGTGTTTTCTTTTGTAATTGGGTGTTCTTGATCACCCCTTCTACCAAAATTCTTAGTTGTGTTGCCAATGGTTGGGATGTGTCCCCTTGGATTTAAGGGAACTTGCCTTGTATATCCTTTACTAATTCTTCTAACTAGTTGAAGCTCTCCACATTATGTTTCAAAATCTCTTCCCTTTTTGTTTGGTGCAAGATATCCCCTAACTAGAATTCATGTAAGGGTGAGATGCTCCTAAAGTCCACCTATGAACCTATTGGTGGAATTTGGAGTAGTTATGGAGATGCCACCGATTAGATTTGCTCTGTCTGGCCAAAAATTCCTTGATGGATTGCATAGAAGATGTTGTAGAGGAAGAGGGTGTCTCAAACTATGGAGAGATATTTGGTTATGTTTTTGTGAGTCTGAGGGATTTTTCCTAGGTATGAAACCTAGAAATGATCATTCGTTTAGTCTATTCAGGACTACAATGCAAAAAAATGACTCTAATGAAAAATAGAACTCCAATTCTAGAATTAGAATTTAGTAGCAAAATTAAACATTCGAGTAGTGGTGTGCTAGTGTCCTTCCTGAGTACCAGTGTCTTATTGGGTGCTAGTGTCCTTTTTGGGTGCTATAGTCCTCTAGATTCTTAGACAATGAGCATTTCCAATCGTTTCTTGGGGAAAATTTTTATATGAAAGTTTTTCCCCTTGGTATTGTGAATCTTCCCATGTCATCACTTCATTTACAAGTTTTTTAATCTATAATTTATTCCATATTTTATATTGGGAAACATTCCTTTGCACGAAAAATGTATAGTTGTCATTCTAGTTGATAGAGGGCTTGTACTTCCTATTATAACAACCTCTTGTGAAGTATTTTCCTTATTTATTGGTATTATTGATTGGTATATTTCCCAATTTTTTATTGTTAAGTGTGTCATTTGTGCAAGAAACTAGTTTTCATTTTGAATAGTCGAGGTATGGTATCTCCTAGTTGTACCAGTCTTGTATAGGTTTCCCTTGGTGTTGTGTCATTGAGTGTGGTTAGGGAGTAGATTCAAGGTATATAATTACCTCATCTCACTATTGTGTTGTGTCTATGAAGATGATTGTGGGATAGAATTTATCATCACTATGATTTGATTCCACTCTCTCATAAGTTCATTGTGATGAATTTGTTACACAATTTTTAAGTCTTCTGGTTGTGCCACCTTGTTTGGAGAAACAATTATATCCTTTAAGTGTTGTCAATGTCTTTTATTGTGTTTCATTGTGCTTGAAATGACACTTTATGTGTGTATTAGCATGCAATATGATATGTCAATGTTGTACCTTATTTGATAGATTCATTCATGTGTTCTTATTTTTAAAAATATTCTTTAGCTAATTTCCTAGGAGTGAGGCATGGAGCATTATAGTCAAAGAGTTATAATAACCAAACACTACATTCACAACTCCATGGGTCAGATTTGTATATGTTAGGGTGCCATTAAAGTTGAATAATTGATGAAAAGGGAGACTCTCCCTTTCAAATCTGATTACAAAACCACACTAAACACAATGCAAGAAGGTTGCAAATACATAAAAAGTACATAATATGGAAGAGAAATTTGCAAGTCATATTATATTAAAATATTTAAAAAGTTACATCAAACTTAAGATCATGGGCTCCTCTTCCATCCTACATGCAACACCTACAACAAATTTTTCTTCAACAATCCAAAATCATTTCGATGACATCTAGGTATGCAACCACAACTTCTCCAAAATCCCCCCCTCTCCAAATGAAAAGGCAACAATAAATAGAGAATGAGCAAAGACAATACAATCCATGGTTTCACAAAACAACTTCTTGAAACCACCTTGAGAAATCCACACCCCACTTTGGGAGTTTCAAAATCTACAATAAAAAAAAGAGGTCCAATGCATATTAACTTTCTCTTGGGCGCCTAAACTCTTGTCTAATCAAATTTGGGTTGTTATGATAACTTACACCTCTTACAGATTCCTTACAGCCCGTCGGTTATAATTTTGCATGCAAAGAAATGCAAGCAGCATGCAAGATTCTTTTGCAGCCCACTTTATAACATTTTATGACACATGTACATGCAAACAAGACTTTTTGACCTCCTTCAAAAGTGGACGCCCGAAAGGCATATTCCACTCCAAGATGCTTTTACAAAATTACCAAGACTTATTTACCATCCGATTTGCATTTACAATTTCACACAAAAGGGAAGTTACATTGTTGTAAATAAAAATATTATTTTCCCAACCCTTAAGCCCTTATTAAAATCAAACAAAGCAAAATTACAATATTTTTGGTGACACAGGATTGCCCTTACACCTTGGATGCTCCTACATCAGACACCTAGGGTAGGACTTTTTTTGTGAATATGGATTCACAAAATGGAGTTGGGTGGTAGTACCACACTTTTAGTTTGTAAGCAATCTTCAACAAAATCCATCATTGAATTTGGTACCTATAATTGTTTCTTCTTTCTCCTCTTCTAACACTTAACAAAAACAATCAACCTCCTCCTTTGATTTTTTTTTATCTTTACTCCTCTTCTTCGATGTGGAATCAAATCTACCATAACTTGACCACCTCATCCAAATGTATCTCACATTCTCCTCCAATTTTTTGGGATTCAACCCACCATAGTCCATCCACCTCCACCAATCCGCACCTACACTTAACTCTGCAACACCATAAAAATCCTTCTCTGCATACCAATCATCTTTAATAAACTCTAAATGAACCATATCATATGAATTCACTAACTTGTCCATATCAACATGAAAATAATTATTCTCAAATTCAATGAAATTTGAATTTACCTTTTCATCACCTATTTTATCTTCAACTTTATTTTCTTCTTCTATGCCTTCTACAGGATATGCAACCGTATCACTTCCTTGTCCTATAACCAATGCTGCAAATTCAATGTTAGTAACACAATTTAGATATTCATCATTTCCATATTCCATCTCTGTATCCATTTCAATATTAGTAATACAATCAAAATATTCATCCTTTCCATCCTGCAACAAACTGTCATGCATATAAATCTCTTTATCAAACTCATCTTTTACTTTCACCTCCTATTTCTCAATTTTGACCTTCTCAAATTGATTCATTGTTGCAACTTTATCCATTTATACATTCTTATCCTCATCAAAACATACATTAAAATATGATTTTACCTTGTGTCCTTCTACTACATATTTCACTACTGCAATTCTTTCTTCCCTGTAACTCATCATATCATTCAAACACAAATCAGATATGGTTCTAACCTCATCAAAATATGATATTCCTCTTTTCCTTACTGCTGCAACAAAAATTTCAGCCTCCTCATATCTATCCATCCCATTCATATCATTCACATGCAAACCAAAATCATTGATGAACTCACAAAATACAAGTTTTACCTTTTCTTTAACTATTGCAACTTGGTTTTCCTCTTCTTCAATGTCCTCGATTGCACTCAACTCTTTTTTTTTTCTTCAACCTCTAAAATTCCATCCTTCATGTCGTCCAATAGACATTCCTCAGCTTCGGGTTCATCAATTTCTTCGTATTCATCCTCTTTTTCTTCCTCTATGTCACTTACATGACACTTGATTGCATCTTCTTTCTTTCTTGTAATAAAAATATCATTAGAAGGATAATAAAAATTACCTTCAACTCTTCTCTCTTCTCATTTTCTCCTTTCAATCTCTTTTCTTAATTCATCCACTTGTTGCTACAATTCTATCATCTCAGCTCTTATTTCTTCTTACTCTCTCTCTAATTATTTCTTTGATTTTCTCAAGTCCAGGAATCCTCAAAATCCATCCAATGAAAAAATTAATTTTCTTCTTTTTCTTTTCCATTTTCAAGGCCTCACAAAGCCTCAACATAAATATTCAGATCCTCAAGTTTTACCTATATAAACTACCTCCTTCAGTGATCTATTTACAAAACCCTTTTTCAATATTCACTAATATTATTGTAAACTGCCTCCTTTAGTGATCTATTTACAACCATGGGAACCTTAGTTCCTCAAACCTTCTTAAAATGTATTCTTTTAGGTTACACACCCATCTACAAACAAAATCCACACACTCTCCACCTTCAGGTCTTGGTGCAAACTGCCTCACATTGACGCTTTTGCTTGCACACTCAAGAACTCCTGCTCTAATACCATTGATGAAAAGGGAGACTCTCCCTTTCAAATCCGATTACAAAACCAAACTAAACACAATGAAATAAGGCTGAAAATACATAAAAAATGATAAAATATGGAAGATAAATTGATAAGCTATATTATATTCAAATATACAAAAAGTTACATCACACTGAAGTTCATGGGCTTCTCTTCCATCCTACATGCAACACCTGCAACAAATTTGTCTTCAACAATCTAGCATCATTCCGATAGCATCTGGGTATGCAACCACAACTTCTCCAAAATCCCCCCCTCTCCAAATGAAAAGGTAACAATAAATAGAGAATGAGCAAAGAGAATACAATCCATGGTTTCACAAAACAACCTCTTGAAACCACCTTGAGAAATCCACGCCCCACCTTGGGAGTTTCAAAATCTAAAATAAAAAAAATGAGGTCCAATGCATGCTAACCTTCTCTTAGGAACCTAAACTCTTGTCCAATCAAATTTGGGTTGTTATGACAACTTACACCTCTTATAGATTCCTTACAGCCTATCGGTTACAACTTTGCAAAGACATGCAAGATTCTTTTGCAGCCCACTTTATGACATTTTATGACACATGTACATGCATACAAGACTTTTTGACCTCCTCCAAAATTGGATGCCCAAAAGGCATATTCCACTCCAAGATGCTTTTAAAAAATTACTAAGACTTATTTCCCATCCAATTTACATTTACAATTTCACACAAAAGGGAAATTACATTGTTGCAAAAAAAAATGTCATTTTCCCAACCCTTAAGCCCTAATTAAAATCAAACAAGGAAAAATTACAATATTTTTGGTGGCACAGGATTGCCCTTACACCTTGGATGCTCCTGCATCAATAATGCAATATTTTCCTTTTAAAGGGAAATGTATGTTGCCTTTATTGGCCTCATAAATGAAATCATGTTAGTCTACCAGGATTAGTTGACTTCCTACTCAAAGGATATAAAAAAATATTACAAACACTCAAAATCATTCTTCAAAAGATGCCTAGAGTATGATATATTCTTGAATAATAAAAAGTGCATATTTAGTGTGTAAGAGGAAATATACTTGGATGGAGTGGTTGGGGATACATCTAGAAAGAGTTAAATCAATTGAACTCATCCCTTACGCTAATATATTTTATGTAGTGTTGTCCTTCTTTAGGTATAACATCTTTGTTAGAAGATTTGTTCTTAACTTTTCTAAGTAGACAAAGATCATCTAAAAATTACTCAAGGAGGCACCTTTGATGTAGTGTCCTGATTATTCAAATCCTTTTCAATTATTTTTATTTTTCTCATTCTATACAATTATTTATGTTTTTCTTTGTAAAGATGGTGATAGATACAAACAACTAATTTTTTTTTACAAAATAAATAAGAAATGCTAAATTGAACTACTCCATCATGGAGAAGCACATTCGTGCCAATGTCAATGTAGTAAAAAACTCATATCTTATCTTGTAGGAGCCAAAATCATTAACTATGTGCCACATATAATTAAAAGAGATCTTTTTCAACAAGATGCATTAAGAAAAATGTGTAGACAAATTTAAAAAAATGGGAATATGACATGGAGGTGAGGGTACAAAGCTAGTAAGAGGTTAAGGCCTTGCCAAGATAATTTCTAATACAATTTTAGATCCAACAGAAGTGCATCAAGTGAAATTTGATCCAACCTATCCTTATTATCATTTGAAGATTAATCCTTGGTACAACAAAATTATTTTGTATTTGGAGAATCTAAGATGTCCCCCAAGACAGGATGATTATTAAAAAATAACACTAAAGTTGGTGGTTCAAAGGTATGTATTGATCCAGGACCAATTAATATGGAGGAACCTTGATGGTTTGCTCTTTAAATGTCTATATTAGGATTAATCTACAAAATTTATAGTGGAATGCCACTAAGGATTGGGTGGAAGACATTTCATGTCAGGACTACTACTCATAAGATTATGAGAATATGTTATTGGTGGTACACATTATTCAATTATGTGGGAAAGTTTATCAAAAGGTGTGACACTTCAAAGATTTTTAGGCAGGATGAAATTTATAGGAGTACTCCCCGTTACATCTATATTTATTAGGCTCCATTTTAGTAATGGGGTAGTGATTTCACGGGGAAATTACTAAGAATTTAATCAATGAGTACAAAAATGGATATTGATGGCTACTTACTACTTCACCAAATGGGTGGAGGCAATCCTCAAAAGAAATGTTACATCCAAAGTGGTGATTGACTTCCTATCAAATAAAATATCACAAGGTTTGGTGTTCTATCGAGGACAGTTATTGATAATACAATTTTTTTTAGATCCCACAACTTTTTTGATATATTTTTCAAATATGGTATAACTCAAGCACATTCATCTTATTATCATCCATAAGGAAATAGACAAGCTAAATCTAGTAACAAGTGCATCATGAATGTCATCAAGAAGATCCTAGACTTAAATAAGAAGAGATGGGATGATAAGTTAAATTTTGTTGCTTAGGTAGACATGATTTCTTATAAGAGGGATATTACTTATGTTCCCCTTTGAATTTGTCTATGGAGCTAAATCTAAGCTGTTAATTAGCATTGGATTGACTATATATCAAAGATTTCAATAAATTGAAGGGTAAAGCAATGCCATCTCCTTAAGAGTGCATGGATTGATCAAATTAGAAGAATTAAGAAGGGCTTCCCATGAAAGGGAAATACAGGTTTGGGACCTTGTCCTCATGTGGAACTCTAGATCTGAAGATAAATAAGAAATGGAAAAATTGAAGCCTTATGGGTTGGACCCTATCAAGTTGTAGAAAAAAGGTGATCAAAAAACTTTCTACCTCAAAGAGTATGGGTGAAGAATTTATGGAATTTATAGTTCATGGCCAACATCTCAAGAACTACTCTTGAGGATTTTTGGTCTTGAATGGGTTTATATACATATTTTTCTCCTTTCCTTCCTTCTTATGTTTTTTTGTATGTATTGTGTTGTGCCTTGGGTAGTATTGAACCCTAATTGTCATGATAATGTATAATTATCTTGTCCTTGTATGGTGGTCCACTTTTGGTCTACATCCTAGAGATATCTAGAATATAACTATGCCTACAAGAGACACATGTCCCTAACTAGAGCCAATTTGGGCACCCCATTTAAATGTGTCAATTTTTTTGAATTCATAGCCCTCTTATGTATTTTGGCCTTATTTATAATTGATCTAATAAATCCTCCTAATGTGTGTCCCTTGGTCAAAATCTACAAACTTTTATTCTTTTTTATTCCCCATGTTTCCTTCAATTGTTAGAAGTTTCCAAAATTTCAAAGTTCTACGCGTGGGGTGTTTACTAGTCATTTTTCCTAAGTTTTCAAATTGTCAAAGTTTTAGAGTTTTTTATAAAGACACACCTTTCCTCTAATCCCCATCTTTTCCCTTCAGCCCCATCAATTTTTTGGTATTTCTCATCTCGGTATGATTTTCCTCTTATCTCCAACATTTTAGAGTTAGAGATGTGGGTATACCTCTAACTTGTTAATTTTATGCATGAGGTATAAAATATCCTTGATCCTTGACTACTTGATATTTTTCCTTATATCCTTTCAGAGTCAAACTTGTGAGGTTTCCTTTCCCACCTTATTTTTAGGGAAAACATTAAGACTCCTTTATGATCCTTAACTCTAGATCTTTTTTACTATGTCATTTTTAGAGTCAAAGTCTTAGTCATCCACTTATCCACTTAATTTACGGCATGAGTTCCATGGCATCCTTGATCCTTGACTTTTGATATTTCCTTCTATATATTTTATTAGTAAGAAATTTAGGAATTCTCATACTACAATACCTTGGGCATGAGCTATAATTTATTCTTAATTTTTAATCTGTGACATGTACCACTGTGCTATTTATTCCCACCTACCTCCCTACATAATCCATGTCACCATTAATGATTATATTTGAAGCTGCAACTACTCCAAGAGTTTTTTCCCACCTAGAAATATTTATTCATCTTAAGGGTGTAGATTCACATTTACTTTCAATAGTGAAAGATGGGGGCTACCCACGTAGTAATTAATGTGATGGTTAAATCCCAACTCGTGATGGTTGTCATGCCATCTCTAGGTTACCATTTCAATGGATTTTGGCATCTCCTCCTTGAACTATACACCATAACCAAAGGGAATCATTAATTCTTGGAATTTATACAATCAAAAAGAAGATTTTTGCACACCCCAAGGTACTTTTTCACATCTCTAGGAGGTGATTTCTACAAAAAGACACTAAGGCCAATGATGTCAAAGGCATGGGAAACCTAAACAATGGTGAGAAAATTTATTTATTTTCGTAATATTTCATGTGCGTTAGATGATATATATTATCATATTTTCACTTGGAAAGTGATGAAAAAATAGGTTATAGAGAAAGAATAAATAAGAAATATTATAGACCATTAGGGTTTTGATTTATTACAAAATGTCAAGATATTTTGTATTATAAAAATCTAGGTTTCATCCCAAATGTGTAATGAGATATTATAATTCCTAAAAAATGATTCAAAATCATAGATTTAATATTATTTGAATGTATCCATGTATATTATATGCATTTCTTAATGTTATTTATACTTAGTTAGCCAACCAATTGATTGTAAAATCCTTGCAAATATTTTGCAAGCTATCTCTTCGAACTAATATAAGAAATGTATGGGAATTTATATATGGATTACTAAGTTAGATTCTTATAATGCTCTAAAAATTTATTTATATACTCATTTGTATGTATAGAGCCTAAAGTATGTGCAAGGTTTGAAGGTGTATTCTTCAATGACAACTTCATTGAGGTTTCACTAAGTAGATTTTAGTCATTACATCCTTTTTTGTTTTAAATTTGAGACTTTGCTGCCTTGTTGGATATAAGCACTCCCTACTATATTCTCAACCTCCCATCACACCAACTCATGAAAAATAACCAGATTTAAGCATCATTCTATATTGTGTTATAATTAGTTTTATTCACTGCCACGTCTAAATATGCATAACAGGATTGGGGCTATTAAGAACACATTCTTAAACACTTCATGTGGTATTTCGTATACTTTATAAATCCACAGAACCTTGCATGTTTTAAACTAGTATACAAATTGACTTAACAAGACGATGGAGAGTGCGGGGGTTTCTTTGTAGACCTATAGCCTGTAATGGGTTGTGGCTCCATGTCCTCAACACTCTTTGCAAGTGAGTGTGGATATGTGTTTGGGGTGTTGTGGTCTCTTAAAGTGTGTGTGTGGGGGGTTTAAGTGTTGGGGGGGGTGTTTTTGTGTAGGTTTATCATTCTTTCTCTGTGTTATTTTACTATTCATTTTTTTGGATAAGATGTTTTTTTGGAGAAGTATTTGGTGATTTCCTTGCCTCTATTCATGTCGTTTATGGCTTCAGGAGAAGAAAAATTCAATCACAATATGGGTTTTAGAGCATCCTTGCGAGTGAACTCCCCTTCGTTGTCAAAGCGGGTTCTTGAGAGTAACCTTTTGTTTAAGGATTCAGGGATGGTGGGGATGGTTTCATCTGGAGGCCCTCATATTCTGAAAAACTAATGGATGTTTGGAGAGGAGCTAGGGACAGGCCTATCCTAGTGATTCAACATGAGTCTATCATGGAGGATGTTGAGTATTATTTGAAGCATGCTTTTTTATGCAAGTTTATGGGGATGTGAGTTTGTCTTCCTTTTTTGGAGTCCTAGTCTAGACAGACATGGAACCCCAAGGGCGAAATGGAGGTGATGTTGATGGCCAACAAATATTTTATAGTTGTTTTTAATTGCATGGTTGATCACAAACAATTTTTTGAGGGAGGTCCTTATTTTCATTATTATATTGTCTTGTTCATCAAGCCATGACATACTGGTTTCAATCCTTCAGAGGAGCTTCCAAATTATGTACCTATCTAGGTGTGTCTCCCTAGGTTCCCCAATGAATTTTAGCAGAACAACATATTGTATATGGTTGTGTTGTTGCTTGGAAAACCGATGGGGCCTTCTTAGTAAATGCAGGACAAGAAGGTATTGAATTTTTCTCATATTTATGTTGAAATAGATTTGAGTAACTCTCTTCTAGACTCTCTAGAAATTTGCGTGGGTTCTTCTTCATGGGTGTAGTTGTTGGATTATGAGTCTCTCCCCTTTTGTTGCTGGTTGTGTCATGAGTATGGAAATTTGTAGAGGAAATGTCCTAGGATTCATTTTTTGGAGCCCCATCCAAACCAACCACAGTGTAACCCTTTAAAGGAGGACAATGGTAAGGCTCCTATTTCGAGTGATGTGGAAAATAAAGAAGGATTTATTCTAATAAAGCCCCATAATAGGAATCATGATCAGAAAAGAACATTCAAGGATTGTTAGGAGGAGGAAACCTTCAATCAATTTGAAGTATTGGATGATATTATCCAACAAGAGGTGAACCCTAGTTTGATGGCTCTGGAATCAAGTGTATTGGAGGAGGTTCAAGAGGGAACAAAGTCCATTGATTTTTAGAATCCGCAGGAGCATGGTATGTCACTTGCTCAAATGGATACAAATATAAGCATCACGATTCTGGATGGTCTAGTGGTGCCTAGGTTTATGGAAAGGCTTGAGGTTGAGAACACTTCCCCACTAGAGAGGATGGTTTCTAATTAAAAAAAAGGAAACAAGGATTCTCTTACCTTAGGACTCCTTTAGAAAAATTCAAAGAAAGGGGCTCATGAGAGACCACTTAAGGTTGTGAGAAAGAAGAATTTAGAGAAAATTAAGATGATGTGAAAAACATTGGTTAAGGTCTATCAAAAATCTTGACTCCCACTTTTCCACCTCTCAAATATGATTGTTCTCTCATGGAATATGAGGGGCTTGAATAATAACCTCATACAAAAATTTATTCATGATTTGGTGTGAATTCATTCACTTGATATGTTATTTATTCAAGAAACTAAACTTTTTGTGGAGAGTATTAGTATTTTAGTGTCAAAACTCTGGTACAAGGGCCATGGACAGTGTATCAGTTCTCAAGGTAATGTTGGGGGTGTGGATTGCTTATGGAACTCATAGAATATTTTCCCTCTTTGGTGGATTACTAGTAATTTTTCTATGTATGTGGTTGCTTCGAGTTCGAAGTCTGGAGAAGTTGTTCTTTTATCCAACATTTTTGCCCCAACTGATATACTTGGTAAGCAGTGCCTATGGTCTCATATTCAATTTGTACAGAGTATTTCTCCTCTTTATCCTTAGATTGTTGTTGTATATTTTAATGTTATTATTGATTTGGAGGAAAAGAGGGGAGGATTGTTGTAGTTGGAGCCATATTCTTATCTTCTTAGAGATAATATATCCTCCTTAAATCAAGTGGATATAAATCCTATAAATGACCAATTTACTTGGAATAATAGGAGGTGTGGTAAGGATTGTATTATTGAGAGGCTTGATAGGTTTTTGGTTTCTTGTTTTTGGATTGGATGATCTTGGACTTCTAGCTTAAAGATTTTGGATTGGAGGGGCTTTGACCATTGACCAATTAAGTTCTCGACTTCTTTGGCGAGTGTTGCCTATTCTCCCTCTTTCAAGTTTCAACTCATGTGGCAAAGGGATCCCTCTCTACTAGATCTTATGGTTGAGTGGTGGAAGTGTGGCAGACGTAATTTTGGCATAGCGATGTACTCCTTTGTCAAGAACCTGCATTTTGTGAAGTATTAGCTCAAAAGGTTGAATAGGTAGTGTTTTGGCAATATTTTTCATGCTAAGGTTGATGCTCAGACTAGTTTGGATGCTATTACTTATGGGATTAGGGAGCATGGCCTTTTTGAGGAAGCTCTCATGGAGGAGTCAAGGGTTGTAAAATATCTAGAGGAGTGTGAATTGTAGGAGGAGATTTATTGGAAACAAAAGGCATGGGTTGAATGGTTGAAGGAAGGGAATTAAAACATTGCTTTTTTCTTCAACTCTATGAAGGCCAAGAGACATGGTAATTCAATTCCATATCTGGTGAACTCTAGGGGTGATCATCTAATTTCCCATGGGGATATCTCTAGAGAGACTTCTCAATACTTTTCCACTTTGTCTAGGGAGGATTCCCTTGATGTGCAGGAGGAGGAAAATCATATCCTTGCCTGCATTCCTTCTTTGGTCTCTAAGGAAATGAACGAGCATCTTATGAGCCTTATTTCTCTAGAGGAACTGGAGGCTACTATTTTTCAAATGAAGGGAAGGCTCTCGATCTTGATGGGTTTCCAATTGAGTTATTTCAAGAATTTTGGGATATCATAATATTATCCATTAGAGGTGGTGTATGAATCTCAGGTGAGCAAGCAAATGTTGAAGGCTTTGAATTCTACCTTTCTTGCTCTGATTCCCAAGTGTGAGGGGGTGGATAAGCTAAATTTGTTTAGGCCCATAGCCCTTTGTAATTTGGTCTAAGATTCTATCCAAGTTGATTGTGAAATGACTTAAGCAGTGGATTAACAGGTTGGTTTCAGAGGAACAAAGGGGGCTTTGTAGTTGATAGGAAAATCTTGGAAGGAGTGGTTATTGAAGATGATACTATCCATTCCATAGCAACCTCTAAAGAAAAATCTATGTTTATCAAACTATACTATGGAAAAATCATATGGAAGGGTTAAATGGTCCTTTCTACAAAAAGTGCATGGGGCTTTTTGTTTTGATGAGGAGTGGATTACGTGGGTTATGAGTTGCATTACGTCCACTTCATTCTTTGTGTTGGTTAACAAGGAACCACCCCCCTTGTTCAAGACTTCTAGAGGTCTTCGTCAAGGGGATCCTCTGTCTCCATAACTATTTATTCTCTTGGATGAGGGGCTAGGGAGAGTTATTAAGAGTCATGTTAATCAAGGCTTGATCCACAAGTGGAATTGGGGTAATGTCTTACCTCCTCAATCACACTTGATATTTTTTGATGATATTGATCTTATGGGTATGACTAAGATTAAAGAGACTAATAATTTCTGCAAGGTGTTGGATGTTTATCTCATAGCTTTCAGACAATAGATCAATGAAGGTAAATCCTCTATATTCTTATTTAATACTCTTGTGTTTATTCAACGTAGGATTTCCTACATCCTTAGATTTTAGATTGGACACTTGCCTTTGACCTATCTTGGTATTCCAATTTTTAATAGTACCTTGCCCAGGGGTTATTGGAAAAACATTTTAGACAAATTATGGGCAAAGGTGAATCATTGGACTCATAGGTGGCTATCCTTTGCAAGTCGGGTGTTGCTTCTAAAGTCAGTGGTGCAAGTCCTCCCCAATTATAGGTGTATGTTCCAAGTTGCTCCCAAAATTTTTATTAAGGATTTATATTCTCTTGCCAGACAATCTTTATGGGCTAGTAGCTTGGAATCCTTGAAGTGGAGTTTGGTGAATTGGGAGACCGTTTGTAGACTGAAATATCTTGGTGGTCTTGGGTTGCGACAAGCTAGCCTTTCTAGTTTCGCTTTATCAACTAAGTTATACTGGAGATGGTGGATCAAACAAGATCATGGACGGGCCAAGATTTTTTTCTAACAAATATTTGCAGGGGGTGGAAAAGGAGGAGGTTTCTCAGTTTTTTCTCTTGGGTAAAGGCTCTGCAATTTGGGAAACTCTCAAGAAAGGAGCTAAGCTGATCAAGGATGTTTTGTTTTGGATTTACAACAAGGGGTAAGATGCTCTCTTTTGGTTTGATTCTTGGGATGGGTTTTCCCCTACCATAATCAAATATCCTCATCTGTAAGATCTTTGTCATTGCTTCCTAGAGGCTGGTTGGTCTCAAGTTGCAGATTTCAAATATATTCATTTATGTGGATAGGTAGAAGCATCTAGATGGAAGGACCCTAGTGAATGGTCAGTTGGGGGTTTGGAGGAGGAGCATGCTGAGCCAAGTAACATTCTTGATAATAGAGAATGTAGTGCTATAAGGGAGAGGGATATTTTGGCTTGGAGCCCTAAACTTAAGGGGGTCTACACAGTGGCTAGTGGATATAAAGAGTTGATTTATTGGAAGTATGGGGGGTTGGAAGTTGGGTGGTGGAAAAGTGTCTAGAATAATTTTTCTTGGCCTAAGTGTAATTGATTCATGTGGACACTTACCTAGAATATATGTTTGACTTGGGATAATCTTCAAAAGCATGGTTTTCAAGGTCCTTTGTTTTGTTCTCTTTGTGGCTGCTACGATGAGGATTTATCCTACTTGTTCTTTCAATGCCCTTTTTCTATGCTTATTTGGCACCTTTGGTGGGGTATTTGGAGACACCCCTGTGTTCATGCTTCTTATTTGATTGTTTTTAGGATTAGTTTAAGGAGGCCTCCAAAAAAATATTCTTTCCTCTAGATTGTTTGGAATATTGGCCCGACATCCATCCTTTGGTAGATTTGGCTTGAGAGGAATCATAGGATTTTTTGTGGTAGTAAGTCGCTAATTTAACAGGTTTGGAAAATAATTGTTAGTATGATCCAGGAGATCGTGGAAGCTAAGTGTGAAGTTTCATTTCCTTTAGAGAGGGGAGATGAAGAGATTGTGAATATATTGGGCTTGTGTGGTTTGATGTTTGTCTCTTTTTGTGTTCAAAGGGGTCATCATGGAGTGATCCCACAATAGTGGTTTACACTTTTTGGGACTCCTAATTTTTGTTGAAATCATATATTTTTAGAAAATATAATGATTTAATCCTTGAAAATTTCCATTTAAAGGATTCCAATTGAAGAATGTTTGACCAAACCACCTTAGATCAAACCCCCTTGGATAGAACCCTGCTAGTTTTAAACCATACCTATAATGGAGTCTCCTTTACACCTATCAAAATGCTGATAAAAAAACACTTTTAATTTACCTTTTGGGGGATCAAATGAACTCATTTAAATTTATTTTTTTGTAGTATGTAGTCCTTATTATAAGCTTCCCAAAAATTATAATTTAATATATGTTTAATTTTTATTTTTTTAATTTTTTATTAGACTGCAGGAATCGGGTAGCACGACCCCCTATAAACTGCAGTGTGCCTGGTAAAATTTTTAATGTGACCAGTGGCGCTGGCGCGACACGCCCTCTAGTACCATGGGGGTGGGGGAGACTAGACCTCATGACCAACCTCCTGCAATAGGAAAGATTTAGCCAACCGAGCTAGGGCCCCAACCCCAATATATATTTAATTTGACTATTATATTTATTTTTTATTTCTTGTGAATGTATGTTTTTCACTCAAAATCAAGCTATATGTCTTGCACATGTGGAAAAATAGTAGATTACCAAAAAAAAATCTAAAAAATATGTCCGTGCTAGGTATTGATGTCCTTGATCTAGCAAAAAATAAATAAATTCAATACATACTAAAAAAGTTATTTTGTATATGGTTCGCCCATGTCTAAATTGTAATTGGTTCAACTTAAAAACTTAATTAAGAAAAAAAATTCAATAAAACACTATGAGACCAAATGAACGTGCTAGATATCATAGTTACAAATCTAAATTCGAAAAAAAAAGAATTTTATCCTTCATAGAAAAAAAGGTTATGTTGTTACGTTGAACATCACTCTTTAAAAATGGTGTTTACTGTTAAAAACTAGTTTGCAAAGGAGATGAGAAAAGAAGTGCAATTTGATTCCAAAAATTTAAAATAAAAAATATATAGAATCTACAGACAAAGTATCACAAATCACTAGTTTGCATCATCTTCAAATTCCTCATGGTTTAATAGCTATAGGTGCCTAAAAGTGAAGATTTAGTTAAAAAAATTCAATTCAATATCAAGTTTGGCCAAAAAGTGTAAACCACTGTTGTGGGATCACCTCGTGCCAAAAAGAAGGTTCAAAGAGATGGTGGTTGGTCCCCTCCTCTATGGGATGTCTTAAAGATAAATACTGATGGCTCTATAAGGGGTAATCTTGGGCTTGCTGAGATTGGTGGTATTGGGAGAGACAACTATGGAAAGGACATCTTCTTCTTTTCCATTCACAAGAGGTAGAATTCTAAAAACCTCATGGAAGGTTTGACTATTTTGGTAACTATAGAGAGAGTTTGTGCCCTAGGGTGGCACAGGATTATTTGTGAATCAAATTCTCAAATTATGGTCAATTTGTTGATTGAGAAAAAAATGGATGGGGTTAATTGAAAACTTGCTTCTATTGTTAGGCATATTTTGCATTTGAGTTCCATTCCAGAGTTTGTTTCCTTCATTCATATCCCTCGAGAATGGAACAGGGTTGTTGATTGTTTCAAAAACTAGTGGTTGGAAGGTTAAAGGTTGGGAGCAGTTATTCCAGGACTATTCCCATGATCTTGAGAGGCTTATCTTGGAGGATTTAGGTGGTTGAGGTTTTTCTTTGGAAGTCTTGGTTTGGTTTTTAGGTTATCTATGGGTTTTGGGCTTCTTACTTTGTCTCTGGGTGCCTATTTTGGACCTTGATTGCTTTATATTGGTGATTTTATAATTACAATAAATTTTTACCCCTTTATTCATAAAAATAACTAGCATACAAATTCCAAAGTGACATCATAATAGGACTATATTATGCATTAGGTATGGTTTTTTTCAAGGTAAATGCATACTTCTTGTAGTTATATCTAACACAACACCTTAGGGAACCCCCCCTTGGCATATTAGATCCTAAATTCAAAGAAGGTCTTACCCAACTTAGTAAATTGGTCCATTGTTTCCTAAGCTAATAATAAGTCTAAGATCTTTGTCCTAAGTTTGAAACCCCTAATATTTGGGTGAAGATTTGGCTTTAGATATTTAGGACCTAAAAATTTGAGTGCCACCACATGGAAATATGATAAAAACATCTCCCAAATAAATATCACACATGGCCCTCACACAAAATAATAGCACAATTATACTACTAGCTCCCAAAGTAGAAACATAATTTTCAAACAAGAAGATAACACTATGTAATTGCACAGAGGTCCCATCAAACCATGATTCGGATCCTACCATGGCACCACAGTTAGTTATTATAGATACAAAAGTCAAATTTTCTTAAGAATTCCATGTTAGGAAAAGGGTGTTGTACACCTCGTAGAAGAAATAATTATTTTTAATCATGTACAATAAATATTTATTTGTGGTGCACCTTTAAGAGATGTGTTTAGCCACATTAAATATTTATTTGGATCCACTTGTAAAGTTATATATTTTATTTCTAGGTTGAACATGGGAGAAAAATTAATATTGGGAAAAATTAATAGCAAAAAGTAAATGTTGGTGTCAATGCTTTTGTGCACTCATGGTTTTGAGGCACATAATTTTACCTTTACCACTTGGGTAATTTGTGTGATCTTGATTCTATAAAAACAAGCACATGGTTACTAGTTGGGGTTGGCTTATTGGTTGGTTGAGTGAGTTTTCATTTGAATTGAGCTCTATTGTTGTGTAGATATATGAAGCATGGCATGGGATGTGTAGCTACATGATTGAACACATGGAGGATGCATTAGGGGAGGTTGATGTTTTAGAAGTATTCATAGAGACTTTATAAGCATATTCTAATGTTTCAATATTGAATAATACAATGATTTGGATGCTTTTAAAGGTTGGTTTTTCCCATCTTAATGGGTTTTCAAAGGTATATATTGTATAATCTTATGGTATGTATTTTATTTTTGCATTATGGTTTTGATTATACAGGAAAAATAGGTTTTGAAGGGACCCAAAACCCTTTAAAACTTAAGGTACAAAGTGCTACTCAAAAGATACTAAACTAAAACATCAACAACAACCCAAAACCCAAAACACCAGTAGCTACAAAATGCTTCTCCAAAGATATAACACTAAACTATCAACAACAACCAACAACAACAAAACAACAACATAACAGTAAAACAACAGGAAAGAAACCGAGACACATCAATAGAAAAAAAATAAAAATAAACAACAAGACACTACTTCATACTACTTAAGGTATTGGCCACCTCAAGCTACTAGTTCCTATGCAACCCAATCATGTTCAACAATCCTTTTTTGTCAGCTTCAAAGGACTTTTTCCAGTCAACCAACCCTCTAGCAATAGGGCCTTTACCATCATCCTTCGCACCTTTTTTCCCTTTACCTTTGGCCAATTGTTCCTTCTCCATTAACTCAAAAATATACAACTAGTCCTCTCTAAGCTCATTGATTTTGTGAAACAGGACCTCCAAAGAGTCTGCACTATTCTTCATTGAAATGTGATAGGCATGGAGAAGTTTCTTGATACTCGCATTGGTATCCAATACCTTGGCTTCTAAACCAGCCAAGCGCTTCTCACAAAGGGACTTGGAATTAGTGAACGAACACTCAAGATCAACAATTTTGTCAATCACAATATTCATGACCGAAGCTTTCAAAATATTCTGCAAATTATCCTTCAATCACCTTATTTTGATGCTAACCCTATTGAATTCCTAGAGAGTCCATTTTGCTAATTTGAAAGTGCCAGTAGCCCCCATCCTCACCATGTCAAGAAGCTCAAAAATAGAGGTGGTATCATCATTAAGATAGGAGAAGTCCTCTGACAAGGGATTAACCTTTAGAGGCTTTGATTTCACTTGTTTCTGCTCAACATCCTCCTCCTCCTAAACCTTTTTCTCACCCTCAGGTTCCACATTAGGAGAGTCTCATACCAGGGAATCATCAATTTCCATCATCTTCTCCTTGTAGATCTCCACGGTATCCTTAACCATATCTTTTGAAGCCTGGTTCTTCATCTTGGCAATGCACTTAGAAACCCTTCTGGTCTTATCCTTGGCCTCCATTGTCGTTACATTCTCTTGAAGCCCTTCCTTCTTACTACCCACCTCAATATCAACCTAGCCAATGTCCATAGCTTCATCCTTGGGTGCAGAATCCCTAGATCCCACCTTCGTGTCATCACCATCTGATTGGGACTCTGAATCATGTAGAATAAGACACTTGGCTGCCCATTTTCCTTTAGGGTTACCCTTCTTCCTATTTTTGAGGGGGCAGTCATAGGGGATGGGGTCCCTTCCTCACCATCTTCATTCCACTCCTCATCCTCAAACATGCTGGTATTCGAGTTAGAAGAGCTAAAATCCTCACTAAGAGTCTTCTCCTTGCCCTTAATTGAAGAGGCAGGGACAATGGATTTAACATGCTCCATAATTAAAAGAATAAGGCCCTCATGTAGGACTGGTGCCCTCCTATTTTTTTAGTGTGCATACACAAAGACCTCTATGGAAGACAAGAGAAAGAATGGGAAGGAAATTAAAAACCCATGCCTAAAATGATTTAAAAGAGTAAAATGATGGCCAAGGATAGTAGTGAACTTGCCTTCCAAAGTCACATATCACATTATTACTTCCACAATATTCACCCAAATCTTCTTGAGATACTTCCTCTCATAGCCCCAAGCCTCCATCTTGATGAGTTTATTTCATTTGTCATCTTTGAAAAATTGAGCCTTTTCCTCCTCGTTACTCTTCTTATCTTTGAAGAATTTACGACCAACCATAGGCAACCTAATCATAGTAGCAATCAATTCCTCATTGATATGAATAACCAAGCCCTTAATCTGGAGTTTGCGAATGTGCCAACAAGATACAAACTTCGTCGAAGCATTCAAGTCGTGTCCATGTAGTCTTTCCGAGAACGACATAAAATTCCCATGTTGAATAATTCTCCAAATTTTCTTCTTCTTTCTTAGGACCGCACAAGAATGTGGCTCAATTCTACTTCTATTTCCTCCTATATTCAAAAGAACCAACATCAAAAAACCATAGCAAGTAGAGTTCGTCTGATAGCCAACAAGCTGAACGATACCCACAAAGCGTGTGACTTGAGAGTTGGCACTAATGGTTAAATAATGCCATCTCATAAACTCAACCAAAACCATCATTTCTCATTAAGATCCTAGCTGCCTCAAGAAGGAGAGAGCCTTCCTCCCATGCTCTATACTCATTAATCCTAACAACTTCATTGGTGAAAAAATATGCCAATGAATTAATTTCTTGATATATGTGAGAAACACAAGTTTCTTTACAAGATCTCAACATAATTATAGAATCATTTATTAATTGATCAACATTCCAGCTAGGCTTATGGGTTCCATAGAGATAATTGATGATGTTTAACGAGTCTCCTTCCACCCATAGTTTAGAGTAACCCCTATCCACAATGAACTTAATACTTATGAATGTAGCCTCCACCTCAACATAGTGATTTGTTTGATTTCCCAACAAGAGTGCCTCCGCACCTAAGAGCCTGCCATCCTCATTCCTCAACACCCCCCCACAACCTGTAGGACCATGGTTACCCTTGGCTACCCCATCAAAATTAATTTTAACCCAACCTGAGGGTGGTGGCCTCCACTTAGTATTTAATCTAGCATTTAGGTCGGACTTAGAAACCTCAGAAGGTACAAAGGGAATCTTCCAGTTAAAAATCAGCAACAAGTCATACCCATTCAAGAAAGTAGATGGGGCACAACATGGAGACTCAGACCCAATAAGAGCAGAGTTCTCCAAGATCATCCAATGTATCTTAACGAAAAGATTGCCAATCTTGAGTTTAGAATCACAAAAAATTCTATTGTTACGTTTCTTCTAGATACCCCAAGTAATATGCAGGGCCATAAGCTCCCAAAGCCACCTAAGAGTAGAGGAAATGGAAGGACACTTCCACTGTTTAACAAAATTACAAAGAGAATCCAAGAAGACCTAGTCTAGATTCCAAAGGCCAAGAAACTTTCTTCGGAGAAGAGAGGAAAAACCACACCCAAGGAAAATATGGAAGGCACTCTTAGCATCAGCTTCATAGAGGACACACCTATTTAGAATTTTTGCATTATGGTTATTCTATAAGCTTGTACCCATGTTTTTCTCTCACTAGCTTATGTAGGAAATAATTTTCAATCAACCTAGTAATTTCTTAACATTCCAAAAAACCATCTCCTTTCATTACTATAATGAATATACCAATGTACCATGATTATTGAAAAAGGCTAACAAAACAAAATCCTCATGATTAATATGAAATATTTGTGGGTATAGATAGTCCAAGTCCACGTTATCCATGGAACTTGCAAGTATAAACAACACACAAAACCACACAACTCATAGATCTCAAACAATGTACTATACAAGTTCAACACCACACTAATACCATAAAAATATAGGCAACTATAGACAACATTTAGATTTTCCATGACTCAACCATTAGATCAGATCTAGATCCAACTTGTTGTAAATCCATAATAGAGTAACCACAATTCAAGAACCCAACAAGTAACCACTACAAAAAATTCAATGAATAAACGTATGCCAACACTTCTACATCGAGAATATTGTATCCAAACTCCTCAAACAATACATGAAGCATGCATGAAAATATACAATTGGCTCCATCCAAAAAACCTTGAATAACACTTTTTTTATATATCTACAAAGAATAGATTTTGATTAACAAGTAAAACTTATGAAACCATGTGTGCAAATATAAATCCACTTAAACATCCTAAATCACACAAAACTAAAAAACACCAAATATGTAAACTAAAATAATAGAATGATACATAAGAATAAGCATATATATTTTAAACAAGAGATATGTAAAATCCATAGATCCAAAATGACTTGAATCTACAACATGCAAGTGTAATCATCCAAAAGAACTAGAGGTTTTCTAATAAATTCAAGCCATAAAAAAATCAATTCCACAACCATCATCTTGTACATGCATATAGAGGAAATAGGTTTTCCATGAGCTTCAGGTCACTAAAACACCAACTCCACAACCTATATGAAACAAGGGGCTCATTATCCAATACTTCAACATAACTAAGGACTAAAACCTTGATACTTTTTACCTATTTTTAGCTACAACTCAAAACAGGTAGAGATGAGTTGCATTCAATATTCTAAGGTACACTGTTGGTTACAATTTTTTTGCTGAAATAAATCTGATTACATTTTGAATTTTTAGTATTATTATGTAAGTAGTGGTAACAAAGAAATCATAAGATTGCATAATGTTTGCTGCTTTATTCATAATGTACAAACCAAAGTCCCACACAAGCCGTGGGAGTAGCTTAATTTGATTTTCATAATCAAATAATGAATACGAAAAGAAAATGTGTACAACACAACTGAAGATAATAGAAGAATAAGAGAGAAGGTGATTCGTCATTGCCTGGAATGACGAATCATTGTCACATTTGAAGTCTTCAATTGTCGTGTCTCCAGGTTGCAGCAGCTCCGAGTTCTGAATATATTTGTAGGATTGTAAAAGGGGTTGTTAGAGCAATGATGAATCACGTCCTACCTCATGCCTACATTACCAACAAAAATGTAATACACATTCAATTGGGAATTCATTAAAAGACTAAATCAGGCAAGAAGGCATACGATCAGAAGACATAAAATTTCAATGGAAGATTTCAGCTTCAGTTATTTTGCTAACATGTTTGTTCACTGTGCAAAAATAGGTTCATTATATTCATGATTAGTTTTCATTAGATATGTGGAGAAAAATGGTCTCCCACATGGGTTGAGCCCAACATATCAAAAAGGACACCTCTCATTCACATCATTATTTGAGAGTTATCAGATATTCAATTACAGTCATTAAAAGGACTGTTCTAACAAAAAAGATTCATAGAAGCAACCTTTGATTCATACGTGATGAAAATAGATAGAGAAAAATATCCTAATGCTCACCATTCAAAAGAACAATCAAAGACATGTTGAAGAATTATCAATTGCATTTGTTATCTCAGTTTTAGCTCTACTTTATATTCACATTGCATTTACATAAAGTATGGAGACCCTTTACACTGAAGGGAAAATAGAGTATCAAAGGTTATTAAGCTCTTTCTAATAACCCTATATATTCAATAGAAGTTACAGGTGGATATTACAAATAAGGATGATCTAAACAATCCATCTATTTAAGAGGGTATTATGCAGTCAGGAGGAGAATACTTGTAAGGACAACATTGAGATAGGCATGTAAAGAGGCCGAGTCAAAGTGATCATCCATGGAAAATAAAACCATATCTAAGGTTTTCATTTGCATAAATAATACAATAAGATTTCCCAAGTAGCAGCGAATCAAGAAGAACAATGATTTGAAAAATGATAAACATGATATGATACAAGTGCATGAGGAAAGAATTCAAACATTTTGAGTTGCATTACAATCAGTTGTCCACCAGGTACAATTATTACATGTTGAAGGTATTATCAGAAATGCTACAGGAAAATTCCCTTATTATCTACTTAGAACATAGCTATAATACATTGTTTTCTAATGTTTTTTTTTTTTCTGAATGAGAATTGAAAAGAAAGTGCCAATCATGTTCAAATGACCATCTCACATGACAATAAAGCTTTCACAAATATCAAGAGTCAGTCAACCACACAAAGATAAGGAAGTTGTAAAAGGTCTATGTAGACATATGGTTATATATACAGTCAATGCAACTTACCACTATGGAGAAGGCATGGCACATATATTAAGGAGCAGGCATGACACAAATATTAAGGCATTGTGGACATAAATCTTCATCAACATGCAAGGGTACAATGAATGGAGATGATCAAAACAATAAATAAAATGATCAAGGGACTATCACACAGGGACAACATGACAACAAGTATATACCAGATTTCTCACACAAATTATGGAGTTTTTGTGACTGCAGGAATACAAAGAGCATTTGACTATGGGCCCTATGAGATATGATTTTGTGGCAAAGCTAGTGGAATAAAACAAGTAGATGAAGACTTGAAGCCTAAAAGTAGTATATGAGGTCAACCATTATGCAACCTGAATCACTGTCATGATACACTAAAAACATGAATCTTCAGATCGGGTAGTGACAATAAATAATACATGCCAGAAGCAACAACATATGGAGGGTGATTACTGTGAAACAACATTACCATGTATTTAATCATGTATTAGAGGACAATATTCTTGATACAGGGCCATGAATCTTGATGTTGACAAAGCACAATTTAAAAGCATCACAAATGAATGGAGAATTAGAAGGTATGCTATGCTTTTTGTGTCTCAGGTTTAAGATGAATCTATGGAGTTCAAGGGATTAATGCTAGGATTATAGAAGCTAAGAATATGGATTACAATGTGTTAATGTAGTTTACAGTTGACTCATCAAGAATAGAGTCACAAAGGATTGTGCAATGAGTCATAATAGTAGGAAAAAGGATGGATAAAGACAATGAATTCAAGAATGTAAGAGCAATAGTGCAATAAGATGAGCAACAAAAATAACTCATCCATGAGGTGCAGCAATATTGCAATAGAAAGTGCAACAATCTCTGTAATAATGAACAACAAACAATCTCTATAAGAGTGATGGCATGGATATTACAAGAGCATTTATTCAAATAAAGATACCCAAAAGATCCTATGCACTAAGAAAGCCAACAAGAGTGAAGTATTTTGTTTCTATTAGGGAAAACAAAATGTTATTCTAATATCTTTTTCTCAAGCCAAAAATGCATTTTCAAGACCCAGAATAAGAAATTACAGCCCCGTGCCATCAAAAGAGGATAAACCTCGCGCCATAAGAGAGAGTAGTTTGAAGGTTATAGAGAGGTTTTCCATGAAATGGTGTAGCTGCGGCTTAAAAATAGAGAATCATTGAAAATACAATGAAAATACAACAAATAGAGGGTTTATGTTTATGAAAATCAGAAAATAGTAAATACCCAGATCAATATTCTTGATGCGCGGCCATATATTTTGCATATATAGGGGAATGAATATATGAGAGACCATAAAACTCTCTGTATGCTACAGAGGTAAAGAAACCCCAATCAATCTTACATTACTATGGCTTCAGAAGGCAGAGCAAGAGATACCCAAACAAAGTTGATGAACAAAGAAGGTGGAATCCATGACGACCTGCATAAGAGGATCTTATCCATAAATGAAACCCAGAACAAAGAGGAGAGGCTGTGGCTTGGGAATTTTCTTTCTTTTCCCCACAACATCGTACCCTATCTAGGGTTTTTGCCAAAGCTTCAAAGTACAAAAGAAGAAACTGCAGACATAGCAAGAATGATATATGTAATAAATTAAGTTCGTGGCCAAGCATACTGCAAAACCCTTAAATATGCAAAGTTACAAAGACTTCCATGGTGGCCAGAGACATAAACCCACATGGGGTTTACGTTAATATCAGATACAAGAGCTAGTGTTGATATGCTTTACAATAAAATGGAATGAAATACCAGTTTCTATTAAGCTTCGAGCTTACCTTCTTTCATTTCAAGAGAGCTTTCGAACTCACTTCTTGAAACTTGCATGATTGAGCCAAAACTACCTCCATGACAGCTAAGGGTGTCAACAGAGAAGATAAACATAACAAGATACATCAGATTAAGTATGGCCGTAATTGGAGCTCAAGGGTCCCTCACAGACTAAAAGAAATACAAGTTTTTTTTGCTTTTTCTCACCTATGAGTATGTAGGAGAGGCTCGAGTGGAGGAGAATGAGCAATCAATGCCAAAGAATCAGCTACAAATCCTACCTCATGTCGGTCGATGCTAAAAGCTTCACCTTGAAGCTTCTTGAAATTTAAAAGGAGACGTAATAAATGATTAGTTTTTTTTATATGTTTATTCACCCTAATACATAATGGGCATTTTTGACCATGTAGCTTCAATTTAAATCATAGCTTCAATTTAAATCATTTTGTTTTATTTTTCTCGTGGCCATGAGTTTTAAGTCAATGGACCTAATAGTCACGTGGTCGGTCTCCACAATAGTGTGCCTTGCTCTATAATTCTCAGTGGTGACTTTTGATATATACTTAGTATTGAAATATATGCTAAGTATTATGGCCGATGTTCAAAGCATTAACATTTAATGTCAAATATGCTAATTGTATAATATGCATGGAGCCTGTGAAGTGGTGGTGAAGGTGTGATATTTCATAAGTGTGCTAAGTATAGATCATGCATGGGGGTAAATATTGAAAAATAGTAAAAAAAAATTCACTCAAATGCATGTGAAATGGAGAGATTGCATGATTTTCAGACTTCCATGCATGGGAGGCAATTCAAGTTTCATTTTTAGTTGAAGCTTCAATGAGGTTTCTCTTTGAATTCTAGTCAAACTGGTGGAGTTTCATTTCAGTTCCACATCAGTTTTGAGATATTTCGATCATGCACATGGGACAGTGGAGTTTGGTACCTATTTTTTCCAGTTTTCATCAGTTTCGAGCCATTTTTTCAGTAGTTTTCATCTTTGCTCGTGAATGGATATTTTCTACTTCAGTTCCGCTTTTGGTTGCTTTATGCATGCCTATATTGTATATATTGGAAAAATTTAGTCTTTTTCCTTTAGTTCTTATTTTTTAGCCTTTGCATTCTATAAACAGAAATATCTTGTAACTCAACTTTCAGTTTTAGATGAATATATTCAACAGGTTTTACAGTTATATTGTTGCAATTTTCTCCTTTTGTTGACTTAAGAATACAAAGTTTACCTTCTTGTAACTAATTTTATGTAGTAAATGATTCATCTGATGAGATTTAATGTGTTTTATTATTCAAAACCTTTAAATTTAGTCTCTTTCATTATTACAAATTCTTGAATGCAATCAAGTTTTAGGTCTTAGGTTGTGCATGCAGTTATCAATTTCAGGTTGTGAAACTTTTGTTTCCTTCTAGAAAAGGTTAATTAGCCTTCCTTTGAAACATTTTTGTCATAATATTGTAATTAATGAGTCATGTAAGGTATTCCCAGAGTTTACAATTGTGAATTTATCTACCATTTGATCATCATATTCGGTGCAATCACCTCCTAGGATTGGTTTAGTTTTCATTTTCAGTCAAATATTTTTTTGCCCTTTTCCTTCCAATTCGATAGTTTCTAGGAGAATAAACAAGGAAGCTGACTTAGAATCCAAAGGTTTACTTTTGAATAGAATACCCACAACCTGAAAGTAATCCAATGTTACACGAGATTGTAGAGTTTTTTAGCTTTGCATGCGGGTGAAAATCCTTGTGATAATAGTTTTTGGCACACCCGGTGGGACTCTGAATCATAGTTCAGAGTAAGAATTCAATAGTTTCAAGTTGCTATTCTGGTATATGCAATAGTTCTTTAGTCTTTCAGAGGTTAAAGTTTCATATACCTGATGACTCCGTTCTCAATTTCGAGCAGATCAAGTGCAAGTAGCTTATGAGAAACGTTCAAACAAGAAGAAGTTCTTCTTCATTTAAATAATTACAACTGTCTTCATCAAAAAGAAGAGGAAGGAAAGCCAAGAGAACACCTGGTAGGCCTTCAAGAAATAAATCAGTTTCTCTTATTTTTAGAACAAAATCATCAATATTTTTGCCAAGAAGGAGAGGCAAACCATCAACAAGGTAGCCAAGTTCACATTCAGCTTCACCAAGTTTTAGAATATCAGTCTGGCCTTCAAGAGGTTCATCGAGTTTTGCTACATGTTTAGTTCCAGTGTTTCCGGTACATCCTATACCAATTTTGCAAGCTGTGAATATCAGACTACCAGCAGCTCCAATGGCCAGAGCGCATGCATTTGTACCATTTAATGGGGGAACCCCATTGAATTTGTCTCACCATGATGATATACTAGTTTCTGCACTCAAAAGCCTTTCCTTTTTTATTGGTGAAGAGCATACTACACCAATAGAACATATCAGAGACATTGATTCACTATGTGGAGTTCATCACATGACTCAAGAGAATGTGGTGTTAAGGTTATTAGCAACGTCATTCAAGGGCAAAGAACTTCAATGGTTCAAAGGTTTGCTGGTTAATACTGTCGCGACATGGGATGATTTAGGAGACAAGCTGAGCAAACAATTTTCTGACAAGTCTGATCATCTATCTCTAGTCGAATAGATGCCGACTATCAAAAGAGCCCCGCAAGAGTAGATGTTTGACTTTAATTTTAGATTTGAAATAGAATTCCAACAATGGTAAGGTCGACACATGATCATGCTTTTCTTTACTATCTCAGAGACTTAAATAGTGATATTTCCTTAATGATACAACCAATGGGTGGATTAACATTACCAACAACATATGATATTGCTATTAGAGCAAAAAACAACCTTATACAGGTTGGTAAAATTGCACCAAGGCCTCCTATGCCATTTTTTCTTGATATTCATCCTTTGATGCCCAGTCATATACCTCCTATTTCCCCACTTCCAGTTAAACCAACCTTTGGCTATCGACCAGTTGTTCAAAATAATACTTTTCTAACACAATCATATTTTCAAGAGCTTAGGGGTACGCAGCAGGAGATGACGAAGTTCTTACAGAAAGTTAGTAATGAATTAGTGTGTCTTAAGAGGAAACAAGGTCAAAATTTTAGGCCTTATCAAGCACCTTTTCAGCCTAACAGATCACCTTATTAGGTAGACAATCAAGGACAACAATTAAATTTCAATCCCAGGCCACCATACAATTAGAATGTTGCCAGCTCTTCTAAGGAGCTCGTACCTATTCAAAAAAATTTGGCACAAGATTATGTATGGTGTTATCCATGCAATCAACCTCACAATCAGGCCACATGTATGAATAGAGTAATTAATCAGGCCCTAATGGTACAAAGTAGTTATGCTGCTGCAAAAAATATAGCAACATAAAATAATGATCAACAGGGTGATCAAATGCAGCAGAATAATGAAGATGTTGTCATGATGAACTGGCAAGGGAATGAGTTTTGTGGAGTAAATCAGATTCAAGGACAAAATTAGTCAGCCACTTCTATTGTAGCAAATACGAGGTCTAAGAAAAGAGCAATTGATCTGATACATCAAGCTATTCCTGACAAGCAGCAGGCAGAATGTCACATATAGATTTTATCGATTAATTTAATGCAATTAGCAATCATGATGTTGCTATTTTAATTGAAGTGAAAATGATTATTTTAATGAAAGTTAAATTGAAATTCAAATTGAAATGAAATTATCATGATTCGAAATGCATTTATATTTTATTTGGGGTTTGTCATTGCTAATGAAAAATCGAGTGCAAGTGAATGCAGGAACAGATGAACGTGATGAAAGGCGAGAACAACGATCAGGTAGAGTCATTTAGCCGGTTGACATTTATGAGTATGATGAAATCACACACTCACTTAGAAAATATTTTAATGCATTTTGTGATTACTGAGTTTGCAAATTTAAAATATAGATTTATTGGTTTCTCCAAAATGCGAAAAAATAAATGTTATTTTAAATGATGATTTCATTAAATTGTGAGAAAATTAATCTTATTTAAATAACTGAATGATATATGTCGTTATTTTATCATTGTTTGAAATATTGATGCTTGCATTTAAAAAATGTAATAAAATAGATTTTTATTTCGAAAATTATTAAAATATAATAAAAATGGTGTTTTAGAGTTATTTGTTTTTAATTAGAAAAAAAATATGAAAGAAGGAAAAGATTTAGAATTTGAAATTGAACAAATATTTTAAATAGAGTTATTGAAAAACAAATTTAAGCAAATCACGTGCAAAAATTGAAATTGAATTCAAAACTTCAAGTTAAACAAATTGAAGAAAATATCTTCAATCTTTTGAGGCAATCAAAATTTGAAAACTGAGAGTTTGAATTGATGTGGAGATCACCTCAATTTGTGGATCTGATTTAGGGATGAATCCACCATTATTCTGCATGAAATTGGAAGAGTAAATCCGTTTTGAGAGGGAGGCGTAGCCAACATGCAAAAAAAAAAGGGAATTTGATATTGTTTATATACTACTCACCTTGCATGCAAAAAAAAGCACCGGTGAGAGCTTGATTTATATTGATATTATTCACCTTTATTTTCACACACACAGTCAAGATACTGGTAAAGTTTCTTGCCCAACAATCTTCTCAAACCCACGTGGCCAAGGAGGTATTTGTGCTTGCTGACTGAAATCCAACAGCTAAAGGAAGTCTAGGCGCGGTCAGGACAAAGGACTCTCCTCTCACCACACACCAATTAACAGCTAGGCAACCATTAAGACCCATGCAGGGGGAAGAAGAGGAGGGAAGTAATAGGTGAAGGGTATGCATGAGAAGAAGAAGGGAAGGCATGGATGAGAGGGAACAAAGGAACCTACCCTCCTTCACACGTAGGTAGCAAGAGAAAGGCACCTAAGCAGCAGGTGAAGGGGCGGCCAGGGGAAAGTTAAATAAAGAACATAGACTTTCCCCCCTCATTCCACGTGAGCAAAAGTGAGAAGAGAGGATAACGTGTGGCAGGGAGAATAAGAAAGAGGAGAGCAACTAGCAGGGAGGAAAATATGAATTAGAACAGAGATCACTCTCCACCTTGCCCAAATAAAGAAAGAAGGAAGGTGCACGACCAGTTAAGGAGGAAAGAACATCGAAAGAAGGGAGGTGCTCATAAAGAGAGAGAAATGAGGGACATACAAGAAAGAACAGTTGTAGATTGGGAAAATGGAAACCAAAATTGCTGATTAAGATACATGTTCAGACACAAAAAGAACAAAGGAAACAAGTAATCAATTCCAGATTCAAGAATTATCAGGTAGAATCAAATAAGCATTTTATTAAATTCATGATCATAATCTATCTGATTAGAATTGTTTTCTTTATTCTGTTATTTAGATCTATTGAAAATTAGGAAAGACAAATCACTATTTTATCAAATTTAGGAAAAAGATCAACATCAAACTGGAATTTTACCAGAAAAACCGTTGAACATTTTGAATAAGAACATTGTATAATAAATTGAATAGAAACTAATCAAAACAGTGGATTTATTATTATAGGAAGAGTCAAATTTAGGAAAGGATTCCCATAGAAAAACATATATATATAAACTAGATCTGAAAACGCTCCAAAAATCAAAATTGTTGGAAAAAGATAAAATTTTCCAAAACGAAAAGAAACTGAAAGATAGGGAAAATAACTGCAGAACTATTCAATTGAAAGATTATGGATTAAATAAGATTTTTATTGAAAAGATTAAATATCTTGAGTGATTAAATTAAAGTTGAGAAACTTGGGTAGAATGTGTCAATTTTAAGATTGATATTAAATTGTGCAAAAATCGAAGTGGTAATGGGAAGTGTTTATGTTCTTGAAAAGATAATACTTAAATGGAAATACGCAAAACCTAAAAAGGAATTAAAATAGGGAAATGATATAATTATTCGAAAGGAAACGAATTAGTTAAAGATTATATTAAAGAATAGATGAATCTCATGAGTAATTGAACCGAAAGAATGTGTGCTCATTTATTCCTGAATTGATATGTACTTAGATTGCATACTTGAGATACACCTTCTCCTTATTATTTTATTGTTTGAATTAAATATTGATTTAATGTTACCTGTGATTTAAAACAATGAAAATATTGCAATAGTACCATTTTTGGTTGAATCAAGATTGTGGATAATTATTTTTGAAAGATTATATTTATTAAACTGGAACCATGCATGCTTGATAGATGAATGTGCATGTCATGTTTTGGGGAAAGTTACCTTCTGGGATGGGTGCCGAATATGGGTTAATAGAGAGTGTAGTTTTGCTTTTCCAAAACTGCTTTATTTGTCATGCATGACATTTTACTTGGCCAAGTAATTTATGGACTCTTAAGATAGATGGATTTATTGAACTCTCTACCATATCCTAGTATCGAACTTTCTTATTTCTTAAATGAATTAGAAAAATGAAAATGCTTGTGGTTTACTAGTAGTATTAGGCATGCACCAGATTCCATCTTGCTCGTAGACTGATTTTTGCTAAACAATTCGTGCAGGGTTGGGTATTTCTTGATTGACTAAGAAATTATGGGGAAGCATAAGCTTCGAGGTTGGGCGAAAAAAGCACCTGATCCTTGTTCTCCTCTTCTTGTTGAAGATTTGCTTTAGGATAGAAGATTGACAGACCGCATCTTCTTTTATGCTTTATTATTCTTGATATATGTAATGACGAGCTTATGGCGACTGAATTCCTAAGTCTCGAATTGCAACTGGTATTATTATCATTCATTGTATTTATAATTGGAATTGTGTAATTTGACACTTGTATGTTTTTAGACTGAATTGTTATGAATTTATCTTATCGACTTTTTTATCGTTGTTTTGTAATCGATTAGTTCTTGATGTCTAAATGAATGGAATGACGAATTTATTTTGAATATAATGGATCTTATTTAAAGTAATTGTCGAATTTTGGAATTTTAAGATTTTTGTACTTTACACAGAAAAAGACAAACAACAAGCTGCTCCACAAAAAAATCAGATTTCTATAGCTCAAAAAGAGCAGTCACGACCCTCTTCTTCTCACGATGTTTACATTCGACCAAGAGGACAACCTAAACCTGCTAAAGAGTAGTAGAAACAAGTTGAACCTACTAACCAACAACCAACAACATAACCAGTTCAAGTGTAGAAGGAGGCTGCTTTTTTGAAAGTATAACACAAGGTTAGTTCTTCGACTTTCAATATCATTGATCATATGAAGCAGGCCACTATCACCATGACCATGTTAGATGCTTTGCATCTTCTTGGGCAAAAATAATGTCTGCAAGAAGCTGTAGCTAAAATATCTATTTTCGATGAGCCAAAAAACTAGCCAAGAGTTCTTGCAAACAGTTCAGACCACAAGAAGGAGCAACCAACTCAAGAGGTAAAACCACCACCCTTTTATGTCAGTCTGATAATTGGTGATAGCATAATGCATAATTGCATGATATATTTAGGAGCAAGCGACTCAATTATGCCTAAACAACTGGTAGATAAGTTAGGAATTGAGTATGAACCATTGTCAAAAGGGGTAGTTCAATTGGATGGAACAATAATTAAGTCTGTAGGAGTTATTAAGAGTTTGCCTCTTACATTACATGCTTGTCCAAACTTTCAGATTCCACATGACATTTACATTAATAATCTCCCACCTTATTTTTCCATTTTCCTATCTAGAGATTTCACTGCAAAATTAGGCGGTTATCTGTCATTAGACTGGTCACACATGTTCTTTAGAACTAGATATGGTACTAGAGTCACTATTAATTCAGAACCACAGGCTAAAGACCATATTGAGCCTTATGATGCAAATCCCATAAATGCAAGCCTAGCTTTCCATGATCAAGAGGATCAATCCATGACCCCCGATCCCACTGTACCTATAGGACGCATACTTGACATAAATTTAGATGAGTGGGCAACTGAGAATCACAAGGTTGATCCATTCAGTCTCATGGATGAAGTAGGTTTGGGCATTTATATGATTCAAGAGCCCGATGTAACTATTCCAAATTTGGTCAAGGAAAAAAAACAACCAAAACAACAAACTGATTAGCTTTGGAAGCTGTACTTTGATGGATCTAGGAGTAAAGTAGGTGTTGGTGGAGGAGCAATGCTCATATCACCAGAAGGAGACATGTACTACTCAACTTTTAGATTTGCTTTCAGTTGTTCTAATAATTTTGCTGAGTACGAAGCATTAATACATGGATTAGAATGGGCCAAAAAAAGGAAAATTAAGTCCTTACAAGTGTTTGGTGATTTTGAATTAATAGCAAATCGAGTTAGAAATCTGAATTTAATAAAAAATGATTTGGTAAAATTATATAAACACCGTGTTTGGGACTTAATTGAAGAGTTTGATGCATTTAATCTTCTATCAATACCAAGAAATTAGAAAAAGCAAGCTGATAAACTTGCTACCATAGGATCACAGTTTGACATTGCAATTGAAATCCACAATGTGGAAATTCAACAATATGTGAAAGTAGTTGTCAGACCATTAGTACCTGATAATAATGTGAATTGGCAGATTTTTGACAGTGATGAACAAATAATCTATTTTCTGATGGAAGAAGCATAATTTTCTGCTGGAAACCAACAAAAGTTTGTTCAAAAATATGGTGATCAGATCATGCAACTAAAGTCTAACAAGCTGCCTAAGGGGCTGGTAACCCTTGAATCCATCTTCAACACTGATGATCAGGTTAAAAGAGACAAATCTAGCATCACAGTGAAGCAGGAGCATTACGAACCAATTGAGATATTCAAAGAAAAGCTCCTTAAGCTTGGAAGAGTCTGTACAAAGGAGGAACAACAAGCCTTTGTCTTGATTTTCCAAGAAATCAGTGACATTTTCGCTTGGGAATATGGAGATTTGAAGGGTTTTAACCCTAAGTTAACTCAACATACCATTGAGCTCAAACCCAATGCGAAACCAGTGAGACAAAAGTAGAGGCCTTTGAATCCATAGTTAGAACACCTGATGAAAACATAATTGAACAAGTTGATTGAATGTAGTATTATTTTTCCAATCAAGCACACTTCTTGGGTTTCAAACCTAGTGCCCGTTAGAAAGAAGAATGGAGAGATAAGGCTGTGCGTTGATTTTCATGATCTAAATAGAGCTTCACTCAAAGATCACTATCCACTGCCTTCAATGGAAAAAATATTGCAGGTTGTTTTAGGATCAAAGAGGTTCTCATTGTTGGATGGATATTCAGGTTATAACCAAATATTGGTGAAAGAGGAAGATCAATATAAAATAGTCTTTACCACCAAGTAGGGTACTATGGCTTACATAAAGATGTCGTTTGGATTGTCAAACACAGCAGCAACCTTTCAGAGAGAAATGGATACGAATCTCCAAGGTTTGATAAACAAGTTTGTTCTTGTCTACTTAGATGATATCACTGTTTTCTCATGAAATGCTAATGAACACTTTGATCATATTAGACAGATTTTTGAAAGATGCAGAGAGTATGGAATTTCTTTGAATCCAAAGAAAATAATTTTTGTTGTTCATGAAGGTAAAATTTTGGGTTACATTGTTTCTAAAGATGGTATTTCTATTGACCCAGAATGTATTGCAGCCATTTTGGCATTGCCACTTCCTGCTCACAAAAAAGGTTTGCAGAGTTTCTTAGGCAGGATAAAATTTGTTAGGAGATTTATTCCTAACATTGCAGCGTTGTTGCAACCTCTCACAACCATGCTAAAAAAGAACATGTTGTTCAGTTGGACAAAGGAGGGTAAAAACAACTTTGAGCAGATTAAAGAGGCACTTGCAGCTGCCCCAACACTCATAAATCCAAACTTTGATAAAGATTTTATACTCTATGCATTTGGTAGTGTTGACATAATTTATGCCATGTTATGTCAACAGAATGATCAAGGACTTGAACAACCCATAGCATTTTTTAGTCAAGTCTTGCATGATTATGAAATGAGGTATTCATTTGTTGAGAAACATGTGCTTGTTGTAGTAAGAAGTATCAAGAAGTTTAGACATATGTTGTCTAACAAGAAAATACATCTACTGGTAGCTCACCCAGCAATTAAATAATTTTTGCTAAATAAGGACATTAACAACAAAAGAGCAAGCTGGATAACCAAAGTCATGGTATACGATATCAACATAAAGGTTACCAAGATTGTTAGAGGTAAGGGTCTGTGCGAGAAGCTTGCAAAAAATAAATAGAACAACAATGAAGAAGTCACTATAGTTTTGAATTTCAAAGAAGAACCTATTGTTCCAGCTATTTCGGTTGATTGGATCCATCAAATGATTCATTACTTACATACTAGAGATTGTCCAGAAGATATGGACAAATCAAAATGAAGATATTACAGATTACAAGAAATTCCATATGCAAAAATAGATGGCGTTCTTTATAAAAAGGACTTTAATGGAGTATTCCTCAGATGTGTTTACCCAAATCAGATTGAAAGAATTCTCAAGGAATTCCATGATGGACCTGTAGGAGGTCACTTTGCACTACATGCTACAACTCTAAAAATAATGAGAGTTGAATATTATTGGCCGGATCTATTCAAGGATGCCTATGCTTATGTGAGAAAGTGTAGTAGATTTTTATTGTTTGTAAGAAAACATAAGCTTGCAACCCTACCCTTGAACCCAATTCAGGTTGAACAACCATTTGGAAAGTAGGGAATTGACTTCATCGATCCAATTAACCCATCGTCCAGTGCAGGTCACAAATAGATTCTTACAATGAAAAATTACTTTACAAAATGGACTAAAGCAGTTACTTTGAAAGATGCAAATGAAACATCTGTTTTGAATTTTTATCAAGACTTAGTTTCCAAGTTTGGTACACCTGATTCAATTATTTCTGATAATGCATTAGCCTTTGTTGGTTTGAGAGTTTCAGATTGGTTAGTAAAGAATAAAATTTATTTGAATACTTCGTCCAATTATTACCCCCAAGGTAATGGATAGGCTGAATCAACAAATAAGAATCTAATTAAGATCATAAAAAAGACTATTGTGGATAATCAGAGGTCATGGCATGATAAAATTAAATTAGCCCTTTGGGCTGATAGAGTTACACCAAAATGATCAACATGATTTTCACCATATGTTTTGGTTTACGACAAAGAGGCCAAGTTGCCTATTTCAATAGAGTTACAAAATTTGAGCTACATAAAAGAATTGGAATTACTTGAGGAGTAGCCAATGCAAGTCAGGCTTGCTCAATTAGCAAAGTTGGAAGAAACCAAAAAAGAAGCTTTCAGGAAGCTCCAAATCCATCATTCTCAGATGAAGAAAATGTTTGACAAAAAAGCAATAGAAAGAGTCTTCAATGAGGGTGACTTAGTCTTCAAATGGGATGAGTTAAAGATAAAACCCGACAAACATACCAAGTTTGATGCCATTTGGGATGGCCCATACATTATCACAGAAAAGAAAGAACATAACGCTTTCCAACTCTCAAGGGTGGATGGAGAAGTGTTGCCAATCCCTGTTAACGGGATTCATCTCAAACAATGCTTTTAAGCATCAAAGTTGCAATTGTACATATTAGTGTAGTTTTAGTTTCAGTTATGCTTTCAATAAGTGCCCCATGGCATGCTTTAATTTTAGTATTGTTTTGCTTTCAATAAAGTGCAATTGTTGCATAGGGTTTTCTAGCTTTGTCTTAAAAAAAGTTTCAGTATTTTATTTCAGTTTGTGTGGTATGCAGTCGAGTTACAAGTTTTTTCTGCGTAAAATCAGGACAAAATAGACTCCATGCCCAATGGATATACAAGGCAACTGGTCTATGGTGTTTAGCAGACAAACACTCCGCAAAGATCGCCAAATTGTTACCTATTTTTTGCTAAAACTGAAACTAGGTAGAGCTGAGTTGCATTTAGTATTCTAAGGTACATAGTTGGTTACAATTTTTTTGCTAAAGTATTCATTGCTGAAATAAATCTTATTACATTTTTAATTTTTAGTATTATTATGCAAGTAGTGGTAATAGAGAAATCATAAGATTGCATAATGTTTGCTCCTTTATTCATAATGTATAAACCAAAGTCCCACACAAGCCGTGGGAGTAGCTTAATTTGATTTTCATAATAAAATAATGAATACAAAAAGAAAATGTGTACAACACAACTTAAGATAATAGAAGAATAAGAGAGAAGGTGATTCGTCATTGCTTGGAATGACGAATTGTTGTCACATTTGAAGTCTTCAATTGTCGTGCCTCTAGGTTGCAACAACTTTGAGCTTCGAATACATCTGCAGGATTGTAAAAGGGGGTGTTAGAGCAATGATGAATCATGTCCTACCTCATGCCTACATTATCAACAAAAATGTAATACACATTCAATTGGGCATTCATTAAAAGACTAAATCAGGCAAGAAGGCATACGATCAGAAGGCATAAAAGTTCAATGGAATCTTTAAGCTTCAATTATTTTGCTAACATGTTTGTTCATTGTGCAGGAACAGGTTCATTATATTCATGATCAATTTTCATCAGATATGTGGAAAAAAATGGGCTCCCACAAGGGTTGAGCCCAACATATCAAAAATTACACCTCTCATTCACATCATTATTTAAGAGTTATCCGATATTCAATTACAGTCATTAAAAGGACTGTTGTAACAAGAAAGATTCATAAAAGCAATCTTTGATTCATACGTGATGAAAATAGGTAGAGAAAAACATCCTAATGCTCACCATTCAGAAACAATCAAAGACATGTTGAAGAAATATCAACTACATTTGTTATCTCAGTTTCAGCTCTACTTTATATTCACATTGCATTTACATATAGTATGGAGCCCCTTTACACTGAAGGAAAAACAAAGTATCAAAGGTTATTAAGTTGTTTCTAATAACCCTATACATTCAATAGAAGCTATAGGTGGATATTACAAATAAGGATGATCTAAACAATCCATCTATTCAAGAGGGTATTATGCAGTTAGGAGGAGAAGACTTGTAAGGACAACATTGAGATAGGCATGTACAAAGGCTGAGTCAAAGTGATCATCCATGGAAAATAGAACCATATCTAAGGTTTTCATTTGCATAAAGAATACAATCAAATTTCCCAAGTAGCAATGAATCAAGAAGAACAATGATTTGAAACATGATAAACATGATATGCTACAGGTGCATGAGGAAAGCATTCAAACATTTTGAGTTGCATTACAATCAGTTGTCCACCAGGTACAATTATTACATGTTGAATGTACTATCAAAAATGCTACAAGAAAAGTCCCTTATTATCTACTTAGAACAGAGCTATAATAAATTGTTTTCTAATGTTTTTTTTGAATGAGAACTAGAAAGAAAGTGCCAAGCATGTACAAATGGCCATTTCACATGACAATAAAACTTTTACAAAGATCAAGAGTTAGTCAACCACACAAAGATAAGGAAGTTGTAAAAGGTCTACATAGACATATAGTTATATATATAGTCAATGCAACTTACCACTATGGAGAAGGTATGACATAGATATTAAGGAGAAGGAATGACACAAATATTAAGGCATTGTGGACAAAAATCTTCATCAACATGCAAGGGTACATCAAATGGAGATGATAAAAAGAATAAATAAAATGATCAAGGGACTATCACATAGGGACAACATGACAACAAGTATATACCAGATTGCTCACATAAATTATGGAGTTTCAGTGACTGTAGGAATATAGAGAGAATTTGACTATGGGCCCTATTAGATATGAGTTTGTGGCAAAGCTAGTGGAATCAAACAAGCAGATGAAGACTTGAAGCATAAAAGCAACATATTAGGTCAACCATTATGCCAATTGAATCTCTACCATGATACACTACAAACATGAATCTTCAGATCGGGTAGTGACAGTCAATAATACATGCCAGAAGCAACAACATATGGAGGGTGATTACTGTGAAACAACATTACCATGTATTTACTCATATATTACAGGACAATATTTTTGATACGGGTCCATGAATCTTGATGTTGAAAATGAATAATTTAAAAGCATCACAAATGAATGGAGAATTAGAAGGTATGCTATGCTCTTTGTGTCTCAGGTTTAAGATGAATCTATGGAGTTTAAGGGATTAAGGCTGAGATTATAGAAGCTAAGAATGTGGATGACAATGTGTTAATGTAGTCTACAGTTGAATCATCAAGAACAAAGTCACAAAGGATTGTGCAATGAGTTATAACAATAGGACAAAGGAAGGATCAAGACAATGACTTCAAGCATGTAAGAGCAATAAGATGAGCAACAAAAAAAATTCATCCACGAGGTGCAACAATATTGCAACAATCTCTGTAAGAATGAACAAAAAACAATCTTTGTAAGAGTGATGGCATGGATATTACAGGAGCATTTATTCAAATAAAGATACCCAGAAGATCCTATGCACTAAGAAAGCCAACAAGAGTAAAGTATTTTGTTTTTGTTAGGGAAAACAAATTGTTATTCTAATATCTTTTTCTGAAGCCAAAAATGCATTTTCAAGACCCAGAATAAGAAATTACAGCCCTGTGCCATCAAAAGAGGATAACACCCGTGCCATAAGAGAGAAATTTGCAGGTTACAGAGAGGTTTGCCATGAAATGGTGTAGCTGTGGCTTACAAATAGAGAATCATTGAAAATACAATGAATGAAGGGTTTTTGTTTATGCAAATCAGAAAATAGGAAATACCTAGATTAGTATTCTTGATGCATGACCATATATTTTGCATATACATGAGAATGAATATATGAGAGACCATAAAACTCTCTGTATGCTACAGAGGTAAATAATCCCCAATCAATCTTACATGACTATGGCTTCAGAAGGAAAAGCAAGAGATACCCAGACAAAGTCGATGAACAAAGAAGGTGGAATCCATGGCGGCCTACATAAGAGGATCTTATCCATAAATGAAACCCAAAACAAAGAGGAGAGGTTTTGGCTTGGAATTTTTCTTTCTTTTCCCCACAACATCGTACCCTATCTAGGGTTTTTTCCAAAGCTTCAAAGTACAAAAGAAGAAACTGCAGACAAAGCAAGAATGATATATGTAATAAATTAAGTTCGTGGCCAAGCATACCACAAAACCCTTAAATATGAAAAGTTACAAAGACCTCCATGGCGGCCACAGACATAAACCCACCTGGGGTTTACATTAATATTAGATACATGAGCTAGTGTTGATATGCTTTGCAATAAAATGGAATGAAATACCAGTTTCTATTAAGCTTCGGGCTTACCTTCTTTCACTTCAAGAGAGATTTCAATCTCACTTCTCAAAACTTGCATGACTGAGCCAAAAATACCTCCATGGCAGCTAAGGGTGTTGATAAAGAAGATAAACATAACAAGATACATCAGATTAAGTATGGCCGTAATTGGAACTCAAGGGTTCCTCACAGATTAAAATAAATACAAGTTTTTTTTGCTTTTGCTCACCTATGAGTATGTAGGAGAGGCTCAAGTGGAGGAGAATGAGCAATTGATGCAAAAGAATTAGAAGAAAATCCTACCTCATGGTAGCCAGTCCTGAAAGCTTCACCTTGAAGCTTCTCGAAAGTCAAAAGGAGAAGTAATAAATGATTAGGTTTTTTGATATGTTTATTCACCCTAATCCATAATGGGCATTTTTGACAATATAGCTTCAATTTAAATCATTCTGTTTTATTTCTCCCATGGCCATGAATTTTAAGTCAATGGAACTAATAGTCATATAGTCGGTCTCCACAATAGTGTGCCCTATTCTATAATGCTTGGTGGTGACTTTTGATATATACTTAGTATTGAAATATATGTTAAGTATTATTGCCAGTGTTCAAAGCATTGACATTTGATGTCAAATATGCTAATTGTATAATATGCATGGAACCTATGAAGTGGTGGTGAAGGTGTGTTATTTGCATAAGTGTGCTAAGCATAGATCATGCATGGGGGTAAATATTGAAAAATAGTAAAAAACAATTTGCTCACATGCATGTGAAATGGAGAGATTGCATGATTTTCAGACTTCCATGCATGTGAGGCAATTCGAGTTTCATTTTCAATTAGAGCTTCAATGAGGTTTCTCTTTGAATTCTAGTCAAACTAATGGAGTTTCATTTCAATTCCACATCAATTTCAAGATATTTCGATCATGCACATGGGACAATGGAGTTTGGTACCTATTTTTTCTAGTTTTCATCAGTTTCAAGTCATTTTTTCAACAGTTTTCATCTTTTCTCGTGAATGGATATTTTTGACTTTAGTTCTCATTCAGTTCCGCTTTTGGCTGCTTTATGCATTCCTATATTGTATACATTGGAAAAATTTTGTCTTTTCCCTTTAGTTCTTATTTTTCAGCCTTTGCATTCTGTAAAGAGAAATATCTTGTAACTCAGCTTTCAGTTTCAGATGAATATATTCAATAGGTTTTATAGTTATATTATTGTAGTTTTCTCCCTTTTTTGACTTAAGATTACAGATTTTACTTTCTTGTAACTAAGTTTATGCAGTAAATGATTGATTTGATGAGATTTAATGTGTTTTATTATTCAAAACCTTTAAATTTTGTCTCTTTCATTATTACAAATTCTTGAATGCAATCAAGTTTCAAGTCTTAGGTTGTGCATGCAGTTATCAATTTCAGGTTGTGAAACGTCTGTTTCCTTCTAGAAAAGGTTAATTAGCCTTCCTTTGAAACATTTTTGTCATAAGATTGTAATTAATGAGTTGTGTAAGGTATTCCCAAAGTTTATAATTGTGAATTTATCTACCATTAGATCATCATATTCGGTGCAATCACCTCCTAGGATTGGTTTAGTTTTCATTTTCAGTCAAATCTTTTTTCACCCTTTTCCTTCCAATTCAGTAGTTTCCAGGAGAATCAAAAAGGAAGCTGACCTAGAATCTAGAGGTTTAATTTCGAATAGGATACCCACAACCTGAAAGTAATCCAATGTTGCACGAGATTGCAGATTTTTTCAACTTTGCATGTGGGTGCAAATCCCTGTGATAACAGTACCAAAATAGGTACCCATGCAATAGTTAAAACACCTAGTGCTTTCCCATATGATGAAGGGCCAAAAATAAGTACTCAACATGAATGATCATCCACTATACATGACCGCAATTTAAAGGAACACAACCACCATCTAGAGGGTATTTATATATAACCAAAGAGTATATCTTAGTCACAAACATGATGAAACACATGAACACATGACCAATTCCAAGATCCACCACCTTGAGCTTCCACAAACCAGCAAATGTTCAACTAAACCTCTCTTATATTCCACCATTGCTTACAATATAATTTAATAAATAAAAAACTAGACCCACTACAAAATCCCTCATACAAGGACTAATAAATAATTATTTCCTTCTAATAGATTCCCACAAGCTTGTTAGGTTAATAAATTAACATGAAGCAATATCCAAAACTAAATCACCATGGACCCATGAGATGAAATGACATGAAAACACATGCAAACCACATATAAGAACATGCAAGTACATGCAACTCATATGACCACCCACTCTAATACTAAATTTAATTAAAATATCCTTCAACATGTCTTAGCAATTAAACCAAAAACTAAACATAATTATTTAGCATACAAATATTTCCATATTAAACCTATGAAACGAATATCATAATAATCAATATATAGAATTTTGAATAGCATTTTGTTAAGTAAACAACACTTTAGAAAATAAAAAATGAGATATAAAATAAAAGCAACCAAAAGAACAAGAGTGACACAGATATACCCTGAGAAAAACCTTCTTGGAAAAAACTAGCCTCTAAAGCACACCTAATGCATTATTAAAAAACAATAAATGGTTATCATACATTCTCAAATTCACATGCTCTATCAAGAGAAATATGAGATCAACACTCATTAATCCTATAGGAAAAACAATAGCATAACCCTAAAAAAAATGTATAATTCCTCCAATCAAGTCCTCAAAATATAAATTCATGGAGGCCCAAAAACCATCAAAAGGAAATTCCATGGTCCTAATCAAGTCTTAGAATACCATGGCCATAATTCTCATGACTCACTCAAGAGAGAATCCTCCAAAATGGATTATAACCCCTACATAAGCATCTTTGACTTCCATTATGCAAGTGGACATATATAAATCCCAAAACCCCCCTCATGAAGCACAAATTACATCCTATGCCCAACTAATACTATAAAATTCTCTTACAAGTTCACAATGTAGCCCTTATTCAATGCCTCATTACAAATAATATTTTCTAAATCCCCAAAGAATAATGAAATAATTACATATTTCGCCACTCTCACACTAGCATCATATTTTACCATTTTATGAACTTTGGAGACATACACATAAGTAATTATCTATGAACAATTAGAACTTAGGATGTGTAAGGTGAATAACACACCTAATCCTAATAACTTTACTCTTTGAGGATGAGTAATGGGGACTCTTTAAAAAAGCATTTTATTGTGTTCAATATCTCGATGAGATATTAGGCATCTATAGATGTGAAGATGAATAAATAAGATTAATGTATACCCTCTTGTGTTCTTTATTTAATATTTGAGACAACCTAGCTATGGTAATTAGTAGCACCATCTCTAACTTGAAACTTGATGAAGTGGCGTGCAGTTTTTGAGGAGATGAGGAAAAAATAGCATATAATCAATTAAAGATGTTTTAATTGTTAAAAGCCATTCCAAGGAAAAGGGAAAGTATAAGAAAAAAGACAAGTGTGATAGGTCTATGAGAAGATCTAAGTCTCCATTTACCAAAGGTAAATTTTTGGAATTAAATTAAGATCAAGCAGATCAAGACGGATTGAAAGGGAATACGATGAAGAAGGATCTTGAATATGATTTATAATCAATAAAATCTAATGAAAATTGGGGTGATTCTTTTGTTACAACCATTTTTATGCACACATATTCAAGTGCACGGTTGATTGATTTTGGGGCCTCCTTTAACATGACTCCCAATAGGATGCAATTCTCTATTTATGAGAGATTCAATGTTGGACAAAATTCTTCTCTCAAAATCATTGGATGATGTAGATTCATACTCACATTTGGATATATAAGTACCAAACTCTCCAATGTTTTGAACATTCCAATTTTGGTGAGGAACCTTATTTGTATAATTAAATTGAATGATATTGGTGTGCAGGTGGTTTTAAACAAACATGGATGCAAGATGGTGTGTGGGGCCATGATTTTTGTAGGGATTTTATTTTGAAACTCTATTATATTTGGATGCTAACTGTGATCCTTTTAAAATGTCAAATCCTAATGTGAGATGCTAAAATGATGCAATAAGAAGAACTAACATAAGAAAAGGGCACCTCAATGATTATCCTAAGAAATAGTAAACATGAAAAAATAAATTGATTGTTGATTATACCTTCATGCTGCTCCTTCCTTGGTTGGCCTTTGATCTTTGGATGTCTTGTGTGCTCCTTGGATGGCAATGGAGTGAAGTGGATGCAAGATGCAAGATGGATTTGATGAAAAATATTATGAAAAAGCTAAAATGCTGCAAATGACAATTTGGCAAGAGTTTGGTAGCAAAAGACTTGATCCCCAAAATGGGAGAAATGAGGGGGTATTTATAGGATAATTGGAATTCTCTAGAGAATTCAACGGATGAGATTGATCCAACAAGATCAAGATGAAGGGCTATGGTGAGTTGAGGACTCACAAGCCCTCACATCTTGGCACGTGGAATGTGAGATGTCTTAGGGCGGAATGAGGTGGAAGAGAAGTAAATGAGGTGAATGAAGGACAAGTAATTTTGAGGTACCTTGGGGGATGAGAAGATTTTCTCAAAAAAGAACTTCTTGTCCCCAAATGAGGATGAAAGAGACATTTGAGGAATTTTAGAATTCCTCAAAAATCTGCATGGGAAAAGGGGAAGTGGTTGGAAGAATAAATGCAAATTAAAAATTTACTTTCATTGGAGAGTTTATTGGGTAAAAGAAGGTCTCCAAAAAGTTGGAGATTTGTCACATGTGGGTGATGTGACAAGTCCAAGGTTCTAGAAGTCCTTGGCACATGTAAAGTGACAAGTCAAGCCTTCTAGAACCTTGCATGGGAATGGGAAAAACCTTGGAAAGACAAAAGTGAATTAAAAATTAATATGGGGAAGAGAGGAGCCTTGGGCAAATAAATATGAATTAAAAATTCACATGGGAAAGAGAGTCTAGGCTAAAAATGGTAAGTGGGAAGGTTGATCAGGAAAGGTAAGCTAAACGTGGCTAATGATTCTGATTAAGGTTGTGCAAACACAGGATTAGGATAATTAATGAGAGATTAGAGGCAAGTGGGAGATTATGGAGGATGTGACACTTAATCAAGATTAAGTGATGCACATCCTAATCATAGATTAATTAATTTAATCTGGATTAAAAGAGGGTTACGGAGAATGTGACAAGGAGAGAGAAAAAGGGGAATTAAAAATTGATTTTAATCCAAATGGGTTAAAAGACTAAATTAAATAATTTGTCATATTTATTTAATTTAGAGAAGAAAAGGGATAAGGTAAAGTATTTAATTTATTTAATTACATACTTTAGGAACCTTAGGCTGAAAATGAAATAATGATTAAATAAATTATTTAATCACTATTAATGAAATAGATGAATAGAGTAGACGATTTTGATCATATGGAAGTGATCAAATTTGGATGTCTACATTTTTCCTCTCTTCGAAGTACCGTTAGAATAACTGTGCTTCGAAGAAAAGAAAGTACAAATGACTCTATAGTGGAAGTAACCGAAAGACGATGCCCCAGTGTGGGGAGGAGGATCTGAGCTGTCCAATTAGTGGGGAATGGATGAAGATTCCCCAATCCTGGAATGGATTGACTATGGTAGGGAAAATTGGTAAATGTGAAGGGTATGCCCCCTCGAGAGGGTGATGGGGGAAAAAGAGGGGTCTCAGATGACATCTCAATAAGAAGAAACAAATGGTATGGTTGAAAAGAGGGCAAAAAATTAGACAAGTTTTCCTTTTGAACGAAGTCAATCCGACAAACGAGGTGCAAATGGCGGCCCCAGGAAGGAAAATGATTAATCAGAGGAGAAAAAGGTAAATAAGAGGTAAAAAGGACCTCTTAAAAGAGGGCGAAAGTGAATATAAGGTAATTTTTAAAAATTATCTCACCTCATTTGCATTGTAGCAGTTGAGAGAAGAGGAGATGAGAGCAAGCAGACGAGGAGCGAAGATGCCACAAGATAATCACACTGCGATAGTCCACCAGATAGACGAGGTTCGACGGTCCTACCAGGAGTAGGGTGGGCCCCACTAGGTAGGCAATAAAACACTCTATGCATTATTTTCATGATTTTAATGCATTTGAGAGGTTTTATTAAAAATGTGAAATATGGGTTTTGTGGGCGGGATAAAATAGAAAAATGGGTAGTCGAGAAAAAATAAAAAAGGTTGAAAAAAAAAAGGTTTTTCAAAAAAGAAAATTTTCTGCCGGAGGGCAAATATGCCCTCCACTGGACGGATCCGCCTCGGCTTAGGGCGGGTCCACCCCACGGCAAGGGTGGATCCGCTCTGCTGCAAGGGCAAGTCCGCCTCGGCCGTGGGTGGGTTTGCCCCACGGCGGGGCGGATAGGCTCCGCCGCGACTAGCGATGGCACCACCCGGCGGCGCGGATAGGTAGCTAGCAGCAGCGACGTCACCCTAGTCGGCGGGGCCGCCCCCATTGTAGGGGCGGGTCCATCCCGGCCAAGGGCGGGTCTGTCCCGTTGCGGGGGTGGGTTCGCCTCGGTTAAGGGTGGGTCCACCCCGCTGTAGGGGCGAGTTTGCCCCTTTGCAGGGGCAGGTTCGCCCCACGGCCAAGAGGAAGGAAGGAGGGGGGAAGGACAAGAAAAAGAGAGAGAAGATAAAGAGAAAAGGAAAAAGAAAGTCGTGGGATCAAGAAGAGGAATTTTGACGAAGAATTTGACAAGGTAGATGGGATGTTTGCAGGATTTTGGTAGATTACATACCCACGAGCGGAGGCAAGAGGCACTGGCGATGATGATCGAGGCAATGATTGGGGTGAACCACACAACACTAGAGCAGGCAGGGTTACTGCACTTAGTGCAGTTTCCAGAGATGAGAGTGCATCGGGCAATGCTGATAGCCTTGATAGAGAGATGGAGCTTGGCAACGTCGACATTTGATTTGCCGACAAGAGAGATGACGGTGATGTTGCAGGATGTGTGGTAGATTTTGAAGATACCAATAGCAGGTCGGTTAGTGAGTGAGGTAGTGTTGAGAAGAGCACAGTTAGATGAGACTGTCCTGGTGCTATTCGAGCGAGATGACTTGACGATACAGAGGGGGCAGCTAGACGTAGACAAATGTCTAGCCTTGGGGGTGCCAGCATTACCACTGTTTTTGTGTTATCTAATCAGCGGGATACTAATGCCGGATCAGAGCAGGCGATTCTGCAGCTTGCAGTATATGGAGGTGATACAACATATCGTCAAGTGGCGAGAGGGGCAGTTTTCCTAGGGGTTATGTGTATTGGCCCAATTATACCAAGATATGCACGTGATTTGTTATCAAGGGATGTAGAGCGTGATGCACAAGATGCTATTATAGGTGTGGGGGTGGGAGCACATTGCAGTGACGAGACCCATAGTGGTCAGGAGAGGAGAGTTGGATGATAGGGAGCCAGTGGCTTGGGATTTTGGGGCAGCCAGGGGTTGCATCTTATGTTATGAGATGTAGGGAGAGATGGATCAATGGAGGAGAGCGTTTGATGAGTTATGGGAGGAGAACATCATATGGTAGCCATACATGTATCGTCGGTTTAGGGGATGGAGGGCTGAGGAGGAGAGACATCGGGGTTTCTTCAGATGCAAATGTTTTATGATTGAGAGTCAGGGACACATAGTAGAGCTGCATTGTCCGGACATGGTGATGATGCAGTTTGGACTCATGCAAGACATTCCAGGAGCGTCAACTATGTTTCGTCGGCTTACCAGAGAGGTACCCTGGGGGGCGAGGTTGTCAGCGAGAGGTGTGAGGGAGGTGTGGGTGATGGAAGGTGGGGTGCCCTATCCAGGGAGGGGGGAGGGTCCAGAGGATGCCGGAGTGAGATCGATATGATTGGTGGTTTCGCAACCACCAATGGGAGAGGGTTACACCGGAGGTGCCTACTATGGGAGCCATGGAGTGGGGGCCAAAGGATGAGTAGGAGGGGGGACATGGGGATGAGGGACAGGAGAATGAGGGACATCAAAGTGGTGGTGCGGAGGAGGGTGGCACTGGAGATCAGTCGACGAGGAGGGGGAGGGTCAGGAGGAGGCGACCTCCAAGGAGGGCAAGGAGACATGTGGGAGAGGAGATGGAGGCAGGAGGGGTAGGTGATGAGGGAGAGGAGATAGAGGCAAGAGGGGTAGGTGGTGGGGGGGAGGAGATAGAGGTGGTGAGATTGGGGAGCGATCCAGAGGTGGAGATGCTCCGGGTGGTGGAGGGGAGGCATGCGCAAATAGGGATTGGTGGTAGAGTACGATGGAGGCGAGTGCAGGTGAGAGCCGAGCAAGAGGAGGTGAGAGCCCTAGAGCCGTAGGAGGAGGCGAGGGCCATAGAGCCGTAGGAGGATGCAAGGGCCAAAGATCCTCAGGAGGGAGTAGAGAGGGCGATAGATGTTAGAGGATGTTCTAGGGGGATGCTTGTGAGTAATCGACAAAGGAGGGTCCGACCAGTGGAGCATGAGCTAGAGGGGGAGAGGCAGCCTGGAGGGGAGCCACATAGACTGGTGAGGGTGGGGAGGAGAGGACAACCGTGGAGGATTCAGTTGACGAGCTAAGTTGAGCAGGTGTAGGAGGAGAGAGAGGGTGAGGCGATGGACCTAGATGTACAAGTGGTGGAGCCTCTAGCAGTAGTACCAGTGGTTGTAGTTGATGATCCAGTGATGTTACTGAGAGGGGCCTAGGTGAGGGTATGGGTGTTAAAGGAGGATTTGAGGAGGGCGGAGGCAGAGGTGCAAAGGATGAAGGAGACAGAGATGATAGTGTTTGATCATGTTGTGGGCCAGCTGCCGATAAATATACAGGTGGTTGAGAGAGAGAGGGATGAGACGCGAGTAGGGATGGAGAGAGTACGGGGGGAGTTGGCTCGGGTGACATGGGACCAAGACAGGCTAGAGGTAGCGATGACAGTTGCTCAGATGCGAGGTCAGCCAGAGCCAATAGGGGTAGGAGATTGTGTCTCGGTGGAGTGTTCTTAATGGGCCGAGAGGGAGATGGAGGCACTAAGAGTTCAGGTGACAGGACTTCCGGAGGAGAGGACAACACTGCAGGAGAGGGTATCCATGCCAGAGGCATCTTTAGAGGAGATGAGGGCGAGGGCCGAGGCGACAGAGGTTGGATTAGAGACAGTGCAGTGGGAGAGAGAGTGCACAGGGACAGGTGTAGGAACTACAGGGGGAGAGGGATAGTGTTCAAGGATAGATGCAGGCACTACAGGGGGAGAGGGACAGTGTATTGAGACAGGTCCAAATCTTGCAGTTCCAAAGAGATGCAGCAGTGGCGTGGGCTAAGATGGCCGAGAGTGACATTGCTCAGAGGCAAGCACACCGAGGGAAAGGTGATGGGATAGAGCTAGAGACTATGTGGGCATAAAGGGAGAGGTCTGCAAAGTAGGTACAATGACTGAAAGTGGCATAGGAGGTATGGGAGCAGGAGCGGCGAGCCATTAGCAGAGAAAGGGATAGGTACAGGTATGAGCGGAATGCCGGTTGATTCCAGGCTGGGCAGAGAGATAAGTACATGCACGAGGCGACATACTGGAGGGGTGTGTATGAGGAGACAGTGCCAGATCTGACGTAATGTATAACGCAGTATGTTACACAAATACCACAGATGCCGACACCGTCCCAGTCTGTAGGGACACGTACCAAGGGGTATAGCTATTTTCAACCAACTTCTTCACGATTTGGGACTATAGCTCGTGAGTCGTAGGGGACTCTAACACATAGGGGACCAGTACCTAAGTCTCCTTAGAGGTCAGGTGTGGGCAGCTCAGGACAGGCAGAGGACAAGTGACAGGATACAGGTGCTTTTGATAGGTACCAGATGGAGGTGTAGGACATATTTTTAGAGGATGCACCTTATTTTGAGGATGGGATGTATGTGATTATGATATGACTGTATTTTGGATATGGGATGGTTATTGTATTATTTTGATGATGATATGTGATGGTTCCCATTGATATTATTTCACACATTTTTGTGATGGATGATTTATGTTATGCATATGGTGTTATATTGATGTTCTGATGATAGATGATGTATGTTATGTATATGATGTTTTTGTGTTGATATGGATGTTGTGTTATGATGTTAATGATTTATATATGCATGTGTGGATGAGGTGATTATGGATGATGTTAATGATTTATGAATGGTAATGCAATTGTAATGATGCATAGGTGGATATGGAAATGTATGGATAAATGATCATAAAGAATTGAATGAGCCTACATGAATTAATGCAATATGGATAGATGAACTTAATGGATTGATGCAAATGGATAAATGAATGGATGTAAATGGATAAATGAACCTAAATGAATTGATGCAAATGGATAAATGAATGGATGTAAATGGATAAATGAACCTAAATGAATTGATGTAAATGGATAAATGAACCTAAATGAATTAATGCAATATGGATAGATGAATGGATAAATGAACAAACCTAAACGAATTGATGCAATATGGATAAATGAACTTAATGTATTGATGCAAATGGATGTAAATGAACTTAAATGAATTGATGCAAATGGATAAATGAATGGATGTAAATGGATAAATGAACCTAAATGAATTGATGTAAATGGATAAATGAATGGATGTAAATGGATAAATGAACTTAAATGAATTGATGTAAATGGATAAATGAATGGATGTAAATGGATAAATGAACCTAAATGAATATATGTAATATGGATAGATGAATGGATGTAAATGGATAAATGAACTTAAATGAATTAATGCAATATGGATAGATGAATGGATTTAAATGAATGTAGACATAGGTATCAATGGGTAGGCCTAGGGTGTGTGGAGTGCAGTACTTGTAAAGAACCATAAGGATCCTAAGAATAAAAGTTAGTAAGAGGGAATGAGAGTTTGCACAACCAAAATTAGGAGTCATAGACGTAGGAGCAAGATTGGATGAAGGGGAAATATGCAATGAGATGAAATGCCACATGAATGCAATTAGCCATCCTTTAGAGCACAGATTTTTTCTATAGCATAAGACATCAGGTGTCAGGGTATGTAGACCAAGAGGGATTAATGTCTAATGCATAAAACAAACAAAACAAACAAGAAGGAGATCCCAATACCCCAAAGTCACGATGACTTTGGTCGGGCCAGGTATTGGAATAACCACAAGCACAAAGGGATGCCCCCACATAATGTAGGATCCGAGAGGAATCCTGGGGGGGTACTACACGAAGTATCCCAACAGATAGCAACAATAAAACAATCAAGAGATGTCCCTATGTTAACTAGGCAAAACACACCACAATATGAAGGATCATGGCGATCTTGACTAGTGATTATAGGGAGCTCAAATGATAAACAAAATCCAAAAGTACCAAAAGATCATAATCAATTACAAGCATCCTTTACCATAAGATCCCAGGGATGGAGGGGGTTGATGTGGTTTGTTAGGAGGGATGCATCCTGTTAAGACCGATGATGGATACTAAGCTAAAGTGACCTAGATGATGCAAGATAAATGCCATTGAGAAGATCTTGTTTGTGAAGGATCAGTGAGGATAGGGACATACTTGACAACAAGACGACAAGACACAACCTAAAGACCTAGGGGCTTGGGGGTTGATCAAAGATCAACCTTGCCTATGTGAAAGCGCAAAGCCCTCATAGTTTAGGAAAAGACCATGGTAAAAGAGCGAAAAGTGGACTGATGGAAACTGATGGATAACCAAGAGAAACATAAGCTCCGAGGGCAGATCAATAGATCAACCTCGCCAATGTGAAAGCGTAGGGGCAATGTAGTTTAGATAGGACAAAAGATCGACAATGGAAAAGATCTAAAATTGGACTATGATGACAGATGATGAAGGAAAAAATGCCTTGGGGGCCGATCAAAGATTATCCTTGCCTACGTGCAAGCGCAGAGGCGTCGTAGTTCAAGAGGAGACGATGATAAAAGCAGAAAGAGGGCAATGATGATAGATGATGGAGGACAATGATCAAACGAAATAACCACAAAAGAAGACAAAGAGAAGCCTCAAAGGTGGATCAAATGATCATCCTTGCCTACGTGCAAGCGCAGAGGCAACATAGTTCACAAGGAGACACGATGAGACCTAGATGGAGATGGACATGAAGAGTGAGCCTAGATGAAGACAAACACAACAATGAGGTGACACAAGCTCAGAGTAGGATAACAAGCTTAGGGTGTTGGATAGCGGATGACGATTGTCTAATGCTCAACCAGAATATACCAATCGATGAGGTGATGCAAGCGGATGGGAGGATATGGGGATTGAAGAATCGGCAGATAAGCCACAAAGTAACCAGGACGCGAGGTAGATAATAATTAAGCCCTATATGAGAGGAACCTATTGCTAGGTTTTCACCAATCGTACATATCCAAGGCACCACACAAGGGTGGTTTTCACCATAGGATGAATTATTTCTCTTTACTATTTTTGTATTTTTTTGTATTTTTGACTTTTACCAGGAAGGATACCCCAGCTGACCTAAGTGTAGAAATTCTTCAGGTGCATGATGTTGATGGGTTCCTCCAAAAGGTCGCCTTCAGGGGTGATGAGCCTGTAGGCACTAGAACCATACTTCGTGGTGATGACATAAGGGCCCAATCAGTTTGCTTCAAACTTACCCTTTTTCTCTCGATCTTGCTGATTCCGCTGATTCTCTTTTAGGACCAAATCACCAACATTGAATTGGTGAGGGCAGAATTTTTTGTTGTAGCTCCTTTTGAGTCGGTGCTGATAGGCTTGCAGATGGTTATAAGCCTTGACCTATTTTTCATCCAACAATTCCAATTGTGCCAAGCGTGCCACTCGGGTGTCTTCGTCAGTGATGAGATTCTTGAGGGAGATTCAGAGTGACGGGATTTCAACTTCGATTGACAATATGGCTTCAGTGCCATAGACAAGAGAGTATGGAGTAGCATCGATAGGGGTGCGAATGGATGTACGGTAGGCCCAAAGAGTGGGATGGATATGGAGGTGCCAATCACGGCCAGTGCAATTGACCATCTTCTTGATGATTTTGATCAATGTTTTGTTTGTTGCTTCTTCCTGTCCATTACCTTGGGGGTAATAGGGAGTGGACCAACGATGTTGGATATGATATGTGTCACAAAGGAGCTTCATACACTTATTTTTGAATGGCTTTCCGTTGTTGGTGATGGAGGGGATACCATACCTACAGAGGATATGGTAGAGGATGAACTTAGAGATCTGAACACTAGTGATTTGAGTGAGTGGTATGGCTTCCACCCACTTGGTGAAGTATTCAATGGTTGTGATGATAAAGGTGTGTCCATTAGAGGATGGAGGGTAGATCTTTCCAATCAAGTCGAAACTCCATAGTGAAAATGGCTAAGGTGTTGTGATAGGTTGTAGCTCTTGTGCTGGAGCGTGAATCAGATTTGCATGTTGTTGACACATAAGACACTTTTTGATATATTCACAAGCATCCTGTTCCATTGTAGGCCAGTAATATCCTGCTCTGAGAATCCATTTGGCTAAGGCCATACCATTAGAATGGGCCCCACAAATACCGCTATGCACTTCTGTTAATGTCGTGCAGGCTTCAGTTTCATCTAAACAACGGAGGAGAGTTCCATCATACCCATGTCGATAAAGTGTATCGCCGATAATGGTGTAGCGGGCAGTGTGTTGGATAAATGATTTACGTTGGTTTCTCATGAGATTAGGCGGGAGGGTGTTGTCATGAATGTAGGTGTAAATGTCGTGGTACCAAGGGGATTCATGACCTACAATAGCACACACCATGTCACTCTTAGGGATATCGTACGTTGGGCTTAGGAGTTGCTCGACTAGGAACTGACAATTTGTGCAATCTTTTGGCATGTTGAGGAGAGAACCAATGGTAGCCATAACATCCGCTGTCTTATTCTGGAGTCTTGGGATTTGATCAAATTGGATGGAGGTGAAATATTTTTTGAAGTCGTCCACCATTCGTTTGTATGGCAAAAAAAATTCATCTTTTGTTAGAAACTCATCGTTGACCTATTTTATGACCAACTGGGAATCACCAAAAACTTGCAAATGAGTGATGTGCAATTGGACTACAATTCTGAGGCCTGTGAGAAGGGCTTCATATTCAGAGATGTTGTTGGTGCAAGGAAAAGCCAGTCTAAATGATTTCGATATAAAATCGCCTTGGGGGGTGATAAGCAAGATTCCTGCCCCCGATCCATTATGAGTGTGTGATCCATCAAAGTATAGTGTCCAAGTGGTGGCTTCTGAGATTGCAAATACTCCTTCATCTGGAAATTCAGTTTCTATGGGATAGGCATCCACTAACGGGGCATTTGCCAATTGATCCGCTATTACTTGTCCTTTAATGCCCTTTCTATCCACATATTCTATATCAAACTCACTGAGGAGCATGATCCATTTAGCCATTCGACTAGTCAGGGCTGTTTTGGATAACAGGTACTTGAGAGGGTCGACTTTGGATATCAATTTTATAGGATGGCTAAGCATATAGTGGTGTAGCTTTTGTGTGCTGAAGACCATAATGAGACATGCTTTTTCCATTGGTGAATAATTGAGTTCATAACCAACCAGTGTTCGGCTAATGTAATAGATTGCCCGTTCCTTTGAGGATTCATCATGTTGTGCCAATAATTCCCCCAATGCAACTGACATGGCAGATATGTACAACAAGAGGGGTTTTCCAGGGATAGGTGGCATCAAGATTGGCTAGTGGGCCAAGTATCCTTTGATCATGTCAAAACCCAAATGACACTGTTGATTCCACTTAAAGGTGGTGTATTTCTTGATAAGGTGGGTGAATGACTGACATTTATTCACAAGCTGGGCTATAAACTGGCGGATGGATTGTAGCTTCCCTTGGAGGCTCCTTAATTGTTTCAGGTTTCTTGGTGGAGACATATCCATGATAGCTTTCATCTTAGCCGGCTCGACCTCGATGCCTCTTCGAGAAACTATGAAGCCCAACAATTTCCCTGATGTGACACCAAACACACACTTTTTTGGATTTATTCAAAGCTTGTACTATTCTAAGCGCTCGAAGATCCTTTTCAGAATGGCAGGGTGCTCTTCTCTGGTTCCAAATTTTCACAGTAGGTCATCAACATAATCTTCCATGATGATGTGGATGAGGTCATGGAATATAACCGTTATTGCCCGTTGATATATTTCCCTTGCATTTTTGAGACCAAAGGGCATGACATTGTAACAAAAAGTACCCCAAGGTGTTGTAAAAGTGGTTTTGTGTTGATCTTCAAGGGAAATCCGGATCTGATTGTAGCCAGAGAAGCCATCCATAAGGGATAACATCTCGTGTCCTGTAGTAATGTCGACCAACATGTCGATGTTAGGCAAGGGGAAGTCATCTTTTGGACAGGCTTTTTTAAGATCTTGGAAATTTGTGCAAATTCTGATGTCTTCGTTAGGTTTAGCAAAAGGTACTATTGTTACCTGTTTTTAGTTTCAGCTCGAAACAGGTAGAGCTAAATTACATTCAACTCATAAAGGTAAAACTAAAAATTTTACTACCTACATATTCGTCACATTCTGAGATTTGATTAAGAATGAATTCAAGTGTTATTTTGCAAATGATTGTAATAGAGAAACTCATAACTTTGCAAAGTAATGCTATTTTATTCATTTTAAAAGCTGAAGTCCCACACAAGCCGTGGGAGTAACCTGATTTGATTTCTTAATCAAATGTTGAATACATAAAGGAAGTGAATATCACACAACTGAAAATAAAGTAAGAACAAGGAGAGAAGGTGATTTGTCATTTCTTGGAATGACGAATCATTGTCGAAGTTGTGCTGATATTCATCTCCAAATCTGGTGTCACGTTCAGCTTCAGCTCTAAGATTTTTTGCAAAATTGTGAAGGGTAGCATTAGAGCAATGAAAAATCAAATTCTACCTTATCCCTACGCTACCAATAGAGATGTAATCTCATTCTATCATGCATTCACTAGATGATTAACCAAGAAAAGTAGAGCATCAAAAAGAGCAATTAAATATGTTGTTTTTTACTAACTGGTTTGCGTCATGTGCAGAAACAGGAAATGCAATGTTGCTGATTTTCAGTTTCAGAATGAGTGGGGCTAAATGTGGCTCCCACAAGGGTTGAGCCTAGCTCATCAAATGTTTTGCGTAATATGAACATCATGAAAATCTGTTTTGCGTTGTGCAGATTTTTTGCAAAATTCATTACAATTGGTATGCAAAGAGTAAATGACAACATCGCTGGATATTAAGTACATTTTCAGTGCTGCATATTAAATACATTTTCAGAAATGCATTGTTTGCAAGAATTTCAAGGTGATTGCTTATCAATTTTATCATCAAGATATCACATATTTCAAGGTATTTGCAGCCATATGAATCATGATGCAATAATCTACAAGACAACAACGTTACATAAAGTAATGAGCATTCACTGATGTTCTCATACATTGTTTGTTTTCAAACTTTCATCAGTCATTGTTTATTCATCTGTTGCAGCTGTTAAGAGAATTACAAATGGAGAACTCATGGTTTCAGCATGATGGAAACGTCAAAAGAATAACAAGAGTTTTCAGGCCATATTTAGAAGATCTTTATTAGAAAAAAGAGAAAATGAAGCAAATTTCGCAGCAAATACCCATTTTCAGAAATGAGGAAGATGTTGATTTATTTTCGTAAAGCTTGGATGAAGTTTGCATCTCAGCCAATAAGCACCAGCTAGGGAGAAAATCGACATAAGCAAATGCTACTTCCAAAAATCAGAGTTTGCAGAATGAAGGAAATTCGTCATTTTTATTTTCTTTTCTAGAATGGAAAGCTTACCCTATGTATCTACATCTTCATGGTCTTAAAGAACCTCTAGAATGGCATCAAAAAAGCTCACCCAAATGGTATCCATGGTAGCCATAAAGAAATATAGACAAAACAATAGAGAAGATTATCAGAAAATTGCTTAAAATCGTGGCCTGGGTAGTGGTCTGCACTTATATAAGCGAAACAACAATTATTCTTTTCCTGGGAGCTTTGATAAGCTTTGATTATGTAAGAAAATTCCAGATTTGGCAAAGGATCAGACTTACCAAGCATAGATCATTCATAATCTGCAGAAAAATGGCACTCAGAGGCAAAAGTCTTCATCTCCCATGGTGACCAAGCGAGAAGAACCAAAAAACGCAGCAAAAAGTCACCATGAAATGAAAGATCGTCAGAAAAATTAATGGCCACGCCTATTAAAAGCTTCAAAAGCTTTCAAAAATCGAAGGAGCTTTTAGTTTTACCGTAATGGCGAACTTATCTTTTCTTATTTCTTCAGAAAATCTGCAAGCAATGGCGCCCAAAGCATAATCTCCCAGCTCGGGCTAGGGTTCCTCATGGCGGCGCCCAGAACATGTGAAGAATGGCGAAATGAAATGAGTCTTTCATTTCGAATTAGGGTTAGCAACCCTAAAGGTTCGATGGGGAAAAACCTTTGCCTTTGAGTTTTTCTTTTTCTTTTTAAAAAAAAAATCTTCATTCCTTATGCTTAGGCGTGGCTTCTTAGCCATTTATTTTATTTTGATATCTTTTCAAATGAAATAAATGACTATAGTTTTTGTCTTAGACTTTACTTTATTTTTGCATTTGTTTCTGAATTATTAATATCTTTATTTAAAATGATTTATTAAATCATTTTGATAAAGATTAAGATTTTTAAAATGCAAAGTAAAGGTATATTCTATTATCTCTTGCATTCTATTCAGAATTGTAAATTTATTCAAAATGATGTATTATAAATCATTTTTGAATAAATAATATTGTAAAATGCAAAATTAGAATTTCAAGTGAAATGTTTCATTACTTGCATTAAAATTGTAAATCTTTATTAAAATGATAAATTATAAATCATTTTAAATAAAGATATTTTCAAATGCACAAAATTCATGACATTTATTATTCAAAGACTTAGTGCCAAGGGTTAATAGGATATTTGAAATCCAAGTTGAAGTCATTTAATGACATTCAAAGACTTAGTGCCAAGGATTATAAAGATATTTGCAATGCAAGTTGAAGTCATTTAATGACATTCAAAGACTTAGTGCCAAGTAGTCAAGTCCAGCGTTAAAGCAAGCTTGCTCAAAGTATGCAAGTAGTGGAGACTTTGGTGAAGCCTTGTTCAAATCAGGGGTTAGTGGAGGTTTTTTTGGCCTACCTTGTTTGGAGGATATTTTGACATCACATTGGATTTTGGACCCAAAGTCCAATTTTGAATTTTGAGAAGGCTTTTCCTATAAAGTCTTGTTCTTCATTCATTGTAAAGGGGAGAGAGTTCTTAGTTTCAGAGATTGCGGAGGCATGTTTTTCAGACTTTGTAACTCATGATATTTTGGCAGATGTAATGAAGGTCCTCATTTTTCCTCAATAGAAAGTATTTTTCCTTCACCTAATTCTCTTCGTTTCTTAGTATGGGTTGTGAGTTGCAAGATAAAATTCTGTGTTATCCTTTATTTTATCAGATTCCTTCCATGTTGGATGCAAAGAAAGTTTTATGTCATGGTGCAGGTCTATGTTAGTGCTCTCATTTTAAGCTTCTATATTTGTGAAAACATTGTTGTTTTCCTTATGCTTAAGCATTAAAACAGTCAGAGCCTTACATAGAATCATTTTTGCAGACATATATTTATGTGTTGTGAGATTGTTTAGTTCTTTTGAGCCTTTTTTGTGTGATTCTCAGCAACTTTTGTCGAAATCCTTACCTTGGTGTACCACCTGTTAGTGATAGATTTTTGCTTTAAGTTTTATCTTTCTACCTTCTTCCTTATCGTTAATCGAGTTTTACAAGCATATTCAAAGGGAACTAGCCCATAATCTGGAGGTTCACTTCATGCCCTAGTCACCCACAACCTCGAAGTGTTCCAATGTGTCAGTAGGTTGCTTAAGTTCATAGCTTTAGCAAGGGTGCAAACCATATTTGACAACAACTATATTGGAGATCCAATCAGAGTAATCAATGGGCCTGATAAAGCCAACATCCAGTAATTTTTCCAATTCTTTTTTAACTAATAGTGCCACCTGCGGGTGCATCTTTCGAAGCTTCTGCTTGAGAGGTTTGGCCTCTGGACGAACATCCAAATGGTGTACAACAAGATTAGGATCTAGGCCAGGCATATAAGAGTAAGCCCATGCAAAGTTGATAACCCCTTCATGGAGAATTTGGACAATGGTGATATATTCTTCTTCAGATAAAGATTTGGCCACATAGGTGATCCTTGGAGTTTCTGCTGTCCCCAAATTTACCTCTTGCTTTTCTTCAATGAGGATCGAAGATTGCTTAGATAGTTGTGTTCCTACAAGGGGAAGATGAATGTCCCCATCTTCCAGTGCCGTATTAAGGTTTTCACTGTCAGATACATCCTTTGTTTTTACTTTTTCGTAGTCAAAAAGTGCCTCAGTGAGGTTTTCACTTGATGACCCATTTTGCTTTTGTTTCTTTTTGTTTTTGCGATTAGGGCATTCATCTTCACCCAATCCCATTATATGTACGTAGGTATCCTCTGAGGGAAATGTGCTGACAGGTGCGCTACCTTGTAGGTCATGATCGATAAGTTTGGGATGTTTGAGGGATAAGGTTATGGTGCAAACAGACAAGCGTTCAAACATGGCAGGGAGGTCAATGTGATTCAAATCATCATATGCATGTATGATGGACTCTTCCTCCGGTATGTCTTCGAGGGAACCGTTGTCAACACTAACATTGTTAGAAGTGCTAGAGGATGTCGCAAGACCCTTCTGTTTAGTATCATAACCCAAGCCCAAATTTCTTGGTCGGATGGTAGTTTCCTCAATGGGCTGGCATTTTCCTTGTTCTTCTGCACCAAGGCCTTTGCCTTGGTAATGACACTTTTCAATGAACTTAGAGGCACATGGATAGACTTCTTGAAAGTATTCTATAAGAGGACGTGGTGGCTCATGTTCCTCCCGATAAACCCATGGATTGATATCTTCGTCCATTTGATCCTGGAGGGATCCCAAATCATTGAATGTTGTTGATCCCATGTTCTTGGAAGTGAGTGTAAGTGTCTTTTCTTCTACTTTTGGTAGCGGAAAAATTGGTTGTCCATATGTGCAAGGCGAAGGTGGCATGGTTGCCACAATGAGTGTGGTATGCATTTCATATTCGCCAAATCCCTTATCTATGATTTGGACCTTGGTCACGGTGGAAGCAAGTATGGATGATGGTGGGGATGAAGTGTTTAGTGTATTGGTGGATGGGAAAGGATCGAATTTTGGGGATGCCCCCATTTCGACTCTTGGGCAGTAATGTGAATGTGGAAAAGAGGCTTCCAAGGCACGACAATATTCAAAAGGCTGGGGGTCAGCTTATATGATGACTTCCATTCCTTGAAATGGGAACTTTTAGCATTGGTGATAGGTGGATGGGACAAATTCCATAGAATGAATCCATGGATGACCAAGAAGGATGTTGTATGGAAGTTCAAGGTCCAGAACATGACACATAGTGTATTGCACAATAGGGCCCACTTGAATAGGGAGGCAAATCATTCCTTCAGAATCTCTCTCTATGTTATCATAGGCCTTGATGGTGATCACTTGATTTCTCAAATCGGCCTGGGTGTATCCAACCTGTTGTATGAATTTTAATGTGCATAGATTTAGGGCTAAACCATTATCTACCAGCACCCTTTTTACTTTTTCACAATTTACACCAACCTCGAGATGGAGGGGGCAGTTGTGGCTTGAATCAAGATGCAACATGTATTTTTGGCTAAAGGCTAACTGATAGGTTGATGAGAGATTACCTACCAATGCTTGAAATTGGGTCGGGTCAATATTATCAGGCACTTGTGTGCTTTGCAAAGCCTTAGTTAAGATATCTTGATGCACGGGAGATGACTTAAGCAGATCCAAAATGGATATTTGGGTTGTAGTCTTACCTAGATGGTCTAGGATGTTATATTGTGAGTTGACAGATGGCTGTTAGGTAGATGGAGGAGTAGCAGGGACTGTGATGTGAGTCCGTCGAGTAGTAACAACACATTACGGATCTTTTCCTTTGACATGGATCATGGATACACGTGGCTCCACTTGCTCTACATATGATACCACACCTTGATAATTGTATGGAACATTTTTATAGCTGATGTTATTAGTGATGTTACCTTGCTTTTTATTGTTGCTAGGTCTAGGATTAGAGTTGGAAGTACTAGGACTCTGATTGTGGTTAGGAAAAGCGTTTTGATATATCTGGAGTTGAGCATTAGATGAAGATGCTGCGTTAGCATCTACATGGATTTCACCTCGATTGATGAGGCCTTGAATGTAGGTTTTTAGGCCTTGACATTTATCTAAGGTATGTCCCTTAATCTTGTGAAATTCACAATATTGGTTGTCTTTAAACCAAGCAGGCTTGGGTTTAGACGTATCAAGAGGTTTGGTGACAGGATATGTGATGGGATAATTAGCTTAAACAAGCTTATTAAACACCACGCTAAGGGGTTCTCCCAACTGAGTGAACTGTCATTTGTTTCCCCCTTGGTTATTTTGGTTGGATTGTTGTCGTGGTGCCCCTTGGGGGACGAGTATGGTGTTCTGGATTGATGGTTGTTTTTGAAGAGGGTATCTTTGCATGGTGGTGGCCACTTGAACATGTTTGTGTCAGTGACACCATCATTGACAACATTTTTATTTCTATTCCAATAATGAGGTTTATCCCCAAAGGATTTCTCTCTATTAGAATTGAAATGTTTGACTTGCCCTTTTGCAACAAGGGCTCGTTCTAAGATGGGACCTTTCTCCACAAGTCCCGCAAAGGTGGTGATACAATGGAGTTGGAAGTTATGAGCCATATCTGGCTGGGAGTTTTTGATAAATAGCGTGACCATGTCTTTTTCTATTGGTGGGGATTTCATCCTGCTAGCCAAGGCACACCATCTTTGTAAGTAGCTTGCAAAGGTCTCTCCATCACGTTGTTTTTCTTTGAGGAGATCAAGTGTGTCAATATCTTTCTCTAGATTAAAAGAGAAGTGAGAGACAAACTGTTCGGATAATTGTGCAAAGGTTTTGATAGATCCCTTTTCAAGACCCATAAACCTGTTGAGGGCAATCCCTTGTAGACTTTTAGGGAAAAGTCGGATAAGATAATTATCATTATGCATGACCTCTTGGCAATGAGTGTAAAATTCTTGAAGGTGAGCTCTAGGATCCTTGGTTCCTTTGTATTTATCGAATTTTGGTATCTCAAATTGTTTGGGAAAAGGAATCAAGGAGATGGAGGGATCAAAAGGATAAGGACATATGTCCTCAAACTTGAATGATCGTTTGCCCGCTCCAGCTTGTAGGTCCTTTAATTCTGCTTTTACTTCTTCTAAGTCCTTATTGACGGGAGTCGTGGGAGTCAAAGTGGATTGATTGTATGGATAGTAGTGTGGATATGATGAGGATGGCCCTACCATTGTTGGATCATAAATGGGTTGAGTCGGATATGAGTGCATTTGTTGATTGTAAGTGGATGGATAGTTGGATGACTGATTGTGTTGGGTGGGAGCCACTTGTTGTTGATAGTAGGAAACAAGAGAGGGGTCTTGTTGCTGTGTAGCATTATGGTAATGTGTGGAGGTAAGGCCTCTTTGTTGATGTGATGATGGTTGTTGGTAATAGGAAGTGTAAGGTGCCCCCTATTGGTGAGTTTGTTGTTGTTGAAAGTAGAGCGGATAGGATTGATATTGTTGCGCAATGGTGGGTTGTTGCGTGGCATATGGATATGGATTCGATGTTTGTTGGTGGGGGTGATGTTGAGGTTGTGAAAGATTGGTGTAAGGTGGTGGTTGGATATGTGTTTGGTTTTGTGCATTCTGATGAGGATGAATATGGGATGGAACAACGTATGTGCTAGAGGGCTGATAGAGGTACTTAGTAAGCAGATTATGATGTGTTTGTGTAGGGATATGCACATGTTGTTGTGGAGGTCATTGTTGTTGTTGATGAGGTGGGTGAGATGATATGTGTTGTTGTTGAGATGGGTGAGATGAGATGTGTTGTTGTTGTTGAGATGGGTGAGATGAGATATATTGTTTTTGTTGAGATGTAGGTTGCGCTACTTGATGTGATGGTTGTGTGAGAACGGTAGTGTGTTGTGGGTGTTGTGGATGCAAGTGTTGAGATGAAGCTATAATAGTAGCAACATGTTGTGGTGCTGCTGATAGTGTGGTGGATTGATGTGGATTATTTGGAGGTTGTTGAAATGTAGGAGGTAGCACATTGGTAAGTGTAGGTGTGCCCCCAATATTAGAATATGGGGGGGGGGGGAAGCGGTGGAGCAGATGGGATGTATGGTGGCATGCCATAGGTATGGGGGTCATTAGGATCAGATGGTGGACTAGTAGATGCTGTGGCTAGAATACGAGGATATTCTTGGACTTGATGGATGACAACATTTCCAAGTTCGGGGTGGTACCAATTTTTAGTGGGTGCACCTTCAAGAACGTAGGAATCTTCTGGAACATTTTGTGAGGTTTGTGGGTCAACAAATGCGTGAAGGGTATATTGTAATGTATTAAAATTAGATGGTGGTTTGACCCCCTTCATGAGTAAGGTGGCAAGGATCTTATCCCCACATTCATTTAGGAGACGATCTATCATTTGGACATTGGTAGGATTATTGAGATATTCATCAACGGTGACTTCGAGTTGATTAATCATGTTTTCATCACTAGGTGGTGTGATATTTTGGATGTCGGTGTTTGATTGAGATGAGACACCATTATGGGGATCATGTGGAATGTTATTAGGATCTTGAGGGACATTCGGTTGGGAACCTTGAGTTTGTTGGTCTGCCATTTGCTTTTTTGTTTGTGAATGGGTTTGAACAGGTATGAACGTGCAAAACAATTAGTTGATTTCAAGATGCAATCTCTAAAGGATGATTTAGGTGATGATTTGGATTGATTAATTTAGATTGGATGATGGATCAATTGATGATGTATCAATTGGATGATTTGGATGAGGATTGGTTTGATTGGATCAAATGATGATGTATCAATTTGATGATTTTGATTTGGATTGGATTGTTTGAATCAATTGATGATATATCAATTGGATGATTTGGATGAGGATTGGTTTGATTGGATCAAATGATGATGTATCAATTTGATGATTTGGATTTGGATTGGATTGTTTGGATCAATTGATGATATATTAATTGGATGATTTGGATGAGGATTGATTTGATTGGATCAAATGATGATGTATCAATTTGATGATTTGGATTTGGATTGATTTGATTGGAGGGGATCTTAAAACCTGATTTGGAAATCACCCTAAGTGACTTATGACATTGGTTGATTGATTTGAGTTGGCTAAATCAATGATCATGACACCGAATCCGCCTTGAGATGGAAGGGGATTGATTTGGGCCAATGACATTGAATTACAACACAAATCCTCCTCAAGATAGAAGTAGATTGATTAGGTTGAAGATAAGGATTTATATGTAGGATAATGATCAAACTTAATGCCTTGGTCAATTCGGGAGATAACTCCTAAAACAAGGTTTAAGGGATTTTGTGTCGAGAGATGATGATGAATGCAAATGGAAGATGTGTTGTTGAAGTGATCTTTTGGAAAGTAAAAATGTTTAGGTCACATGGTAAGATGGGTATCCCAAATGGTGGAATGATCAATGAGAATGTGATAAATGGACGTTTAGAAAGGTTAAATGGAGGTTTGGAATGGTCAAATGGATGTTTGGATTGGTTAGATGAGTGTTTAGGATGATCAAATGGCCAAATGGAGACTTTGGGGGTTCAAACGGAGGTTTAGAACGGTCAAATGGATGAAACTATCCATTCAGGAGGGCGTATCCGCACTTCTGTAGTAAAACTGTCAGAAACGTTGGAATAGGGGGCGTATCCACACTTTTGCAGTAAAAAGATCGGCAAAAACGTCAGATTAGGGGGCGTATCTGCACTTCTGCAATAAAAAGATTGGTAGAAATGTCAGAACAGGGGGGTGTATCCGCACTTTTGCAGTAAAAAGACTGGCAGAAACTTCAGAACAGGGGGGCGTATCCGCACTTCTGCAGTAAAAGGACTGGCAGAAACGACGGAACAGGGGGGTGTATCCGCACTTTTGTAGTAAAAAGTGTTGAAATAGGGGGGCGAATCCGCCCCTCTGCAGGAACAGTGACTTGGTTTGAAAATGAGAGATCATGGCAAGGACTTGAAATGACTCAACGAAGGTTTGACTTATCAAAATTTACTGTTTTTTCACAGAAAGACACTTTGAACAAGCACAATCCTATGATTAGTATTAAGGGGTATGGCCAGAAAGGTCTTACTATAGGATGAACAAGGTTTCTAGGGAGTCCTTGATATATGCTCGATACGTGAGGTACAACCATGAACACCAATCCATCACAAGCATGATTCGAGAACCCCAACGAGATACTGAAAGGCTCAGACCAACTTTTCACGTCTATCTAGGTATCACCCTAGCTTTGACATTCCGCCAATTACGACACAACTGGATTTGGGTATAGCTTTGGCTCTCCCCCCTTTATATATCCCACCAGTACGCATGGTTGGGATTGTCCCTTGGGGTGATGAAATCCCCAAGCAGGTCCCGCTAAGAAGAATACACTAATCGTTTCCAACTACCCCCTTTCGGATCCGCACAAAGTGCAAAGGAAGAAGGTTAAAACAAACTAATGCCCCCTTAGGGTAACACAAATCAAATAGACACAAAAAGCAACAAATATTACTTTCCCCTACTTAAACTAAGTAAATAGATAAAGCAGTAAGGAAAGACTTCAAAAATCAGAATAAAACAAAGGCCCTGCAAGTAAATGTTAGTTGTTTTATCTTTTTCCTTTTGTGATTTTCAGAAAAATACTCAAGATATCAGCAAGAAATATAACTTCACCCACCAAAAAATAGGGTTAGAGGATTAGAGCACAAAACAACAAAAGAAAGAGATAAAAACGAAGCTAAAATGCACTTTTTTACCTTCCCGAACGTGTTGTTTAGGGCAAATCTGCCCCTCTGCAGTGAAAAATGCTAAATCGGGTGGGCAAATCCGCCCCTTTGCAGAAAACAGTTAGCAAAAACATCGAAACGCGGGGTCATATTTGCACTTCTGTAGAAAACAGTTAGCAAAAACGTCGGATCGTGAGGGCGTATCCGCACTTCTGCAAAAAAATAGTTAGTAAAAACGTTAGATCGTCAGGGCGTATCCACACTTTTGCAGTAAAAACTTTTAGAAACGTCGGATCGTGAGGGCATATCCGCAGTTCTGCAATAAAAATTGACAGAAACGTCGGATTGTGAGGGCGTATCTGCACTTCTACAGTAAAAAAATTTAGAAACGTCGGATCGTGAGGGCGTATCCGCCCCTCTGCAGTGCCCGAGAGGGCAAATCCGCCCCTCTGCGACCTGATCCTGCAAACAAGTTAAACAACAACAAACATAAAAAAAAGAGACCCTTTTGTGGGTCCCACTGGGCGTGCCAGAAATGTGATCCTTTTAAAATGTCAAGTCCTAATGTGAGATGCTAAAATGATGCAATAAGAAGAACTAACATAAGAAAATGACACCTCAATGATTAGCCTAAGAAATAGTAAACATGAAAACAAGATAAAATAAATTGATTGTTGATTATACCTTCATGCTGCTCCTTCCTTGGTTGGCCCTTGATCTTTGGATGTCTTGTGTGCTCCTTGGATGGCAATGGAGTGAAGTGGATATAATATGCAAGATGAATTTGATGAGAAATATTATGGAAAAACTAAAATGCCGCAAATGACAATTTGGCAAGAGTTTGGTAGCAAAAGACTTGATCCACAAAATGGGAGAAATGAGGGGACATTTATAGGATAATTGGAATTCTCTAGAGAATTCAACGGTCGAGATTGATCCAACAAGATCAAGATGAAGGGCTATGGTGAGTTGAGGACTCACAAGCCCTCACATCTTGACATGTGGAATGTGAGATGTCTTAAAGTGGAATGAGGTGGAAATGAGGTGTAAAAGAAGTAAATGAGGTGGATGAAGGACAAGTACCTTTGAGGTACCTTGGGGGATGAGAAGATTTCCTCAAAAAGGAACTTCTTGTCCCCCAATGAGGATGAAAGAGACATTTGAGGAATTTTAGAATTCCTCAAAAATCTGCATGGGAAAAGGGGAAGTGGTTGGAAGAATAAATGCAAATTAAAAATTTACATTCATTGGAGAGTTTATTGGGTAAAAGAAGGTCTCCAAAAAGCTGGAGATTTGTCACATGTGAGTGATGTGACAAGTCCAAGGTTCTAGAAGTCCTTGGCACATGTAAAGTGACAAGTCAAGCCTTCTAGAACCTTGCATGGGGATGGGGAAGACCTTGGAAAGACAAAAGTGAATTAAAAATTCACATGGGGAAGAGAGGAGCCTTGAGAATATAAATGTGAATTAAAAATTCACATGGGAAAGAGAGTCCGGGCTAAAAATGGTAAGTGGGAAGGTTGACCAAGAAAGGTAAGCTAAATGTGGCTAATGATTCTGATTAAGGTTGTGCAAACACAGGATTAGGATAGTTAATGAGAGATTAGAGGCAAGTGGGAGATTATGGAGGATGTAACACTTAATCAAGATTAAGTGATGCACATCCTAATCACAGATTAATTAATTTAATCTGGATTAAAAGAGGGTTATGGAGAATGTGCAAAGAGAGAGAAAAAGGGGAATTAAAAATTGATTTTAATCCAAATGGGTTAAAAGACTAAATTAAATAATTTGTCATATTTATTTAATTTAGAGAAGAAAAGGGATAAGGTAAAGTATTTAATTTATTTAATTACATACTTTAGGAACCTTAGGCAAAAAATGAAATAATGATTAAATAAATTATTTAATCACTATTAATGAAATAGATGCATAGAGTAGACGATTTTGATCATATGGAAGTGATCAAATTTGGATCTCTACACTAGCATTGTAGAATGTAACAATTATGAGATTCCTAATTTAGGGAATCATAAGCTTCCATAAGAGATCATGTTGTAACATGAGAGTATAAGTCACATAGGTGTAAAACATCTAAGGGCCTTTAAATGTAAAAAATTATGAGAGGGGCAAACTAATGTTCCCTACATTTTAATTTTTGTGAACATTTCTTATATGAAAAAGAAAATTGGGTTGTTTTATTTGAGCTCGATTAGATCTCTAGGTATTTTAGATTTAATTCATGGTGATGTATTTGTTTATTTGGATACACTAGCTTTGGAAAATTATCTATAATATGTCTATTTTACTGATTAATTCTCCAGGAAATCATCAATGTATTTTCTTACGCATAAATTTGGAGTCTTTTTAAAGTTCAAATACTTCAAATATCTTATTGAGATCCAAATAGAGACAAAGATCATGGTGTTGAGGAAAAATAATGGTGGAAAATTTTGGTCAATAGAGTTTGACAAAAAATTTATGGAACATGACATTGCAAGGAATAAGACAACTCCATATGCCCCTCAAAAAAATAGATTTTCAAAGCTTGATTGAACAATATCTTGATGGAGAGAGCTAGATGCATGATCAATGGATTTAATTTGAAGTAAAAGTAGGTAGGGATACAACCCTTCATCCTGGTTAGGTTAATATAAGGAATTAGAAAGTAAAAAATGGTACAAAATTAGAAAATATAAAACACATAGAGAAAACCTAGATGATAAATATAAGAAAAAAATTTGTGGATTCCTTGAGAACAAATAGGGAGAAAGATGAATGTGCATAGAGTTAAGTAGAATGAAAACTCTAACCCTCATAATTCCAACAACACAAAAATATTAAGATTCAACTAATTAATACTTTTCATGAAACCCACAAGAAAGGAAAGAAGAAATAATTTTTGTATCGGACTTAAGAATGGCATAAAAGTTTATGAATAATTAAGCAAGCATGAGATAATATTCTATAGACTATTCATCAAGGTACTTCAAAACTAAACACATAGTTTCAACTATTTTCTTACATTTTAATAAAGGTAATTATCAAATAAAGGACTTCACATTAGAATTAAGAATGAAACAAAATCATCAAAAGATTCTAAAGACACAAAATTCCTTTTTATATTCTTATTTCTTTGTAGATGGTCTCGAAGTCCCATACAATTTTCTTTTTTCTTACAAAAAGTAGTTTTAGTCACAATCTTTAGTTACATCAATAGTTATGTAGCTTCATATAATGATAAAACTTTACATTTACAAGGAAAGGTTGTCCACTTTCTTGTACAACCATTTAATTTTTCTCTCTTTCTTGGGTTTACAACTATTTTAAAGATATAATAAAATTTATTTTTAAGTATATAAAATTAACTCATTTAAATAATTACATTTTCAAACTTTATAAAAGGGACTTCATAATTAAATGTTATGCTAAAAAAATTTGACACTCAAATGGTTGTAATTTTTTCACATTTGATGGGAAAAAATTGTAAATATTCATTTTAAAATTAATTTATCTCCTCTTCAATGAAAACACCTATGACATTGATCCCAACTCCAATACCCATCAAGACAATAGTAAAAATTATCAAGTGTGATAGTTTGAATATATCCCATATCTTTTTCCTATACAATTTGATTTCATAGTTGCAACTTGCCACCTTCAAGGCCTTCTCATCATGAGAAAATTATCCATTTGTAGGAACCTCTACATTTTTTTATTTCCTTGTCAATAAGTTAAAAGGAATATTGATGAATTCTAATTACTTTCTTAACCGAATCCTTTAATTTATCCTACTCCAAATATCAACTAGCCTTATCTTTGAAACAAATTCTACTCTTTTTCTCAATCAAGGGGCTCATTCTCATTATGATTTATTGAATTTAGACTACGAAATATAAATTATTTGTCAACATATTTCAGAAAAACATCATTTGTGGTTTTTCATTTACATATTAACATTCCATCAACAAGGAGCTCTAATTTAAACTTCACTTTCCCTTCTTTCTACCAAATCCTTCTTGTTCTCTTTGTCTCTTACTATAGGCATGGGTAAAAGATCCATAAATTGATTCTAAAGATGATGATAATGAATCATATATAAGAGTCTCTTCAAACATCTTTAGGATATTATTCACTCCCTTGAACAAATCATCCAAAATATTTAAAGGAACACGAGAAAAATACTTTGCATCTCTTTTTGTGGTCAAATCATGTGATGAAAAGATAACATAAAATTTTCTTGGAACCTTAATTACTCTTCCTTTATACTCGTTTACTTTATTTCAAACCACTTCTTAATTTTCTTTTGTTGGATAGAAGATTTCCCTAATCTTTTGATTTATTGTCAAAAATTTCAACAAGAAAATGGATATAATCACTAGGAGGAATTGCACCCTTGACATTTTCATCTATGATCATTTAAATTTCTTGAATAGAATGCACAATGTCTTCTTCAACTCATTCTATCCACCTAATACAGTAAGACTAGGATGAGTAATGGATGACAATGATATTTTTATGATTATGAGGTATAGAATTTGGCTTTGTAGCAACAAGCTACATTATTGGAAAGTTTGTAAACCTAATCAACAAATCCATTTTGTGTGCTCCTTCCAATCATGGTGGTTTCAACAACATTTGATTAGACATAGGCATGAGAATACCTTGCAAGGATATCCATGCATTTTATACACTATAATAATCATATTCCATGAGATGTTGTCTTGTTCTTTCATGAGGTTTAACACCTTATCAAAATTATGTCCATCCAAAATAATAGATGGGTCCTAATGGGGAAGATAGTGTGATTTAAGATGAACCACCTAAGAAATTACTTAGAGTATGATGTTTAAACTTGCATATTATTTAAAGCTCCCATTTTGATACAAGAAGAGAGCTACCTAGAAAGGCCATGGGTTTTAGAATTGCAATGACTAGCTACATTGTTTTAAAATTTTATGTCAACCATTCAAAAAATTCACTTTATATATACCCCAAAATTATTGTATTTCATAAGATCACATCTCTTATGTGAAGCCAACTATAATGCTTAATTAACTTGGTGCTATTGGTTATGCACACAACTCAAAGTACCTGAGGATCCCTAAACCAAGCAGTTCATCATTCATAAGAGGGTTGCATTAAATTATCAACTAGGGAATCATAAGCTTTAGATAGTGTTGATAATGTATATGCATCCATAGATTCTAGACATCCTATATCGACTAAGTATAGGCGAATAAACATATGTAGATACAATAAAATCTTGAAGTCAAAATAAATTGATAATTCTAAAAACATACTAAAGGAATATAAACTACTAATTTTGCTACGGGTACCTATTGCTTAAGACTACAACTAACTATTATACTATAGTGTCCTAACTTATTTATCCTCTAGAGTATGAAATAGAACATCAATCTACTCTAATTTAGGAACTATAACACATTCATTCACAATCATATAAATTATAAACTATCAATGAAACTCACTATGCATAATCTAATCTAATAACTTAAATTGAAGTGGTTCAACAGTACCTCAAGTGGCCCTTGCTTGAGTTGTTGCTTCCATAAGATTTTTTCAATCAATTACTCAACAAAACATATTATCAAATCAATTCTCTTTTATTGCATTCTAAACATAAAACTGTTACACAAAATCTAACAAGAAATATGTTGGAAATCTTGTTCAATAACATATATATTATCTTTTACATTCTATCACTGTTAGATCTCCTCCTTGACAAGGTATCCCCACTATATAGGGTTTGTGAGAGAGTCCCATTATTTATGAATTAAAAAAAAACTAAAGAACATATATGTCAATTCTTCCTCAAGAATAGGAAGAGAACTAAGTATTTAAAACATAAATTAAATACCATCAAAACATGAATATAGAAACCAAACAAGGATTCTATGCCCAATAGACTGAACCATTTATAACAAAAATGTACTATGTCAGAATTTAGTCATGTTGAGAATAGGCTTCTTCTCTTGATTATCTTATTGGAAAATAAGAGTAATACTAGGTGATTCATGAATTGATCATTAAATTATCACCTCCATCTTTCTTTGAAAGTGATCATGCTGCAGACAATCGCCACCTTCATTGCAACAAACTGTAGTCCTTATGCTACGGGTTGGAAAGCCTATTGCTATGGTTTGACAAATATCTTTTGCTACAAATATTAGTCTTATTTCCTAAGGCATTCTCATTATCAACAACCATAAATTAAACTTAAAATCCTTCTAAACTTTATGACATTCATAAATTATACATACACATATTAACATAACATGTTTCCATTCCAAATGCTTAAAACTACTTAAAATTATATGAAAGGTATGAAAGGTCTTGTTAATGTCTTAAAGCTTAGCAAAAAAAATGATAAAAGGTATCAATTAATAATAGGAAAATAGCCAATTCTATAGCCCATCAATCCCCCCATCTAAATCTCTTGCTTGTCCTCAAGTAAGTTTTAGGGTTGAAGGTTATATTAAAGTGCAGTCTCTCAGTAATCCATGTCTGTGGTCACTCCCTTTCCTTGTTTCAATTAGAAACCATGTTGGTCTATGATCTTTGCCCATCTTATATTCCCTGCTGCTGCATCTTCCACTCACTTCCTTCTTGTCTAGTGTGGTATAGGGAACAAGAGGAGAGGAGGATGAAAAGAGAGAGGAAGCCAAGCAATTCCATTCTTTAGGGTAGTTTCAATGTACTTTATTGATCTTCCAATTGTTGCTACATAATTGAACACAAAGTGAGGTTCCTTCTTCTTAAGCTTCGAGTTAAGTTCTTTCCACTTTCTTTGGGATAAATTGAGTGCCTCCTTTATTGTCACTGCTACAAGTCCCTTAAATCTCTTATAATCTCTTTCTCTGCATTCTATTATTTTTGTTGCTACTTATCCCTTTGAACTATGAGATCTAACCATTGGTACACCATTGCATATGGATTTACAAATTCCTCTTTCAACTATAAAGGGAATGCATTTTATTTTTCTTGATATTTATTGCATTAACTGTCTTATCTGATGTTCATTCCAAATATAGGAAGCTAAAGCCCTAAGCTAAACATCCCCCATAAATATGAGTGAGGTTCCTTACAGTGTCATAAGAAAAATTAGGTTGTATAAATAAATTCACACAACTGATCTTGCATATCTAGTGTGGAATATTGGAAAACTTATAAAAATAATGTTTGTGAATTCATGGTGATGGGGAGGTCACTAATTATTTGGCTAAATTGAAAACAAAGAAATTTTTCTTGTAAAAACAAAGTGTAAACCTTGGCAGGAGGTCTACACCTCATCAACTGAACTATTTTATCTTCCAATACTTCTATCTCCACTTTCAATTTATTGATATCTATTTCTTGCTTCTCAATCACTCTAGCATGTGTGGACATTAGTTCCGATTTTTTAAAAATTCCCAATCTCTTTGTTTTTGAGAAAACTCTCTCATTTTATTTGATAGTTCAATACCAAGGATCACTATAGTGGCAACAATGCGTGTTGATGGATATTTAGTTGGGTTCTCAGGATTTTGAGCCCTTTTTCTCATTTCAACCACATAAAGTTGTTCCAATGCTTCCAACCTTGACCCTTATGCAATTTTTTGCAAATTTTCCTCCAATTCTCTAATTCTTGCATCCCTCTCACTGTTCTTCTATTGGTATACTTTAAGTTTCTCTTCTAAATATTTTATTCTTTGCAAGGTCTCTTGCAGTTCCTTGCTTGCATTTCTTCCTTCCAAAAGAAATTATTTTTCCTTTTTAAGTTTTTTCCTCTTCCACCTCCTCTGATTGCACAAACCCTTTTGAAACAGGGCTTCCTAGAGGTTTTTTCTTCTTAGTCATAAAAATATCTTTTGAATCTGAATTGGAAGTGCTACTCATGTATACAGGCTGAAAAATTAGAGTTTTTATACTACTGTCAAGAACATTTTCTTCACTAGAATCTATGTTAGTTTCTACCACAACAACAATTTCTTGTTGCTTTTAGCCTTCCCCTTCACAAGCCCTTTCCTTCTTAGGTGATGTGACCACCTCTTTGGTTGTGTGGCTTTCTTCTATTTCTTCCTAGGTTCAAAATTGGTAGCCACACCTTCCCTTTTCCTTATCTTATCAGGGTTCTTAGTAGAAGCAAGGGTTTATGTTTCCCCTTCGACTATGGGCTACTCAACAAAAGTTGTAGGTTGAGTTTTACACTCTTCCTATTCTTTAGGTTCCTCTATGCTGCGAGTAGGTGATACATTAAGGGAACCTGAGGGTATGTCTCCCTCTATTGCAATCATGGAAGATTCTTCTACTTCTTGTCCTTCACCTCTTTCTTCTGTATTTTGTCTTGGGAGAATGTTGTTAACATTGTTACTGGCTGTAAAATCCTCCCAAGATATGTTAGGGAATTGAATTCTTAGACTTCTCTTAATTAGTAAAGTGACAAAACAAAAGTGTGAAAGAGAAAACTAATTCCTCTTCTTATTATACTTAATTGACATTCAATTTAGCAAATTATACAAAAAAATGGGTACATTTACCATTCTTTGATGGTGCAGATGGCTAAGGAGCTTAAAATTTATAGTATACAATAATGACCACCTTCCATCATAGGTTAAGTATTTAAAAATATATGAAGTGACTGAGACCCAAAGCCAAGGTAAAGAAAGACATTTTTTTACCTTGTGATGAAGAATCCAAATTTTCTCCAAGTAATAAAAAATCATTTTTGACAACAATTGCATCCGTCCTAATTGGGAATTCTTCTCCTATTCTTGGAAGCCTTGATACCTCTTTTATGGCTACTTTTGAGGCATCAACCCTTAGTCCCCTTATAATAGTTTCATCATTTTGCAAATTATTTTGGGTCATGAACTTATTATACTTTGTAAGTCTGAGAAAATAGTCCAACCAACCTACCTACTAGAATATGGGCAAGCATTGCCTATCTTCTAACAACAAATTGTGACCTAAAAATATTTTATCACAATATCGCCTCCCATTATAATTCAACCAATTCTATTGCTTTCTTTTGCTATACTTTGTTTTGAATAATCTCTACTAATTTTGTTAGTTGGCTCCTAAATAACCTCCATTTTCAACTCTAGATACTTTTTCTTTGAAACTATCATTTTCTTGATGATAGATAGGAAATTGAAAATAATAAAGACCTTTTGGCTACCCCTCCCCAAAACCTAATGGTGCTATTTATCCTCAAATAACAAGTATGAAAGGGTCGAGGATAATAAATATCAAGCATTGGAATTATGAAGCATGAAGTTGCAAATGTGTGCATTAATTATAAATGCATATGGAATTAGCAAGCTCAAATGTTAATTATAGGCAGGTAATGTGAGAAGTACCTATTATGATGTTGTGAAGTGAAATTTGGCATGTGTGAAGATGACTGAACACCGCCATGCAACATGGTGAAAGATTTGAAATGATATGAGTTGATAGTGAGGTATTACGGGTGGTCGTGGAGGAAAAAGTAACTAAGCATGAGGCATAACACGTGTGAAGAGTTGAGAGTGGTGAATAAAAGGTTGCAAAAAGTACGTGATGGAAGAGTGGGATTTTATTGCATTGTATGGGTTATATGAAAGTAAGTGATAATAGCTACATGTATTGGTATGAATAAATTGCATGCGATGAAAGTGCTATGGGTATGGATGAAATGGAATGTGGAAAATACTATGGGCAACTGAAGAAATAGGTCCCATGTGATTGATGTGCCTCGGGGCGTGATGTTGCATGTCCCATGAACTTTGTTACAAGTCCAAAAAGATAAAGGTTGTCGAGTGTCACATGTGCATGTGTGTGCATGTGATAAGTAGTGCAAAATTATACATGGGAAATATTAGTAGGCGAGTTGGGTGGCTCATCTACTAATAATTCATTTGATGTAGTGCTTCTATTTAGTGATGGATCATTTAATTCAGGTTCAAAATCCTGTTGAAGAGCATGTAGGAAATCATCCTTCTATAGTGACTTCTTACAAAGCTTCAATTGATGATCATTGACTAAGAGTGAAAACTTGATCACATCAATAGTTTTCAATTGAAATGCTCCGTTGGATTTTTTTTTAATTTCATTTGGACCCAATCAACATGTTTGCAACTTTCCCTTATGTTCTTTGTGCCTTGAATCATAAAGTAGAGCCTAGTCACCAATGTTAAACTATTTTATCTTGATAAAATGATCATGCCACCACATCCTATAGTTATATATTATCTTGGTTTGATGAATTGCTTCCATGTGTATCTCATCTAAACCATTGAGATTGTGCAACCTTTCTTTCTATGCTTTAGATATATCCATTCCAAATTGTACTATCCTTCTTAGAGTTTTATATTCAAATTCAATTGGAAGCAATAACTTCTTGCCATACACCAATTCATATGGTGTGAAGCTTGTAGTTTTCTAGGTTATCCTGTAAGCCCAAACTGCTTTAGGTATGCTTGTTGTCTAATCCTTCTATGGAGTTGCACTATTTTTGTAAAAATATTCTCCATTTCTCTATTGGTAACCCCACTTGACCATTAGCCTGGGGGTGGTAAGGTGTAGATTTCCTATGTCAGTTTCATATTCTTGTACCAATTTATTGATCACATCTAATTTAAATTGAGGCCCTTGGTTTATTACTATTTCTCTAGGAACACCATATATTGTAAAGATCTCTTCATAGAGAAAATTAGCAACATTTCCATCTCTTGTGAATTGCAAGGCTTTTACCTCCACTCATTTTGTAAGGTAATCTATACATACCAAAATGTATTCCTTGTTGTTTGATGTAGGTGTTATAGGACCAATTAAATCTAGCCCCCACTTGTCAAATGGCGCTATGAATAATTTTGGTTGAAGTGGCATTTCATCTATTTTAGTAGGTTGTCCCATTATTTGACATCTATCACCCCTTCTTGTGTACTTGATTACATCCTTTTGAATTATTTGCCAATAATAGCTAGTGTTAAATTTTTTGAGAGTTGTCCTCTTTGATACAAAATGTCCTCCACGTGGTTCATCATGGCATGCTTTTAAGATGTCATACACTTCATCCTCCTTGATGCACCTCCTCATTATATTTTTTGTCGCTGTATATAATATATATCCATCTATCCATGAATAAGGAAAAATTATCTCAACTAGATGTCTCTTTTCCCTTGGTGAGAGATGTGGTGGTGCTTTCCCTACAACTAGATAATTGGCTATGTCTACATACCAAGGTGTATGCACAAAGAGGGAAAATAAATGTTCATCAAGAAATGAATAATCCACAACATCCTTTGTTAATTTTTTTGGTATTCATGAGAGAAAGTCTACAACTACATTAGCCTTTCCTGGTTTGTCCACAATTGTAATATCAAACTCTTGGAGAAGGAATAACCATATCACAAATTTGCCCCTAACCACTGGTATATTCATCAAGTATCTGATTGTTGTATGGTCTGTGTGAATGAATACAAAGTATCTTGTGATGTAGTGCCTGAATTTTTGATTGCATAGACCATTGTCAACATTTCCCTTTTAGTAACTATATAATTGAGCTTTGCACCTTGAAGATTTAGGCTAATATAATAGACAACATATTCTAAGTTCCCTTCTTTTTGTCCTAACACAAATCCTATTGCAAAATTAGATGCATCAGTGTGAATATGAAAAGGATTCATCCAATTTGGTCCTCTAAAGAATGAAGTCTTCGTAAATGTTTCTTTTAGGGCTTTAAAGGCATTTTGGCAAGCAAGTGTCTAGTCAAATTCCAAATCTTTAGATAGGAGAACAAACAATGGTGTTGCAATGTTATTGAAGTCTTGTATAAATCTCCTATAGTACCCAAAATGACCAATAAAGATTTTGAAATCCTTTTGTTTCTAAGGAATAAGTAGTGTGGAGATTACCTCAATCTTGTTTTGGTACACTTGTATCCCCTTGTTGAACACAAAGTGTCCCAAGACTACTCCTTCAATCATCATCATGAAACAATTTCCATGACTTAAGGATAGGTGGTGATCTTGATTTATTTGTAAAAATTTCTCCAAATTATATAATGCTTCCTCATAAGTATTCCCATAGGTTTTAAGCTCATCCATGTAAACTTCCATGGAATCATGAGAAAAATATGAGAATATACTTAATACTTCCATTTGAAATGTGGCAGGGGATTTGCATAGCCCAAATGGTAAGATAGAATACACATATGTACCCCAAGGGAAAGTAAAGGTTGTCTTGTCTTGGTCCTCTAGAGCTATTTTGATCTAGTTATATCCACTGAACCCATCCAAGAAGGAGAAAAACTATTTTCCTACTAATGAATCTAGAACTTGATCAGTAAATTGAAGGGGGAAGTGGTCTCTTCTGGTTGTTGCATTTAAATCTTGGTAATAAAAACACACTCTCCATTTCCCTCCCTTTTTGGGCACAATCACTAATGGAGACACCCATTGGTTTTCAAATATTGGATAAATGAACTTACATCTAGAAACTTTTGTAATTCTTCCTTAACTATGTCACGTACAACTTGCTTCATTCTTCTTTAAGGTTACCTCATTGGCTTGTAGCCTTCATTAATGTAAATTCTATGCATGCATAAGTTAGGATCTATTCCTTTCATGTCATGATAATCTCATACAAATTTATTTGTGTGTGCTTGTAGCACATTCAATAGTGAAGACTATTGTGCAAATTCCAATTGACTGTTTACATTTAATGTCCTACCCAGTGTAATCTCTATGGTCAAGGCTGATGTTTTAACAAAGGAAATATCAAGGCATGTTATATTGGGACTGCAATTATGGGGTAGTAATGTATAAAAAATCTGAGAGATAGACTTAGATGCATTGGCAAGGATTATGTTTTGTAAAGGGTCTTGCAAGAATGTTAAACAATCGTATTACTATGGGTCTCTACCATAGGAGTTTTGCATAATTTTTTCAAGTAGTTCATCTTCATCTTGTGTTTCCAACATAGGACTATATTCAACAATCATTAATGCTTGTAATGAGTATTGATCATCCTCATCTGGGGTAGGCCATACAGTTTGATCTAAATATGTATGTGGTTGTGCAAGTGGGTACAATACTAGTTTTTTGGTCACATTTCCATTGGAAATGATCTTGTTAATAGACCTACAACCTATGAAGGAATCTACAGTATCCAACCAAGGTCTTCCTAGGATTAAGGGGTATCCTGTAAGGTTTTCTTTAGATTGTAACATCATAAATTCTCCAGGGTATTCCCATGAGTCCAATGTGATAACCAAGTCTTCTATAATTCTCTTTGGTTTCATTGTTGATGTATTTACTAATTGTAACACAATAGGTATGGGTCAAAGTTCCATTAACTACAATTGCTTCATGGTTTCCTTTGTCATCACATTGATGGTTGCTCCTAGGTCAATTAGGGTATTTTTAATGAGATATCTATTGATTTTGACATCTACTACAAGGATCCCAAGGTCTACATATTTAGGGACAACTATGCTTCCTAACATAATATTTGAAAGTTGTCCTAAAACATGCATAGTCTGAGGGTCCATCCATTTTTCACCTAGCTTCTTAAGGCATAACTCTCTCACTTCCAGTATATATTGGCACTTCCTTAATTTCCTATATGAGAGGATCTTTATGTAAACATCTCTGAGTTTTCCTAACAAGTTAGTTTCGGATTTAAAATGATGCTTTTGTATAGTTAGCCTTTGAGGGAATGGCGATTTTGGAGTTGGTTGATTTAACCTAATTTTGTTTAGGTTCCCTAGTTTTCTTTTCCATAGTTTTTGTTGTGAGTACCCCATCAATCAAATTTGTGATACAAGGATATGAAGGCCTAGTTATCATTTTCCATGAATGGAGGTGAACATCACTCACCTCCACCCTATAGGTAGGGTATTGGATGGTATCATTAGCATAAGCTTGTTGAACATGCTTATTGTTGGGGTTAGGTGTAGGTTGTGTTGGCAGTTGAGGTGCTCTTGGTTGTGGTGGTGCAATTATGGCTGGATATGGTATTATAGCAAGCTACTACGGTTGCAAGGGCTGTTGTGGCTAAGGGTAACTTGCATTTTGGTTTTTCCATTATTGACCTCCTCGCCACTGTGATGACCATTGGTTTTGTTGGGGTGGCCACTGGGAATTATAGTTTAGACCTTGATAATATTGTGGTGGACACATCTCTTGTTGTTTTTGATTCCAATTGGTTGTTTGTAGTATCGACCATGGTGGATTTTGCACATTAGTCCAGGGCTAATGGTTCAAATTTGAGAAGTTTGAATTACTACCTAGAAATGATATATTGTAGGAAAAGGGGTCTTAAGGCATACCTTGTTTGGGTTTCCACGGTTTATGTTGGGAAACATAAAACACTTGGCCTTCTTCATCTTATAAGGTATGAAATTCTATCTTCCCTTGCTTTTCTTCTAAGATGCTTGCTAGCTTTTTGCATTTATAATTGATCCTCTTCTGGTGACAGTGTGGAATTTTTTTGTTAAGGTTGCCTCTGCTTCTTCCTGCTTCTTCTTGATATGGAGGGTAACTAGTGGGTATCCAAGTGGCTAACAATGTACTCCTTCATATTGGATAGAATATTTATAAGCTCTACCCTTGAAACTCCAGTAGATATCTTAGTGAGGGAAGAAGTTTTGTAACCCCTAGTTTTCTTGATGAATGATTTGGAGTAGTTTCTACACACCTTTCAAATTTCATCAAAAGGAAATTTAGAGATGTCTCTTGCTCCAATGATATTTAGAGTGTTGATGCAATCTTCATGGACTCCCCTTAAAATACCAATTTTAAGGAGTCAACAAAAAGTCTATTTTGATGTGATTTCTTGAGGTAGAATTGAAACCTCTCAACACAATCTTCTAACAACTCACATTCTCTCTTTGACATCCTAAAGATGTCATCCCTCTTTCTATTTGTGGCTCTATAGTAATCCTAGTATTTATCTAAGAATTTTGTATTCATTTTCTCCTAGTTGGGAATGACATTCCTTCCCAACCCCATGAACTAATGTAGAGCATGATATTTTAGTGTAGCTGGAATTTTTTTGAGTTGGTGAGCATTTTTGGTGTAGTTATAGCTCCATCATAGCGCATCAAACTCAAAAAGTAAGGTGTTTGGATCCTCCATAACCAGCCCATAGAAAATAGGCAATGTTGAAGGAGGTATATTCTTTAGAGAAACAACCCTTTCTTGGTTGGTTATTGGGAATTCAAACATTCCAATCTCTCCAGGGTTATCTATGTCCTCTTTAGCCATGATATCAAAATATATTTTGGAAGTATCCTCTTTAATTTGTTTAGCTACTAGTGTAAGGGATAATTATTCTTCGTTAATTCCCTTAATCTATTTTCTTTGTCCACCAATGTCTTTAAATGCTTCGTGTACCGAGGGGAGAAATATTCTTAGAGTGCCTCTTTTCCTCTGCATATAATGGTTCTAGCTCTTTAGATCAATGGCTCTTACACATTGTTAGTAAATAGTGTTGTTGTTGATTCCTAAATACCTATTTATTCTAATACTGAAACAAAAATTGATATCCTATGAAAGATTGGAAAGAGTTTAAAACATACAAAATAATCTTGAACATAGCACCATCCTTGACAACAACGCCAAAAAATGTGGATCCAACTCTAATGCTTAATTAACTTGGTGCTACTGGTTATGCACATGATTCAGAGGACTTGAGGATCCCTAAACTAAGTAGTTCATCATTCATAAGAGGGTTGCATTAAATTATCAACCAAGGAATCGTAAGATTTAGATAGTGTTGGAAATGTATATGCATTCATGGATTCTGGACATCCTACATCGACTGAGTATAGACAAATAAATGTATGCAGATATAGTAAAAGATTTAAATCAAAATAAACTACTAATTCTCAAAACAAAGTAAAGGAATATAAACTACTACCTTTGCTACATATACCTAATGCTTAGGACTGTAACTAACTAATCATTGTATTGTAGTGTCATAAATTAGTTATGTTTCAAGATGGTGTGTCCCTTGGTCTTCCTTGTGTAGTGCAACGCTTGGGTTCATGACACGGTTTAACCACCTCCTATGGATCTTGTATAAATATGGTGGTTGTATCATGCATTAGCAGGTTGATCTTTTGGTGTAATGACAACCACCAATGCAAAAATTGGTATCAGAGCTGAGGTCATAGGTTCAAACCCCTTGCTTGCATTGGGGGGATTGTTTCAATATGGTGTGTCCCTTGCTCTTCCTTGTGCAACACAGTGCTTGGGTTTGTGACATGGTTTAACCACCTCTTGTAGATCTTGTATAAATATAGCGGTTGTATTGAGCATTAACAGGTGGATCTTTTGGTGCAACAACAACCACCAATGTAACAAGTTATTCTCTAGAGTATTAAACAAAAAATCAATCTACTCTAATTCAAGAATTATAACACATTCATTCACAATCACATAAACCAAAAATTATCAATGAAACTCATAATGCATAATCTAATCTAATAAATTAAATTGAAGTGGTTCAATAGTACCTCAAGTGGCCCTTGCTTGAGTTGTTTCTTCCATAATATTTTTTCAATCACTTAAAAAAACATATTATCAAATTAATTCTCTTTTATTGCATTCTAAACATAGAACTGTTACACAAAGTCTAATAAGAAAATTGTTGGAAATATTGTTCAATAACATACATATTATCTTCTATATTCTATCACTGCTAGATCTCCTTCTCGATAGGCTATCCCCACTATATAGGGTCTATGAGGGAGTCCCATTATTCATGAAATGAAAGCAAACTAAAGAACACATGTCAAATCTTCCTTGAGAATAAGAAGAGGAATGAGTATTTAAAATATAAAGTAATAACTACTAAAATAGGAGCATAGAAATCAAAAAAGGATTCTATGCCCAATAGACTTAACCGTTTATAACAAAAATACGCTTTGTCATAATTCAGTCTTGTTGAGAATAGAATTCTTCTCCTAATTATCTTATTGATACAATAATTATCTTATTGAATGATCACCTCCATATTTCTTTGAAAGTGGTCATGTTGCAGACAGTTGAATCCTTCTTTGCAAAAAATTGTAGTCCTTTTTGGAAGAATAAGGAGTTTTCCATTGATGCATTTGTTGGCAACATGAGCATGAGGTTTAAGTGCATTGCATTATAGCATTCTCATTGATGTCAACATTGTATTCTGGTATAAAGACCATTGTGCAAATCATTTTGTACAACTTGAACATGTTTAAATATGGTAATTCAGTATGAATTTGTAAGAAGGTTTGATCTGACGAAGATAGATGAAGGGAAAATTGACTAAGTGTCAATACATGTATTTTTATGTACAATACATATGGTTTTTGGGTCCACCTTGGTTTGCTGTGTAATATCTTGCTCTACAATTTTGATATAATTTTGTTGGATGATAGAGGAACCTAAATCTAAAATTTTACATTATTTTGGCTTCTGCTATTGAAGTTATGAGTGACAGTATATCAGTCTAGCAATAACATGTGTTTTTAAGTTCAAGGCATATGTTTTGGTGAATTTGCACTTCTCCGTAGATTGGAATATGGCTCTATAGATTTGTGGAGATGTTGATAGGTGTTAGTAGAGTGTATTCCAAATGGCATAGAGTTTGGAGGTCCGTGTGTCCGAATGTGGTTGTATAATTGGCAAATTTTGTTATTACGTCATTACTGTTGCCGACCTAATAAGTTTTGTATATTGCAGAGTTTGAATAAGTAATAATTTGTTATGTGGGAGATATTATGGGTCCATGTTGACCTATTTTTATCTATTATGAGTTTTGAATCTTGGCGTTAAGCGTGTATGTATGCATGTTGAGTTGACAAGGTATAATTGGTATGATACATCTAATTAGGTTGACCTAATTGATGTTATAGGTGTTTGTGGATGAAGTTGATATATATGTAAGATCTTTTTTGGTGTTTTTTGAGATAGAGATGTAATGTGATATATATTTGATGTGAATTATGTGAGAATAAGGAAAATGTAGAGCAAAGTGTTAGTGTAGATTGGTATGAAGTGTGTAAAGTCTATATTTTGAGCTTCAATGGAACTGTAATTCATGCATATGTTAGATGCAACTGTAATAGTTCAAATGTTGACTGCGTGCCACAATCTCTTCTATCTTTTCTTTTTTCAATCGGTAGTGAGTCCACTTGGATAGTGAGTCCACTTGAATTGAGCACTTTTGTAATATACTATAATCGATTATAATATATTGTGAGCTAATCCTCACCATGGTTTTTCCATGTAAAAAATTGGTGTTCATGTGTTATGTGATTTTATGGTTGCTTTCATACTTTCCTTCCTTGCTGTAAATTGAATATTCTATGTGAGATGAATGTTTAAATGTTTAAGTGGTTTACAATAATACTGATTCAACCCCCCCTCTCAGTAATCTGGGTGTTCAACAATTGGTATTAGAGCTTGGTTCCTTGGAAGTAGCTTAATCGCTCGAGGAAGATCTTGGAGGTTGAACACATGGTTGTTAGAAGATTTCCTACTCCTTCGGAAGAGATACCTATTTTTGGGTTTACAAAAGAAGAATATATGGTTCACATGAATGGAGAACTCAAAATAGTCCTTGAAGATTTGGAAATGGTTGAAAGTGAGAAAAAATATATGAAGGAAAATGCCAAAGAAGCAGATGAATGTATTAGAAAATTAAGAGAGAAAATCAAGAAGTTCAGAGAAATACATAAGGAAGTCAATGAGCAGCTAAAGCAATCAAATGAGACAATTACCAGTCGAAAAGTGCAAGTTGAAGAAGGAAAAATAATTGAAGAATGTTTGAATGCCAAAGTGAAAAGAAAATTTGAAGAATATTCGAAGCTTGAAGAATAAATTGTGACCTTGAGATCAGATCTAGAAAAAGAAAAGAGCCATGAAGAAAAATTCAAGATGAGCTCTACAAAGCTTGATGAAATGATCGCAAATCAAAAAGGATCTAAAGAAAAATGTGGATTAGGGTTTGAGATAGAAGAAATCTCAAAGATAGATCAAACTCCAAATCAACCTAGAAAAAAGAATAAAGACAATAAGAGCAATGACAAGCAGATCTAGAATCAAAGGAATCAAGTTAGAAGACCACCTATTAGATAACCAAATGCACAAAGGTACCCATCTTTTTAATGGTTTTTGTTATTCTTGCAATAAATTTGGACATAAGGCTATGGAATATAGAAGCAAAATGAATTCAAAATATTCCATATTTTCTCGATCAATGATTTACATGTAAGAGGTCTGGTCATAAGGCTAATGAATGTAGAAGTCAACTGATGAATGACTATAAGAATGGTATAAGGGATCAATCCTTTAATGGCTACTATTATACATGCAATTGATTCAGGCATAAAGCTAATCAATGTAGATCTAGAATGAATGGAGGTAAACATGTTCAAAAGAATTTCACATGTTACAATTGCAGTAGACCTGGGCATATCTCTAAGTTTTATAGAAGCAAGAATGTGAAGATAAAAAATCTGGTAAAGAATGATTCTGTGAAAAATGTTGATCCAATAGAGATGAAGAAAGAGATGGATAAGATTTGGAAAAACAAGGAAGAGACAAAGGTTAAGGATAAGTCTGTACCAACATGTGGTGCAGATGTTTCCTTTGGAAACTAAGAAGAGAGATTTTCCTTAGGGGGAGCATTAAAAGAAGATTCTTTATCCCCTACCAAAGAAATGGCGTTGATGCTTCAACACGTGGATACGAGGTGTGGGTCAATATTCTTGACCTACTGAAGAAAGAACTAGTGGAAAACATCATGTTGAAAAAGTTTGTAGAGCATTTGAAGTTGACTGTGTATATAGTTAGGGTTGTTGTCAGCTTTTTAGTTTGTGCATTCAATGCGACATTAGGTCAATTTAAAAAATGTTCTAAGTGATTTCAATTAATCAGAAATTATTTGTAAATGCGTATTTGAGAAGACGAGAGCAGACGACGAACGAAGTGGAGTGATCAAAGTGATTAAGATTTAGTACAAGCAAAACCCTAGTAAAAAAGCGTTCTAAAAGGTATTTGTAGTTTCTATTTACCCTAATTTCAGAAAGCATTTTCAATTTACCACAAATATGTATACACCACAAGTGGTAAATGTTATAGAGTGTCCTCACCCTAAATTCAAATTGCATCTCAAAAAATCATTGGTGGATGATCCAGATGGTGCATTTTTGCACATCCCATATGGAGTTTTGCACATAGAAGATGTTAGGGCATACATTCATGTCAAATTGGAAGAATATAATCAAATAAAATTTAGTGATGTGTGGTACAAAGAGCTCATCGAAGATGATTTCGAGTTGAAATAAAAATTTGAGATTTTGGTGGAGAAGAAACTCGATGTCTAGGCCAAGTTTACTATCTTTTTCTATGTAGAAGAGTGGGTGAGATACACCCTGAGCCACATTCATGATAAGTTCCTTTGGTTGGATATTCCACGTCTGATAAACAAAGAGGCCATTAGGGTTGTCATTGGTTTATTCTCAACCAGATCAACTCTGGTACTTAAGTTTGAAAAATGAGGTTGTCATGGAGAGAATGGGTGCAACGTATGACAAGAGAGCCTTGACCATCAAGGAAATCAAGAACCTGGCAGTGAAATATGCTTCAATGATGATAGGATAGAGACTATAATTCTCTAATAGAGAGAATTCTATATCCACAATTGCCATCAATACAACCTATGAGATGGTTGAGATGGGAGTTTACTATGATCTATGTGAACTACTGAGGTTGTAGCTTCTGAAGAACTTGAAAAAGAAAAAAGAGTCTAAGTATGCTTTCAAATTTGGAACATTAATCATCTATTTAATATTCTAATTTTTCAAAGAAGTCCTCAAAACAAAGGATATTGTGTGGCTAAAGGATAGACCTATAGCTCACCAGATTAGAGATCATTTGTAGAGGTTGGGATACTTAGATGTATAGAAGAATTCCCTCTAGGGGTTCTTCAAAAAATTCCAAGAGAAGATGTAGGAAAGGTAAAGAATTTTGAAAATTGTTGTAGAAAAATACAAAAATGAGACAATTTTCATGGTGAACAAATATTGCTACATAATGGAGGTTGTAGAGCCTAGGACTGTGTGGATCCCAAAAGTAGGATATGAAGTCGAGGAGAATGAAGTTGTTGGTTTAGCCGATCTTTTGTTGAGCAAACCTAGGGATACCACTGAAGAGAGGTATGCCACCTATGAGAAGTAGATGGAGGTGCATGTGGAGAAAAGGAAACAATATATAAATAAGACAGTTGATAAGATGACTACACAATTTACATAAGCAATTAAACTTACCAAAGAGAAAGTTGAGAAAGCAAAGAAAACATCTAGCTCACTAGGAGGATCATCAAGTGTTAGGAGATCCAGTAGAATAACTACCATTCCTTCGATTGCCCCCAATTCTTCCAAGACTGAAACTGCTACAAGAGAAAAGAGAAAAGAGCCTATTACTGCTTTGGTGAAGGAGAAGACCTCTTCAATTTAACAAAAAAGAGGCCTAAAAAGGGAAAGATTGATCCGCCAACACAAAAAATTGGCCCAGTGAGAAGGAGAGTGAAAATAAAGGAAAAAAGGGAGCAATACTTAGGAGTAAATGTTGAAGATGATGATGAAGAAGACACTAAACCATTGGCCCAGAAGAGGAAAACAAAAGCTTCACAAGATGAAGCTAGTGCAAAGAAGGTAGGGTTTGATATTGTTGACACGGACAGTGAAGCAAAGGCTGAAAAGGAGAAGGAAGGATTCAAAATGGAAACGAGAGAGAAGAAAGCAGAGTCTAAAAAAGAGAAGAAGACACCAAAAGATAATAAAAATAATAAGAAGAAGCCTTTAGTAAGGAATCATTGTCCCACGAAGTTAGATGCTTTATTCAATGGGATTGTGGAGAATGAAATGCTAGAGAAGACTTCTACTTTACATACTGATGCAAATGAGGTGGACAAGGCTGCCATTGTGGAAGTAATTATGAAATAAATTATTGTTATTGAAGTTAATATGTTGAACATTGAGAAGCAACTACCTAAAGATCTATGGAATGTACTACTTGCAAGAAGGCAAGAGGCTAAAGAGGAAGAAGCAAAGATAAATATTTTTCTTTGGAAAATATTGGTACACCTCTCTTTGAAGATAATAGAGACGTTTTGGATAAATTGTACATCAAGGAGTTTAAAACAAAGAAAAGAGTGACCGACCTCATGAGTATAGATTAGAATGATCTCAAGAGGCTCTGGAAAGATACTGTAGAGAAGGTTGAAGAGTTAGCTCAACGATTAGGGATGACTCTGAAGAGAAAAGAAGAAATGAAAATTGAGATGCCTACTCCAAATGCGAGTATTGGAGAAGATGCACATCATGATGATGCTCAACATGAGCATGGATCTGAAGAAGGCAATGTGCAAGACAATGTTCTTGGATGAAAGTGGAAGAAATTACTGGTGAGGAAATTGTTGAAGGAGAAGAAGCTACTAGAGAAGACATTGTAAAGGAGGATACTACAAATCATCAAACACCTCCTTTGATATCTAAAACAAATGTTGAAAATACTTAAGGAAAATCAAAGACAATTATTCCTTTGGATAACAAAGAACAATCTACTGGTGAAGATGATGCAGTGAAGAGTAATGAACATAAGGGTGAGAATGCATTTGGCAATGAAGAGAAGAAAAAAATGGAGACACCAATTAATACTAGTGATAAAGAAAATGATTTGAAGGAAAAGTCTACAGAGGAATAAGTAAATACTACTAGTGAATCTTCAGGTTCCTCTGAAGATTCATTAAATAATTTGTTAAGTATGCAATTACAGTTCCAGCCTATTATGTCTGCTCAATTATTGCAACTTCCAATGCAACAAGGGTATGTGGACATGAACGAGATTTTGAACCTTCAAAAGCTTCAATTGGGTTATGTATTACATGCATCTTCTCGAAAAGAAATCATTGAGAAATGATTGATGAGGCTATAAAGGTTTTGTAGAAGGCCATACTTAGTGTAAGTATTGGAAATTCTCTATCTAGTATGGAAAATTTGAAGTTTTTGCTTGATTCTTTTAAGGTGTATGCTACTGGATTGAAGGGGAAATTAGAGAAATAATTAGAGAACAAGATAAATGACAGGAGATTAATGGATGTAATGGATAAGTGTTCCAATGCACACAATAAATTTTTGGAAAATATCAAAGGTGTACAGGCTTGTGTAGCGGAAGCCAAAGTTCTATTTCAGTTTTGTATGAAGTGGCTAGGATCCACAAAGAACATAAGAGATGAGATGGATTCTATTGAGTCCCAAATTGACAAAGCTTCTAGTGCCTATGATCTAACAAAAGGTCTACAACTAAGAACTTGCATGAGTAATACTTCCACCTGCAAGCTCAAGAATAAAAGATCATAATGCAGTTTGGTAATCTTAGGGATTTGGTGAACTCCAAGTTCATACCTGTTTCCAATGCCTTGATGAGTGTTGATAAAGCTTTAAAGCTAAATCTGGTACCCAACACTTTGAATGATGGTGAATAAATCTTGATGGAGTTTGAGACAAAGAGCAGAATGCTTGGCATTGCCAATAATATCTGGGAAGAAGGGAAGTAAGAGTGGCAAGTCCACCTTGAGAAGTTGCAAGGGTCAAATTATTCCTCCAAGTGAATGTATTTGATTCTTTTCATGCATTTCGATTTATTGTTTTAAACTTCTATGTACATATGCAGATGGTCTAAGGCAATTTTCTAGTACAATTTTTTGTTGGATTGCATCCTTAAGGGGAGCTAGTTAAGTTTTCAACTTGTATATATGTACTTATCATTCAAGGGGAGTTCTGATATATGTGAAGACTTATGTTTTGTGCCATTTTACCTTGATATCAAAGGGTGAGAATAATTTTGGAGTTAATTGAGGTATATTTCCATCAATGACAAAGGGGGATATTTTTGGAAGAATAAGGAGTTTGTCATTGATGCATTTGTTGGAAACATGAGCATGAGGGATAAGTGCATTGCATTACAGTGTTGTCATTGATGTCAAAATTGTATTCTGGTATGGAGACCATTGTGTAGATGAATTTTTACATCTTGTACATGTTTGAAGATAGTAATTCAATGGGAATTTTCAAGAAGGTTTGATCTGGTGAAGATAGATGAAGGGAAAATTGACTAAGTGTCGATATGGGTAATTCTATGTACAAGACATCCGGTTTTTAGGTCCACATTGGTTTGTTGTATAAGATCTCGATCTTCACTTTTGATATAACTTTTTTGGATGATAGAGGAACCTAAATCCAAAATTTCATATTGTTTTGGCTCCCGGTGTTGAAGTTATGAGTGACGGTATATTGTTCTGGTAGTAACAGGTGTTTTCCAATTCAGGGCATATATTTTGGTGAATCCACACTTCTTCGCAGATTGGAATCTGGCTCTACAAATTTGTGGAGATGTTGACAGGTGTTGGTAGAGTGTGTATTCCAAATGGCATAGAGTTTGGAGGTCCGTGTGTCCAAATGTGGTTGTATAGTTGGAAATTTTTGTTATTAGGTCATTACCAATGCCGACCTAGTAAGTTCTGTATATTACGGAGTTTGAATAAGTACTAATCTATTATGTGAGAGCTATTATGGGTCCATGCTGACCTATTTTGATCTGTTATGAGTTTTGAATATATTTGTGAAGCGTGTATGTATGTATGTATGTTGAGCCAACAAGGTATAATTGGTATGATACATCTAATTAGGATGATCTAATTGATGTTATAGGTGTTTGTGGATGAAGCATATATATATGTAAAATCTTTTTCAATGTTTTTTGAGACAAATGTAATGTGATGTACAGTTGATGCAAATTGTGTGAGCATAAGGAAAATGTAGAGCAAAGCAGAGTGTTAGTGCAGATCGGTATAAAGTGTGTAAGTCTATATTTTGAGCTTTAATTGAACTGTAATTCATGCATATGTTAGATGCAACTATAATAGTTCAAATCTTGGATGTGTGCCATAATCTCTTCTATCTTTTCTTCTTTCAGTGGGAAGTGAGTCCACCTGTAGTGAGTACTTTTGTAATATACTATAATTGATAATAATATATTGTGAGATAATCCTCACTGTGGTTTTTCCCATTTTGGGTTTCCATGTAAAAATATGGTGTTCATGTGTTATGTACTTTGATGGTTGCTTTCATATTTTCCGTCCTTGTTTCAAATTGAATATGCTATGTGAGATGAATGTTTAAATGTTTAAGTGGTTTAAAAGAATAATGATTCACCCTCCCCCTTAGTATTCTAGGTGTTCAATAGTCCTTATACTATAGGTTGGAAAGGTCATTTATGTGGGTTGCCATATATCATTTGCTCCAAATGTTAGTCTTATTTCCTAAGGAATTCTCATTATCAACAACCATAAATCAAACTTAGAATCCTACTAAACTTCATGACATTCATAAATCATACATACACATATTAACATAACATGTTTCCATTCCAAATGCTTAAAACTACTTAAAAATATATGAAAGGTCTTGGTATTGTCTTAAAGCTTAGTAGAAAGTAATGATAAAAAGTATGAAACAACAATAAGAAACTAGCCAATTTTACAACCCATCATCTTTAAGGTACTCTTTCTATATATTTCACAAGCTTGCCAAAAGTTTCAATGTTTTGTGCATGTTTCTACTTGAATGATTATAAAAAAATATCCTTCCATTGTGCTTATATGGTTATCCAAACCCTATTGATTCAAAAAATCCATCTTGTGCATGTCAGGTGTGCATGACATTCCTTGAGAACATGGTTTATAGGGTCATTTATTTCTTTATGTAGGAACACATGGTTCACAGGGGTTTTTGGATTTTTCCTATGTCTATGTATGAAGAAAAATCCTACACCAATATGCTTTATTTTAGTTTTGTTTTCTTTTAACTTGCACTTGTGCAAGGAATGGATGCATAATGAGCTTCTAATTTTTGAATGTTTTCCTAGATATCTATTGGAACTCCCCATTTCTATATGAAAAGGGAGATTTTATAACTTTCATTACTTTCCTTCTATTCCTTGGAGCATTGTGGGATTGACAGGGATGTAGAGAAGTTAAGGCACTTTGGACTTCCCCAAGTCTCTAGGAGCTTCACTTTTCCCTTTAAAATTCATAAAAAATGAAATACCTTTTTATTCTATTTTTGAGTCCCATGTAAACTTGGAGACTTAAATATGCAATTGAGGGTTGTGAGTTTCTTCCAATTTCCATTTTTTAATATAAAATAATTTATTTTGGATTTATCATGCAAAAGTTAAATATGCACATTATACCTTCATAACTTAAAATTGTGTAAAACGATTTCTAAATAAACGACTTCTAAATTATCACCAACAACTCCATGGAAGATTTTTTTAAATTTCATTGCCAAGAAAAAATATTCTTAAAACTTTTCATTTGTGTTGATTAGATGATTTGATTAATCATGCAATTAAAATCGACAAATTTAATAACATCACACTATAAAATTAACTCACGACCACTTGTAAAATTTAAAATAACTATGAATTTACACTTGCAAAACAACTATAACTATAATTAGATTTAAACTATCTTAATACCAATATGTTTGAACCTCATTGGGAATCTTTTAAAACCAATTGTCACATTTTTTGAAATATTTATGAATTTATGAAGTTGTGAGATGTGATAGAAATAAAGATGCTAAAAGTTACCCGGGGTGACATACTTGTCACATCATATTGAGAATTTGTTTTTCTACTAATAAGATCAAATAATAATTTAATCATCTTCATGTGAAATAGATTAACAAGAAAATTGTGACTCAATTTAAACCATCTTACAATGCTTTTAAGAGATCAATCTTAGTTGCAAACTACTTGTGACTACAACCACAAATTGATTGCTTTGATTTTGATAGATATTTTGACACTTCAAACTAATTATAAATAGTTACAACCAAGGAATATTTTTGACTTGATCGAGTTGAGGTGAGAAAGACTCTTAATATGTGACTGGGAATACTACCATTATTTTTATTATAATGGACAAATAATCTTATAACATAGTCATATACTAAAAAGTAATTGCGGGTCATTCATCCACCACTCCTGTCTCAACTTGACTTGACACAATCAAGACAAGAACAAATACAATACAACTCAAATAATTCAAGTTCTTTTTTAGCATGCTTAAATATGAATAAAGCACATAGTTTGCCACACATTTATAATTCCTCAAATCCATACACAATAAATAAATGTAGTATAAATCTACATATATAGGTGTGTATCCAAATATTATTTGGTACATTCTCATATGTTTATTTTGTAAATTTATAATATTTACAAAATATTTAAAACTAAACAAATTAGTGTCAAAGCCCATACCAAATTGTGTTTCATCTATCTTTAAAGAATGATAATACAATAGTAATGGTTTCTCGTGAAGACTTACTAAACTATCCTTATTAGTATATGACAATTTTCCCTATATTTGGTTCTAAAGTTCAAGCATATCAACTTGTAATTTATTTATTATACACTAGATGTATATCTCAATCATACTTATGAGTATGTGTATGGGATAGCGAGCTTGAAGCTTTCTACCCCATATATATACTCATAATTATGAAATCTAATTATGAGTTAAACTACACTTTTTAACCATTTATAAACGTATAACAAGATTTTTTTAATATCTAATCCTCTATTTTACATATAGTCTTTGCATTAGAATTTATTCATTCAAAATTAATCTCTTTGTAACAATGCATAATAGTTAGTTTCCTTAAATTTTCATTTATAATATATGACCACTAACAATGATCAATGTGAATGGATATGTAAGTTTTTTTTTGTGTTGTAAGTATAATAAAAATAGGGCATACTTTTGTTTTTTATAGTTAAATAGCTATTATGGGGCAACACCCTGTATTAATCAAAACAAAATTTGTACAGTGTTCGAGTCATCAATATTAGACCATCCCAATACATGCATTTCTTTCACCCATCTTTCATCATTTCCTTCTATCCCCAAACTTAGCTATTAACCAAAAGGTTACATTTTTAGACTGGCTAGACTGGCCCTGGACTAGCTACAAACACATACTAACAGAAAAAAATAGGGCATACTTAACTATCAAAATAATCTCAATATTATTCAATATGAGAGAGTTGTATAGGTCAAAATAGTGGGTAAGGATCCATCCTTGGATGTTGTAAAATAAATATAGTGTCATTATAGATTCAAGTCAACTAATGACTTGTGATTATCATGTGTTGTTTGAAACTCTCATTTAATCTCATAAGTATAAAACCAATACTCATTTACATACACTATAACATCACATATTATAAGGCTTGGTTTCATCACCCTCAAACCAATTTTTTCATAGTGGTATAATATATTATTTGGCCTAATTATATTATCCTATTTTAGACACCAACATAACATAACATTTGGCCTATTTATATCAACCTCTTACACAATTTTACATAGCAATATTATATGGCATATGACCAAATTTACTTTAGTAGCCCAATATTCATTTTTAAACACAACATTACCACATATCTTAAGACCATATTTATATTGACCCAACACTTCCTGCGTAGCTATAAATTGATATTTACAAAGACATTTCATGTGCATATATTGTTTTAACTATTAGTAAGGAATTTACTACAACCATATATGTGTTGCTTTGTATTATATATTCCTACGGCCTATGAATTGACTCATATAGTTAATTAAATGTAATTTATATACATATATATGTATATCTATACACACAATATACATATACATGTATATGCATATTCATTTTACCCTAAAAAGAAATTATTTTGAAATAATTTTACATGAATGTCTAAGAGAATGCCTGATTCGAATTCAAGAACCCCTATAACTCTGATAAAAAAAAAATCTTTTAAAGAAAAAAAGTAAATTTTTTTAAAATAAAAAATTTAACACAAAAAATATCACCAAACACATAAAAATAATTAAGAATTTAACCTCATGAGTTTCCAAAAGGAAAAATGGATTTCTAAAAGTATATACCACCTAAAATATTTTCCTCTTTATTCCACTTCTTTTTCCACACCTCCTCTACACCTTCTCTTCTCTTTCCCTACCAAAAAACATGCATAATGATCACATCGTCTTCTATGATTTTTTAAATTCTCAAGCTCCAAACCCTCCATTATTTTCTCTTTTATCCAACAAATTGCCTCTTTACTTTCCTCAATCTACACTCCAATTCACGGGTGATATTATAGATATTTAGGGAGAAGATGGGGAAAAAGGCCATAGTTTTTTTCTAGCAAACTGCAGCCCAAAATCCCCACTCTTCTTTTATGTCTTCTCATAATTTAAAAAATATATCAAGAATAAATATATGATTTTATTTATCGTCTTATTTATTTTTAATTTTTTTTTCTTAGAAATAAAATGGTTTATTGACTTGAATGTCTTTTACCCTTTCAACAAAACATATTCAATTGCACAAGAAATATTAAATACTTATAAACGTTTATTATTGTCTTGAATCAACACTATGAGTTTCAAATAGAGATTAAAACTATCAAATCTATTTGAAAATGGGGTGACAATAATAACAACTTAACATTTATGTAACTAAGACTGATACACTTACAATATGCAACTTGACTAAGTTAGGCCATGACAATGAGCTATGGATGTAACATATAGACTAGTAGAATGTGTGTGAAAAGTTATTGACACATGGTATGGATCATTGACTTTGCTTGATTTGCAATCCTCTCCTTGATGATGCTCTCCCTCCTCAAATAGGAGGGGGAACTAAAATTTACCTTGTGTTCACCTCATTAAAACTTCAAGGTAGTTAGTCCACTTAGATTAAACACACATGTAGATCAAATCAATAACTATCTCATGTATATTATTATTTTATATTCACTATTTTTAATAATGATATTAGTCACTTTTAAAATTTCATAAATCATTCTCACATTCAGATATGGTATTAAATTTACATGCAAGATGATGGATAGAAGGCAGGATGGGAAGAGAAAGAGATAATGGAAGGAGGGTATTACAATAAATAAAGCATGTAGAAAATGGTTCAAGGAAAAATATGATGTTGCCTCGAGCAAGTTGAAAATCCAAGATCGATTGTTGATGGATAAAGTTTTGTTGATGTGGGAATGATATATCTCGAAACACCACAAGGATTGGGAAAGACAAATCTCAATGATGATGATTGCATTGGGATCAAGGATTGTAACAAGGCTAGGAACAAGACCAAAAATGTAATTAAATGATTTTGATTGGCTACATGGATTATAATTTTCTTGCAATTTAGGATTGTTAGGAGCAATGTGATTGATAAAATGGATAAAGATGATGGAGAAAAGGAGGCTTAGACTAACAAACCGAAAAGGAGTGAATGGATAATGAAATGGTCAGGATGGATGAAAATATGTTTAGACTGACAAAGTTATATTAGCCTAAAATGAATTGAATGGACAAGGAAATGATATGATGGATGAAAAGTTTAATATGATGGTTGCAAGTGAGAAATGAGATGATAGAAGAAGAAATATGGAAAAGGATTCATGTGCACATGAAATCAATGATTAAGTGGAGTGATAAAATTGTGGGAAAATATTGATTAGGGGTAATTAGATGGCCTAGTATGAGAATCAATGGCCTTGTGGGCAGGTGGGGTGGCTTCGTAAAATGAGGTGGCCTAGTGGGTAGGTGGGGTGACCTTATAGTGTGTTAAGGTAGTTAGAATAATCAAAATTTGGTGAGGGGAGGGGGTGAAGATAAGTGAGGGGTTTGGGGATGTGATAGGGGAATTTGGAATGCGATAATTAAACTATATTATATTGATCACTTAATTTGATATAGCATGAGATACTATGCACTAGGGTATGAGGAACCAAGGTGACTTTATATCACATGTGTAGGACTGACTCAACAAATAAGAAGGTTAGTCCAACATCCAACAAAGTTATGAAGGAATTTGGTGGGCACAATACTGGAAAATCCTAGATAGAAGGAATGCTTCAACGTAACATAAGGTCTCAAGGACCTTGGTGGGAACAATACAAAACACCCAAGAAGACACAACACAAATAAAATATTGTGCCCCTAGTTTCTATTGGCAACACAAGGGCAGACAACTAAGAGGGGGGTGAATTAGTTGTCACAAAATTTCAAACTTATTAACTTTGTTAACCATTATTCTTAGATCTGATTAATAACCATGAAAGAATAAATCAACAACACATCAAAAATACACATAACACCAAGATTTTTGCATGGAAATCTTGTTAGGGGAAAAATGATGGTGGAGGTTAATCCACAAGTTTATACTTTGTTAAAAGTATAAGAAGAATAAATGGGAATGCACATGCATTCAGGCAGACTACATAGAGCTCACTACTCAAATACAAGGGAAGACTCACTTTATTACATAAACATTCAGATTGAATCCATCTAAATATTTTGAATTGAGAAAATAGCATCTGCTAATGCCTAATTACAGTTCTGGTTAAACACATGAATACTTCTTCACTTTTCTTCACTCTTCTTCACACTCTACTCTACCTTCAAATGATTTGATCTTTATTTTCACATAGCACTCGCACACTTTGCATCATGCATACCTCAAATGAGATAAAAAATCGCTCATATATATCCGCAACAAGTAATTACATCACTTCATGTCGGCTTAAACAAAATAATAGAATAAATGCAAATTGTCAGCCCAAAACAATAAAGATTATTAATGAGAATCTACCAAGGTCGGCCACAACATAGTAGAAACCCAAATTTTTTTCCTCGAACACAAAACACCTTCAAATATTTTCCCTCAAAGATCCACAACATGCTTCAATCACCCTATTTTCCATGAACATGAAAAACATGAACACGCAAGAGAAAATCATTCATTACAAGCACAATGATTAATGCAGATGTGCAATAAAGATAGAACACAATATAGAAACATCCAAAAAAACCATAGGATAATATCTAACAACTCAGATTACTAGAACCACATTATCTTCTTCCAAGAACACCAATTACAGTAACAAAATAACTGTCGGAACATAAAAACTCATAACTTCCTCAAATATTTATGCGCACCTTTAAAAATTTCGATGGAAAAACTAGATAGGCTTGAAAAAAAACCCTTTAATTTGAAACTTCTCATCATCAACATACTGAACTTTCCATCATACTGATCTTCACTGCTTCACAGACAATCTACAACTTATTTTATTAAAATTTTCTCAATATCCTTGACATATACAATATTAAAGACATTAATGCTAATAGTGTTGACATCAATGACAACCACATATCAACAACACAACCACAACATATAAAAATCTCCCCATTTGGCATTGATGGCAACACATGATGTGAAAAAAACCATCAATGCGACTAACTTCAACACTAACTCCCCCTTAGGTTCTGACTCTTTTCTCATGACTTCTTCTTCCATATTTTCACATTGCTCTTCTCCTCCTTGATTCTTCAAGAGTTTTTCACATGAATATTCTCCCCCTTTTTCATCAATGACAAATATACACAAGCTCTAAACCACATATCTGAATCATCTGACTACTCCCCCCGAGTAGCATCCACCACAACATCAATCTGAAACAAGATATGACTAAGAAATGCTTATATTGATGCAATGTCTTGCATATTAGTTCTGATTAGGAGGGGTAATCACCCCTAACTTCCCTTTGAGATAATCAAAAGTATCCTTAGGAAATGGCTTAGTAAAGATGTCTGCAATCTGTTACTTAGTAGGCACATACTCCAGTCTGACTTCCTTATCACTCACCTTGTCTCTCAAAAAGTGGTACTTGATAGATATATGCTTGGTCTTTGAATGCAACATTAGATTCTTAGAAATGTTAATTGCACTTGAATTATCACAAAATATAGTAATATGTTCATCATACACAACTCTGATATCTTTTAACATCTACTTCATCCATAATACTTGAGTACAATTGTTAGCAGCAACAATATATTTTGCCTCTGTAGTAGACAAAGAAATGACATTCTACTTTTTACTTAACTATGAAATCAACTTCTTTCCCAATAAAAATGTGCCACCACTGGTACTTTTCCTGTCATTCACATCTCTTGCCCAATCAACATCAGTAAAGGCACTTAAAGTAAGATCACCATCTTTAGGATACCATAGGCTAAAATCAATCGTTCCCTTCAAGTATCTAAAAATTATTTTTATAACAGTCACATGAGATTCCTTAGGATTGGCTTAAAATCTTGCAACAGTACATACAACATTCATGATATCAGGTCTAGTTTGAGTTAAATAAAGAAATCCACCAATCATTGATCTGTATCTAGTTTGATTTGCCTTCAAAGAATCATCATCTGTTGTCAACTTACATCCAGTCACCATGGGTGTACCGACTGGCTTTGAATCTTCCATACCAAACTTCTTTAGCAATTCCTTCACATACTTGGACTAAGATATAAAGATCCCTTTATCTAACTAAGTAATTTGCAACCCCAAATAGAATTTCATCTCTCCAATCATTGACATCTCAAACTCATTTTGCATCTCATTAGCAAACTTCATGCACAAACCATCATCTCCTCCAAAAATGATATCATCAACAAAAACTTCCACAAACAAATCTTTATCATCATCAATCTTGAAATACAAATTACTATTAGCAGTACCTTTGTTAAAGCCAAGCTTCAACAAATAATCGTCCAATCTCGCATACTAAGCTTTGGGGGCTTGCTTGAGTCCATACAATGCTTTCTTTAACTGAAACACCATATCTCCCTGATCAGTCAATTGAAATCCATCGGGTTTCTCAATATACAATTATTCTTCCAATTCACCATTTAGAAATGCTGACTTGACATCCATTTGATAAACATTGTAGTTTTTGTAAGCATCATAAGCAAGAAACAATCTCACAGCTTCAATTCTAGCAACAAGGGAAAAAGTCTCTTCAAAGTCAATTCCTTCCATCTGAGAATATCCTTTACATACTAGTCTTGCTTTGTTTCTGATAACTTCACCTTGCTCATTTAGTTTGTTTCTAAAGACCCATTTAGTTCCAGTTACATTTTTATCCTCAGGTCTAGGAACAATGTATTATTCTTCTCAATTTGCTGCAGTTCTTCTTTCATTACTTCAATCTAATGTTCATCTTTGCATGCTTCATTTACATTACTTGGCTCAGTCTTTGATATCAAACAATATTCTTCTGCAATTATTCTCCTAGTTTGGAAACCTTTGTTTTTATCACCTATAGTCTGATTTTCAGAATGATTTAATCTCACATACCTTGGAGTCTTAGGTTGTTCTTGAATTTCAGGCTCTTGTGATCTCTCTTCTGTACTTTCACTGGTTTCTCCTTCTTGATCTTCTTGATTCACCAGAACGATATGAACTTGATTTGAGGTCTGACCTTTGTTTGTACTGTCATTCTGATCATCAAAATAATATCCATAGGTTCTGGATGGTCTAGCAATGTCTTCATCAACCTTAACATTTGCACTTTCAACCATTTTCTTCAATCTCTTGTTGTAGCACCGATAGGCCTTGCTCTTAGTGAAATAACCAAGAAAGATTCCTTCATCACTTCTAGCATCAAAATTTCCTATATCTTCATCTCTTCTGATGTAGCATTTACTCCCAAACATTTTGAAATATCCAACAGTAGGCTTATGACCAAACCATAGCTCAAAAGGGGTCTTACCAGTATCACCTTTGATTTGTACCCGATTGAGGATATAAACAACAATACTCACAACTTCTCTCCAATAGATATGAGGAACATTTCCTTCCAGCATCATAGTTCTAGCAGCATCTTGAACTGTCTTGTTCTTCCTTTCCACAACTCCATTTTGTTGAGGGGTCTACGGTGCAGATAATTGTCTCTTTATCCCATGCACTTCACAGAAAGAATTAAACTCACCGGAAGTGAATTCACCACCTCTATCTGATCTTAGACATTTAATCTTCAGATTTGTCTCTGTCTCAACCATAGCCTTGAAAATATTGAACTTCTCTAGAGCTTCAAATTTCTCCCTTAAGAAAGTAACCCACATCATCCTAGAATAATCATCAATAAGCAACATTAAATACTTGTAACCTTGCAAAATTATGATTCTAGCAGGACCACACAAGTCAGTATGCACAAGCTCCAACAATTCATTTGAATAATTTTGTTTGCTCTAAAATGAAATTCTAGTTTTCTTTCCTAACCGACTTTCCTTGTATATGACATTAGAGGGTTTTATCAACTTAGGAAGATATCTCATTGCCTGAGTAGAAATTATCTTGATAATAATGTCAAAGTTTACATGACACATTCTCCTATGCCACAACCAAATTTCATCAACTTGAGAAATCAAACAACTTTTACTAGCAACATTCAAGTGAAAAATGTTACCTTTTATTTTTGTACCTGAAGCAATCACATTTCAAAAAAGTTTCGAATATTTTACACTTTACATCCTTGAATTGAAGATTGTATCCCTTATCAATCATTTGTCCAACACTCAAAAGATTATGCTTCAAACCTTCAACATAAAGAACATCATCAGTATTATACTTACCATCAAAAGAAATACATCCTCTGCCATAGATTATACCATGATCGTTATCACCAAATCTTACAACACCACTATCATACTTTTCCAGGCTCATAAATTTTCTTTTATCACTTGTCATGTGATGCGAACATCCACTATCAATTACCCATTCATCCTTCTCTTCAACTCGAGAAACTAGGGCTTTCTCCACATTTGTACAACTAGAAGATTTAGTAGACACAAGTTTATTTTCCTTGATAGCAATAAAAAAAAAATCATCTTCACTTACATTCCCTTTATTAGATTCATCATCTGTCACACCTTCATCAACAATATAATAACACTTCTTTTAAAATCTAGGCTTGTTATATCTTGGATTAGGGACTCTTTCTAGACACCTTGATGCAAAATGGCCTATCTTGTTGCAGGATAAACATTTAATAGGCAACTTTCCTTTATACTTACCTTCTCCTTTGGATTCTCTTTTGACAATAAGTGCTTCAAGCTCGTTCAGTTCTCTTTCTTCTTCTTCAATTTGTCTCATTTCTTCCTCATACTTCAATACCTTTCTAGAAGAACTTTCACCCATATCATATCTTTGCTTGTCTCTTCTGGAGGTAGTAGCTTTGAATGCAGATTCTATCTTAGGAAGGGTATCACCGAATTCACTCAGCTCAAAAGCAATAAGTTTACCAATCAACATATCTTTGGTTACATTTGTCACAGTTCAGAGCTCATCAATAGCTGTAGCTTTAATTTTGTATGCATCAGGCAAGGATCTAAGCACTTTAGCAACAATCTCTAATTCATCTAACTGTCCACCAACACATCTGATACCACACAAAATTTCATTCACTCTTTGCATGAAAGTGGTGATATTCTCATCATCACCCATTTTCAATAATTCACATTTCCCTTTCAGACTCTGTAGCTTAGCAATCTTCACATTAGTATCACCTTCATACAAAGTTTCCAAATTTTTCCAGATCTCATAAGAAGTCTTTAGATCCATAACATTCGTCATCTCAGAATCAGTCAAAGCACTCAACAATGCTTCCTTAGCCCTGATATTATATTCAACATCCCTAATCTCAACAATAGTAGTAGGACCATTTTGAGGAATAACATACCTATTACTTGTAATGTTCTAGTAAGATTCACCAATGCATCTCAGATGAAACTCCATTCGAGTCTTCCACAAAGAATAATTTTTTCCATCAAATCTCAGACTATCCTTCTTATATGTCACCATCTGAGATCACCTCAAGCTATTAAACTTCTTGCAAGGAACGTGCTCTGATACCAATTGTTGGCAACACAAGGGCAAACAACTGAGAGGGGGAGGGTGAATCAGTTGCCAAAGAATTTCAAACTTATTAACTTTGTTAACCCTTATTCTTAGATTTGATTAATAACCATGAAAGCATAAATCAACAACACATCAGAAATACACATAACACAAATATTTTTGTGTGGAAACCCTACTAGGGGTAAAACCATGGTGGAGGTTAATCCACAAGTTTATCCTTTGTTAAAATTATGAGAAGAATAAATGGGAATGCACATGCATTCAGGCACACTGCCTAGAGCTCACTACTCAGATACAAGGGAAGACTCACTATCTTATAGAAACATTCAGATTAAATCCATCTAAAGATTTTGAACTGAGAAAGTAGCATTTGCTAATGCCTGATTACAATTTCAGTTAAGCACATGAACACTTCTTCACTTTTCTTCACTCTTCTTCACACTCTGCTCTACCTTCAAATGATCTAATCTTTATTCACACATAACACTTGCACACTTCACATCATGCATACCTCAAATGAGTTAAACAATCACTCATATATATCTACAACAAGTAATTACATCGCTTCATGTCTGCTTGAAAAAATAATAGAATAATTGCAAACTGTTGACCCAAAACAATAAAGATTATTAATGTGAATCTACCAAGGTCGGCCACAAAATAGTAGAGACCCAAAATAATTTCCTCGAACACAAAACACATTCAAATATTTTTCCTCAAAGATCCACAACACGCTTCAATCACCCTATTAGCCATGAACATGAAAATCATGAACACACAAGAGAAAATCATCGACCACGAGCACAATGATCAATGCAGATGTGCAATACATATATAAAATGATATAGAAACATCCACAAACACCACAAGAGCATACACAACAACTTGTATTAGTAGAATCACATTATCTTCTTCTAGGAGCACCAGTTATAGTAACAAAATAACTGTCAAAACACAAAAACTCATAACTTACTCAAATCTTTATGCACACCTCTAAAAATTTTTTGTGGAAAAAATATATAGGCTTGAAAACAAACCCTTTAATCCACAACTTCTCACCATCAACATACTAAACTTTCCATCATTTTGATCTTCACTACTTCACAGACAATCTGCAACTTATTTTATTATAATTTTCTCAATATCCTCGACATATACAGTCTTAAAGACATTAATTCTAATAGTGTTGACATCAATGAAAACCACATATTTGCAAAAAAACCACAACATCCAGTAGTTTCACTATTCAGAGAACACCATGATATAATGGATTGTGGCAATCTTGAGTAGGTAAAGTAGGAAGCTCAAAATAAAGATAAATAAAGATTCCAAAAGCACTAATGAAATAAAAATATCTCAATTACCTTTTTCCATAAGTATGATGGATGGGATAGATGTGGTATGATTTAAGGAATGGTATATCCTACAAAGAATAAGGATGGATAGGTAAGATATGGGACTCTCATCATAAGGGGTGGTTAAGATACCTGAAAACCAAGGGGGCTAATGGAATTTTTTGATAGGGGACACTTGACTAGGAAATAGATAGAAGGATGGGACCTAGTAAAAAGTATGTACAAGGATAAATATAGATGATAATAGATGGGATGAAAATATTTATAAGATATATAAGATTTACAAGGGATGCAAGATTTATTGTATAAATATCATGACTATGTATAAGGATTGTCAAGATATGTTGATAAAGTCATAAATGAAGCTCAGAAATGGGATGTTATCAAAATTACAATATGATGGGTGGATGGGAAGGGATAGGCTAGGAAGGATGGTTGCTTATTAGGTGAAGGTGATGATATAATAGGATGGGTGCCATTGGGTTGTATGGGGCTATCTTATAGTGAGATACCAATGACAAGTGATTATTAGATAGGAGAATGAGGGGGTATGAGGAAGTAATGGATTAGCAAAGACAAAGATAAGGATGGGGAGATTGGAATGGGATGAGGGTATAGTAAGATAAGGATTGAGAAATGTGATGAGGCTAGAGGAATATAATATTTGGGAAATGGGATGAAGGGATAAAGGGTTTGGTTCAATGATTAATGGATGGTATCTCTGAGGACTATTTCATAAAGGAATAAAATGCCCCATGGTATGTGTTAACTTAAAAATTCCCAAGCTCCCTTCGGGTGAGTTTATTTTTTCCTAAGTATTGGCCACACATCTATGAGGAATAGGCAATATCGAGCCCATTTGTGTAAAAGATTTTGCGAATGTTGCCACTTGTTAGCCGAGCGCTCCTCGCGAGGTTTCCTTCAATCACTTTTCAAAAAGCTTGTGCCAGGCTTCCACGTGTCATTCATTCATAATATTTTGTGCCTCTTTACATCACTTCCCTTTCAGGACCCAACCGCATGCCATGTAGCATCAGCTCGCACATTTTTTTTGGCGGACCCCACCTTCGACACGGTATGATGGAGACCTCCACGTGTCTTCACAACACAAGTTATTCATTGCTCAAAGGGAAGGATAAACGTCGGGTCCCGACTACTTGTTGTGTGATCTTCTAAGGACTTCATCATGGGAGAAAACTAGGCAGGGGACAACCTATCACTAGCTGCCATGTTTTGTAACTATCGCCATGAATGGATTGCATGTGTCATTGCTCTAGTCTGTTGGGATCACTACCATCATTTGTAGGGGATGCATCTGACCCTTGGGCGTCCTCATTCATGGATCGAATCTTTTCGATTGTAACGACCAAAGGAAAATAATTGCAAATGCATCATTACTCATGATCGAAGAATCTTTCCTATTACTTACTCATCAAGCTGGGTTTTCATTATAAATACTACTTCTTCTTTCGAAGGAGGAGGTTCCAATTTCAGTTCAAATTTGGGTAGAGGAATTATTAGAAGAACTAGGCCTTTAATTTCTTTATTAGATTATTGTAAAGAACTCTTAGACTGTGCCATTATTCAACCTTTCTATTTTCTTTGATATTTGATAAGTTTTACTGTGCCATTATTATACTAGATGTTTCATTCCCAGAATTCTATAAATTAATACAAGTTTTCTAGTTTAGATAATGTCTTGGACTCTTCTTTCTAGTAAAAGTGTGAAATTATTTTATGCCATATAATGAATCACTCAAGCTTCTATCATTATTCTACCATTATGGAACGCAATAGACTACCCACGGGCCCTTAAGTCGTATCCCCAAGATAGATTTTCCATGCCACAAATCTAAATTTTGGTGTATCGCCTTAGTTAGATCCCTTTATTTTATATCTGCTTCCTTTTCCCATTCAAAACCCCAGTTATAGAAGAAGTCAACTTCATTAAAATCTGGAGGTTACTCAGTTTGGCACAATAGGTCCCCCCTAAAACCAAGTTTCCCACAAAGGGTTGTTACCTTGCCAACTTTTGGCATCAATAGTTTTTTTCTTTCCTGGCACACTCGGTGGGACCTTAAACAATAACCAAATCAAAAGGGTGTGTAAGTCATTAACCTGTTACTAGGTTGCGAACCGCAAAATAAACCTGGCTTGTTAGTGTCCCTACTGGTAACAACTCATACCCAAAATCACCCAGTAAAACCTTTGGATCCTAGCCATAATGTTGATCGCAAACCTAAATTATGTGGCTTGGGACACTGAAAGTCCCCTTGTTGCCCCAACGACACCTACCATATGGGACCCTATCCCGGTCTCTACTCTAAAAACTATTCCAAAGTTCACCGGAGATGGCTCAAGAACACCATCTGAACATCTGCAAGATATTGTAGATGTGTGTCTGGTGCACAGAGTAACAGATCAAAACATAACGCTGAGATTGCTTGCAGATTATTTTAGAGGGGGAGCGCTAGATTGGTATCACACTCCACCTGCCAATACCATCGGTACTTGGGATTAGCTCAAACACCCATTTTTTGAGAGATTCTCGAATGACGAAGACAAATCTTTGTTATACCACAAGATATCAACAATAAAGCAGGCCCCATATGAAGCCATGACATATTTTAATGCCCGATTTCATACAACTTGGCAAAGAATCCAGAATGCCATCCGACCACCGACTGAACTAGCATTCATGTTCTACTTAAATTCCATCAACACTGACATTTCTATGATGATCCAGTTGCTTGGTAGAACCAGATTACCAGATGCATACACCATAGTGGTGAAGGCATTAGCTTCTAATTAGGAGATTCCATCTACTAGCACAACCACACCTCCACTGCCATGGATATACACATATCCAAGTGTGCAACAAAATGTTGCTTCTATATCTGACGCTTTGAAGGATGAGATGAGCGACATAAGGGAGATGTTACAGAACTTGAAAAACGAAGTAACCACTATCAAACACAATTAGGCTGCTCCTCCAAGACCAACCTATCAAAGTTATCAGGGTAACAAACCCTCCTACCAACAAAACCAATATCAAGGGGGCGTGTGCACAACTCTACCAACTCAGACAAATAACCAAATAGTACTAGTACCAACTCCATTGAGGATTGCTAAGACAACTACAAGCACGAAGCTGACTGCAGGACAATAATCTCGCTAAAGATTTCAATCCCTAGTGCTATCCTTGCAGCGACACTCATATGCCTCAAAATTGTCCATGTGGCAATTTACAACAGAAAATTTCTGAACAACGCAACCAAGGTGCAATGACGAGTTCAAGAGGGTACACATATGCCTCTTCCCAAATGGAGGATGCGGTTCTCACCTCACAGATGCAAGGAATGCCCCTGGAGCAAGAATGTGACATAGCTCTTGACCATGCCATCCTCTCATGGATGGAATGGGACGAAGCAATGTTCACTTATGAAGCATCCACATCGGTGACCCTTAAAGTGTAGTCTGACTATAACACCTGACTGAAGAGAAGATTCACAGGCAAGCCGATCACTCCATAGCCTAGGAGTATTCTGAGCCAACTCCATGGCCCTTCAACATTTTCTCCAAAGCCTCAAATGCAAAAAGAAATTGTTATCACCAAGGCAAAGGAACAAAAGCCTCCAAATCTATCACCAATCAACGTGGTGGAACAATTGAAGAAATCTTCCGCTAATGTGTCCCTCTGGGATATATTAGCCATTCTAGAACAAAAGTCATTGCTATAGGAGGCCCTGCTGAAAGACGTAGTTGCACAACCAACATAACAAGCTTCCGAAAGGACCATCGACATATCACCTCCAACCAAAGTTCTTGCGAACACTGTAGAAGAGGCTCCAACATAGGGAAAAGGGGAGAAGTTGAAACCTAAACCCTTCTTCCTAACTCTCATTATAGGGAAAAAAATTGTTACACAACTCCATGATTGACTCTGGTGCAAGTATCGTAGTCATGCCCAAGTAGATAGTTGAAGCCTTAGGACTTAGCTATGAGCCCCTAAAAAGAGGGTTTATGTAGCTGGATGGGAATAAGGTTGAAATGGTGGGCCTCATTAAAGACCTCCCTTTAACATTGTTTGCTTGTCCTAGTATCACGGTACCGCAAGATACCATGATCATTGACGTTCCTCCCATGTTCGACCTCTGTCTATCATGGGAGTTTACGACAAAGATAGGTGGATACCTTTCTTTGGATTGGTCTCACCAGTTTCTCTGGACCAAGCACAAATCCAAGATGAAGATTGTATCAGAATACCTGCATTCATATCATGTGGCCGATGAAGCCATGATCAACTACGAGGCTACCCATACTCCTCCCACAAGATAAGAAAATGAAGCTGCTAAAATCTCTTACACTACAGAAGAATCCTTAGGTAGAGAGCTACAAGGAGGAGAGAAGACAACCGAAGACAAAGCCAATTTCAAAGAAGCCTTTTTGAGAAACTATGTAGATACCAATCCTTTTGACAATTATCATGCTATTGATTTGGGAACCTATGTCATCTACAAGGAAGAGCAAAAGTTGCCAAAGATAGCAAAGGACTCCGCAGCCGAGCAAAATTCAGAGCTATGGACGTTACACTTTGATGGTGCAAGATGAAAAGTAGATGCTAGTGCCGAGATATTCCTAACATCTCCAAACAATGAGCGAATTTTCATATCCTTCCACTTTTAGTCTGCCTACTCAAACAACGAGGTCGAATATGAGGGTCTTGTGCAAGGATTGAGCCTTTCAGAGCACATGGGTGTCAAGCAAATAAAAGTGTTTGGGGATTCTGAACTCATAGTCAATCAAGTAAAAAACACCTCTACTGCAAAAAACATGTGCATGCGATCTTATAGGCATGAAGTGTGGGACCTATTTGATTGCTTCGAAGATTTTAACATTCATGTGGTACCAAGGGAGCAAAATTCAGTTGCGGATCACATGGAATATGTAGGATCTAAATTCAATCCTATTTCTGACTTGATGAAGAATGTACACTCATTGTGGGTAATTGTCCAACCATCCATTCCAGATAATGATCAGAGCTGGCAAGTGTTTGAAAGGGATGAACACATTGCCTCGTTCATTCAACAGTCTAGCGAGTTCGCCGATCAGCTCCAGCCAAAGATTGAAGAAGCATATGAAGGACAAATCATCCAATTAAGATCAAACAAACTTCCAAAAGGGTTGGTCACGCTCAAAAATTTGTTCAACTGTGATGATGCAAGAAATGATAGGAGGAAATTTGTGGCAAACCAAGCGGACTACGCCAACCTGGAGGTCAAAGGCAAAAGAAAACTAAAAGTTGGAAAAGAAGTCCCACAACACAACAAAGACAGGTTGATACACTTCTACAAAGCATACGAAGGATTTGTAGCCTGGTCTTATGATGACCTCGGAGGGTATGATCCTGACATCATCCAACATGCCATAAAACTCACATAAGGTGCTAAACCTGTCTGAAAAAAATAAAGGCTTGTCAATCCAAAGATTGAAGCCCTGATGGTACAAGAGCTAGAGAAGTTGATCTAGTCAAAGAGTGTGTTTCCAATTAAACACAACACCTAGGTATCTAGCCTCATGCCAGTTCAAAAAAATAACAGAGACATTCACCTCTGTGTTGACTTCCACAACCTAAACAAAGCATCATTAAAAGATCATTATCCGTTGCCTTCCATGGAATCTATTATGCAGACCGTGGCAGGTTCAGAAATGTTTTCTCTACTATATGGCTTCTCGGGTTACAATCAAGTCCGGGTTAAAGAAGAAGATCGGTATAAAACCACGTTTACCACAAAATGGGGAACATTTGCATATGCCAAAATTCCTTTCGGCCTATCAAATGCGGGAGCTACCTTCCAACGGGAAATGGACATCGCCTTCAGTGAACTAATCAATAAGATCATCCTCATCTATTAAGATGACCTGAATTTGTTTTCCAAATCCAAAGATGACCCTTTTGATCATCTAGAGATGGTCTTCAAAAAATTCCAAGAGTTTGGGGTATCCATGAACCCCAAAAAGTGTGTCTTCAGCGTTGCCACAAGGAAAGCTACTAGGTCACATAGTGTCGAGAGACATGATTGCTATTGATCCTAAAAGGGTAAAGGTGATCAAAGAGTTGCCCCTTCCAGTCAACAAAAAAGGAGTTCAGTTCTTTCTGGGGAAGGTAAACTTCCTAAGAAAGTTCATCTATGATTTTGTAGGAATAATCTAGCCAATCACCTTGATGTTAAAAATGATCAATTATTCAAATGGACGAAGGAAGCAAAAGAAGCCTTTGAGAAGGTAAAGGATGTTATTTCTTTGGCTCCTGTGCTAGTAAATCCAGACTTATCGAAAGACTTCATGATGTATGTTTTTAGTAGCGAGACAAGCATCGCCACTGTTCTGACCTAGAAGGACAATGAAGGAAAGGGAGAACATCTGATAGCTTTTCACTCCCAGACCTTGAAGGAATATGAGGCGAACTACAACTTCATCGAAAGACAAGCATTCACAATTGTAAAGGGACTCACAAAGTTTTGACATTTGATATGTTGTAGCAAGGTGTTCATTTATGTTGCACACTCCAGTGTGCACGTATATATTATGGAAGGTGAAATCACCGAAAAGAGGGCCAACTGGATCACTAAGATCCTAGAATATGACATCGAGGTCAAGTCTACGAAGACTGCCAAAGGAAGAGGGATTTGTGAATATTTGGCACACAACAAAGAGATAGAAACAAAAGCAAAGCAAGCGGAGGTGATCCTGATGAATGAATTTGAACCCGAAGGATGTTGGCTAATGGATAGGACTAGATTTATGCACAACGAAAAATATCTGTTAGGCCTTCCTTCTCAGAAAAGAAGGTTCTACTGATTACAAAATAATAGGTATGCACTCATTGAAGGGGTTATGTTCAAGAGTAATTTCAGCAGTGTCTTGTTACGATGCGTCACTATGGATCAAGCAAGGAAAATTCTTGACACGTTCCACAACAACCCCGAAGGCGGATACTTCTCTGCAAAAAATACCGCCATCAAAATCTTGCACGCTGGGTACTTTTTTCCCATGCTATTCAATGACTCCTACAACACGATAAAGGCCTGCAAGGAATGCCAATTCTACATATGGAGAAGGAAAAATTCTTCTATGCCTCTCAATCTGATAGTATTAGATGAACCATTCGCGCAATGGGGATAGACTTCATAGGAATGATCAATCCAACCTCCAACGTTGGCCATAAGTTGATTCTCATAGCTATAGACTACTTTACAAGGTGGACTAAAGCCACACCCCTTAAGAATGCAACCAAAGTAGAAATTGTGGATTTTCTCGAGGGCTAGTAACAAGATTCGGCTTGTCAAAGGCCATCATCTTAGACAATGCCAAAGCATTCCTAGGCTCTAAGGTATGTCAGTTCACGCTTACACATGGAATATTCTTGAAAAAATCATCAAAATATTACCCATAGGGGAATGGCCTAGCCAAATCAACTAATAAATAAATAGTTTGACTCAATAAAAAGATCGGGTCCGATCATGAGAAGGAATAGCATAAGCATCTCCGAATGACGTTATGGGTGGACTGCATAACTCCGAAACAAGCCCTGAAGACTTTTCCATATGAGCTGGTGTACGGGAAAGAAGCATTGCTTCCTATCTCTATAGAGATACCTGTGCTACAACTACTCAAGTCTATAGAGATTGAAGAGAATGGAGCTATGGAAGTTCGGTTGGCCGAATTACTGGAGGTGTAGGAAAAAAGGGAGAAAGCCCTAATAGCCATGACTAATCGCCAACAGGCGGTTAAGAGATGGTTTGAAAAAAAGGCTTTAAACCAAGAGCTAGAATGTAGAGACTTCGTACTAAAGTTCAATGAAAGAGTTGCAAAGCCTGGCCAACATGGAAAATTTGACAAGTTGTGGGAAGGCCCTTTCAAAATAATTCAGTGCAAACAAAACAATGCATTCGAATTAGAAAACATGGAAAAAGAGCCACTGAGAATTCTGGTCAACGAAATTCACTTAAAATTGTTCAATTAGGTTGCAATTACTTCATGCAGGTGTAAATTTGTAAAAAGTGTAATTAGTTTTCTTTTCATGTTTTGTCGGTCGGTTCTTTATACATATTTTTTCATAGTTACAGGAGGCAAAAGAAATCATGAGGTCCATCATAATAGAACAAAGAAAATTTATGCTACTTAGGTTACAAAACTTAAATTTAGATGCAAGGGATTCAACCCAAGTTGCAGAAACATAAAAAACTAAGACAAAGAGGTTTAACATAAGCAAGTATATCCATTATATATATTGTGATAAAAAATTATCAAAATGGCGTGCGGGCCAGGTTATCCCACCTAGCTCATATGGGCTTACCTTCTCCATTCCTTGAAGATGAGTCAGTGGCCACAATGGAAAATATTGTAGCAAAGATCGAAGAAAAGCAATAGGATGTGTTTGCATTTCAGGATTTTGGCCAATCCCTTGCCATAGAGGATTTTGAGAACATCGCTCAGTCGATCGCACATCTTCTTTTTCAGCTTGAGTCATGGGCCGATATGTCATCAGTGTTGCCTTACAAGGAAGTGATCGAGCTGGATGAAGTGCAGGAAAGTCTGTGTAACTTGTTGTCCCCATCTGAAGATGATGGGCTACCCCTATAGACCACCCTCTCAAAGCTCTAATTGTGTCACCCGATGGATAAGTCTCTGGTCTATAGACCAATTTTTTTGGGTTCCTCGTTCTGCAAGTGAAATGCCCTTGATAAGTCGCCAGAAGTTATGAACTTAAAAATTCCCAAGCTCCCTTTGGGTGAGTTTATTTTTTCCTAAGTATCGGCCACACCTCTATGATGAACATGCAATATCAGGCCCATTTGCACAAAAGCTTTTGCGAATTCTGCCACTTTTCAGCCGAGCGCTCCTCGTGAGATTTCCTTTGATCACTTTTCAAAAATCTTGCACCAAGCTTCCACGTGTCAGTCGTTCACAATATTTTGCACCTCTTTGCATTGCTTCCCTTTTGGGCCCTGACCGCACGCCATGTAGCATCAACTCGCACATATGTTTTGGCGGACCCCACCTTTGGTGCGGTATGTTGGAGACCTCCATGTGTCTTCATAGTGCAATTTATTCATCGCTCAAAGGGAAGGATAAACGTCGGGTCCCAACTGCTTGTTGTGTGGTCTTCTAAAGACTTTGTCATGGGAGAAAACAGGTAGGCAACAACTTATCACCAACTGCCGCCATGAATGGATTGCATGTGTTAGTGCTCTGGTCTGTTCGGACCACTACCATCATTTGCAAGGGATGCATCCGGCCCTTGGGCACCCTTGTTCATGGCCCAAATCTTTTCGGTTGTAACAGCCAAAGGAAAATCATTGCTAATGCATCATTACTCATGATCGAAGAATCTTTCCTGTTACTTGCTTGTCAAGCTAGGTTTTCATTATAAATACTGCTTTTTCTTTTGAAGTAGGAGGTTCCAATTTTAGTTCAGATTTGGGTAGAGGAATTGTTAGAAGAACTGAGCCTTTAATTTCTTTATTATATTATTGTAAATAACTCACAAACTGTGCCATTGTTTAACCTTTCTGTTTTCTTTGATATTTGATAAGTTTTACTGTGCCATTATTATACTGGATGTTTCATTCCCAGATTTCTATAAATTAATACAAGTTTTTTGGTTTAGATCATGTCTTGGAATCTTCTTTCTATTAAAAGTGTATGAAGTTATTTTATGTCATATAATGAATCACTCAGGCTTCTATTTTTATTCTTCCATTCTAAAATGTAGCAGACTACCCACAAACCCTTAAGTCGTATCCCCAAGATAGATTTATTGTGCCACAAATTTAATCTCGGCGTATCGCCTTAGTTAGATCCTTTTAATTTATATCTACTTCCTTTTCCCATTCAAAACCCCAGTTATAGAAGAAGCCGACTTCTTTAAAATCTGGAGGTTACTCAGTTTGGCGCAATAGGTCCCCCCTAAAACTGAGTTTCCCACAGAGGGTTGTTACCTTTCCAATTTTTGGCATCAACAGTATGAAAGGTAAAAGAAGGCATCCCAGAATGACATCTAGGATCAATATGTGCCTTTGATAACATTTATTAAATTTAGGAACCTCAAAAGGATATACTACTATGCGTTAAAGTTGAAATTGGCATAGTTATTTTCCCACTGTTAACTCTTAAAGGAAAGAGTTTGCAATTAAGTTTTAGATCTTTATAGGTCAAGGAGCAGATCTTTGTAGTTCAACAACATAACAAACACTTAGAATTAAACAAGAAGAATAATAAAAAAGAGAAAGAACACATAAATTTACATGGGGAAAGCCTTTTTGAGTAAGAAGCCCCACACTCCAAAACCACAAAGCTAATATATCATTTAGTAACAGAAACAATTATAATACCTTCTTGAGGCTCAAGTCCATTACAGGAGATTTACATCTTGTTCCATATTTAATAGAATTTTTGTAGCATAACCCCTGTGAATAACTCTCCTCACTTAACTCCTTTAGCAAAATACTTGTATTTATAGCGTATACAGTGCCTAGGATAAAAGTTTCCTTATGAACATGCAACAAGAAAGGCACTGCATGCAATAACATGCAACATACACATGCAAAGAAACACTTATTAAAAATCTAAGCGTCCATATTCCAAGTTATCTCAACTCAAAATAGAAATTGTATCCACGCACAACTGCCATTGCAAATAGAAAATTTCAATATTGAATTTTCAAAGTGGGTGCCAACTTCCACAAAAGTAGGAACACGCCATAGTTAACTCAACATTACTTTACACATTTCAACACCGTGCAACTTTGAGAAAATTTAACAAACGCCTCTCTCCAAATGAGAGCCCAAGTGACAAGTGTCACTATGGTGCACCTCCATGAAGTATGTAAAGCAATAATACTTCAAATAAATGCTTGGGGGACAAATGACAATCTATTGAGCTCCACACCTTTCATGTAGGATATAACACTCCTTGACGGGTCCCACAAAGTGCTATGATAAACTCTTATAGTTGGAAACTTAAGATATATCAATATTTGTACAAATATTTATCCCAAAAATAATGCTAGGAACTCAAAGGTTGAGACACCTTAATCCCAACATGGTAGATATTCCATGTATGATGAGGCACTATGATGCTCATGATAGGATGATGGGTGTATGAAAGTATGTGGAAGGGTTAGATCTATGGGTGGATAAGATGGATGGAATGATATATTGATAGAGGAAGAAAAATCTTGTAATGAGGGAATATATTCCAAGAGGTTTCCAAAGAATTTAGGTATAATTGTCCCTATTGTTGTTAGATCTTAGGGATGATGGATGGATTGGAATGGATATGATGGGTGGGTGGGGTAGATATGTGGTTTGAAGGATATGAGGGATAGGTAGCTAGGAGAAACTTGCCCCCAAGTGTGAAGAGAAAATGGATATTGGATTTTACTCATGAAACCTATTTCCTAGGTTTTCATCATGGTACTTACCCAAGGTGCATGTTTTCCAAGTTTTCACCATTGGGCAGATTTTTCTCTTTACTATTTTTTTGGACTTTTTAATTTTTAATTTTGTCTTCTTTTTGAATTTTTTTTTTTTTTGGATTTTAGCATGGATGGAGGTAGATGAGGATAGGAATTTGGATAAGCGTATTTGGAAGATAACAAATAGGTGATATAAAGATGGAGGAAAGACTCAAGCATCTAGTTCCACATCAAGGTGATAGGAGTGCATTTGGAGTGATTGTTGGGTGGATTATGCAAGGGCATGGATGAAAGGTATTTGATGGGGGAGATGTGTGGGATAAGGGATGGGCTGTTGGAAAGTGTATGGATGGAAATATGAGGGTAAGTGTGATGGGGAGATGTTGTTAGGACCAAAACTGGCACATATTGTGATGGATGTTGAATGAATGACTTGAGAAAGAAATGGAGGGTGTGGGGATGATAGAGGAGGTGGGATAGTGAATTTTGGTGCATAGGGACATACATTGGGTTTAGAGGAAGGAGGATGGGGATGATTAGCTTTCATATTAGCAACTTTGGATGCCATTATGGATTTTTTGTTTGAATCCATAACATTTTTTTGTGGGATCCACATGTTTTGTTTTTCTTTGCTTGAGTGGGCCTTTTTGGCTTTTGGGATTGATTTGGATTTTGGATTAGATTTTTATTTGTATCATCATGTTGCTTTGAGGGGACATGGTGATATTTAGGTTCATGTAGATGTTTGATATTATATGTTTTTACTTTGGCATACAAGCTGCTCTCAATATAAATGGTATCAGTGTGAAGAGATGGACGATACAAACAGAATATGAATGGAGTGATGGACGTAGGATTTTGGAGATGGTGTACATAGATGTAGGATGCTGGATTAAGTTCCTATAGATGTGCCTTTTTTTATCCTAGTTGGGGATTATGGGAGTGGGATGCTTATGGGTGGTGATAGGGATAGTGGATTCATGGATGAAGGGACGAGTGAGATGAGATGGAGGATGGGATTTTGGGATATAAGAGCCCAAAATCGATTTAGTAGATGGATGATGTGTGATGGTGGATTATGGGACATAAGGACCCAAAATAGATTTAGAGGATGAAGGAGGGATAGTGATAATGTTTTATGGTGTGTATGATGGAGAAATATTGTGGAGGAGTGATGGAAAGTTCCTATTGTTCTTTTGGAAGAGGCTTTCTTATGTTGTACAAAGGTTGTACCATTTTTTTTGGATTATGAGCCTTGATATATATAGCCAAGGTCTTGTGATTAGGGATTTTATTTGATGTGGATTAGCTCCAAGATACCTTACTCATGAAGGTGTAATCCTTTGCCTTGATAGTTCATGTTCTTAATAATTCATCTTAAAGTAGGATGATTGTGATTTTGGAAGAAAGATGCCAATAAATTATGAGTGGAGGAGGGTGGGTGGTGGATATGGTTGGTTCTTCCACTGTAAGAGAAGTATATCAGGTGAATGTAAGAGGACCAAGAGGACATGGAGGTGGTGTTGGGATAGTTTGGGTAGGAGGTGATAAATGATCATGAGGTGGTCTTGACAATGATTTCACTCGCATCAGCAGTGTTGAATAAAAAAACTCCACAGATAGATTGCGAAGAAGCCTATTCTTCTTGAAAGATATGAAACAATAAAATCTCAAAGGGAAAATCTGCCTAAACAGAACAACAAGATTAACTCAGTTCAATCCCAAGTCTTCGATAATCAAGTCATGATCATACTAGGTTAGCTTTAGGTTATGATGTGAATTTTCTATTAATCTCAAAATGAATATGTTCATTAATTTTGATTTTATCAAGGATCATAAGGTATTTGCAAAAGATTTCCAATTCATTCATAAAAATAACATCATGAAATCAAAAGATTTGAAATAATATTTCATGAACATCAACAATTTCATTTGCTATCACTTAAGTAGATTTAGCTTTGAGAATTCAACAATTTCATGTAAAACGAAAGATTTTCAATAAATTTCCATCCATTCATCTATTTTTTGGAACATTTTCAAAGAATTTAAGCATCTATTCAAAAATAAAGCATAAAAAATACTGAAATTAAAAGGTTCTCCCAATTATTCTCCACACATGCCCCAAAGAATTAATTAAATCAAAGCAAACTGCTTTATACTTCACTAGATTGCTTCACAACTACATACAAAACGGTGTGAGCTTTTAAAGAGAGGGTTCTGTTTGGACACCGAGTAGTTTCTATATACACTCTTAAAAGATGCAGTATACATGCTTGTTCAACGAAACTAATAAAACCAGCTACAAAAGATTCATGAGATGGGTAGCTATCAAATTGGCTCTAATATTAATCAATGTCTATGTGCATACAAGTTTTTAGTCCAGAATGATTCAGAAAACAAGAAAAAAAAAACTTAAATAAGTTTTGGCTCTTCTGACATCCATAAATTTTGAACTTAAAATGAAAATAAAGCAATAAATGGCCTTTTATAGAAACAAGGCCCCAAAATTTTAAACAAATTCTTTCAGAGAATAAAAAACAACGAATCAAAAGGTAGCATGTGGCAAACACCAGTTGTCATTTAGAACATTCCAGATGAAGTCAAAGGCTTAACTTCGTCAATAACAACACTCTTCATTCCTTACTCCGCTACACAACACTCTGCATAAATCAAGGCTATTGGAATTCTTCTGAATATAGGACAAGATACATCCACTGGGATCGACATCAACCTACAAAATTACAAAACAAATTTTATCACAACACTTTCCGATATTCGATATCTTTTATCACTTAAAACTTGGGCTTAGACTCTTTTCTCTGTCTTTCTTTTCTTGATATTCTCAGAGAGCTCCCAATACTTGATGCATATGATCTTTTGAAATTCCTTGTATATCCTTCCAAGTGAATTTAAGCTTAGTATATTCTTTTGATACCCGAAGTATCATATCATTTCTCCGTACTCTGTATGTTGCATATTTATCTATAATGTTCCTGCACTGTATGATCTCATCAATAACCTCTCGAGTTAATAACTGAACATGATCTTTGTTTATTATTTCAATCCATTCCTTGAAACCTTTGGCTTCCTTACCCTCTTGCCCTAAAGTTTGATTATCAAACCTTTGATGTGCTAGCAATTTAATAAAACCTTGATATTCATCAAGCAATCCTTTACTTTTCGTGGTGACCTTTTCAAATCCTTTAATATATTGCATCAACATATCACCTTCCCACTTTAATTATTTCTTCCATTTTTCTGGCAATAGAGCTTCTTACTCTAACATCACATTTTCTTGCATCAAATCCTGGACATCAGTGTGTATGAGAATTTCAACATTTTGCTTCTCCATATTAACTTGTTCTTAACGAACCCTACATTCACTTTCAAAGAGTTTATATTTTTCAAACCTGTTGTATCCTTCCTTATATTTCCCTATCGCATCAATAATGAACTCTTCTCCCTGTTTTACCTAGTATTCAATCCATTCTTCAAATACATTCATTTTGTGTTGAACCACTGCAATTGCATCTACCTGCTCTTGTGACATTAATATTGGATGTTGGGGAAATCCTGCTTGTGCTTGACTTGATAGGTTCAAATATTTTATAAAATGTTCTAAGGTAGCAACCCTTTCTTTCAATTCTCTTTTCTTATTTTTTTATTTCTATACTCTAGCAATAGTGGCATGTAAATTCACTTTTATTTCATCCAACTCTTGCTTCCAAGGTGAGTTTCCAAGATTAATACTTGTTATCTTATACTCCCTAGGAATTATTTCATGTCTGTCTTTGTCAATTGTTGGAGTAGCTATGTGGATGGTTCTGTCACCATCTGCATTCTTTTGTATGACATGCTTTGTTTTAGCTCTACGCCTAGGCTTTGGAGTATTTGTTTCCTATACAAAACCTCTAAGATCTAGAGGTAATACTTCTACTTCCTTTGGGGAAGCTAACCCCTTGATCAATCAATCAGGTGCATCATTATCTAACTCTACCTCTGTAACATTCCTCTGTTCCTGATGTCCTCTTGATTCAAGAATTTCTTCTCTTATTTCCTTATCTTTATTTGTTGTTTCCTTAGAAATAAGAACCTCTTCTGCAATTTCTGGAATAGAGTCAAAATTATTAGGATTTGACACTATCTCTTCTATTTGAAGAATTATATTTTTATGTCTATCCAAAGTTCAATATTAGTTTTCTGATGATTACCTCCTTCATTATCTGCTACACTAGGGTTTTCTTTATTTTCAACTTCTTCACCCTAAATCTGTGTAGTCTTCTTTTCAATTTAATTTTCAGCCAAATATTTATCTGATTTCTCAAAAACTTGTGATTGTTCATTATCATTCAATATATTCCCAAGTGAAGGGTGGGAATAAAAATTATCTTCAACAATTGTTCCATCAATAGGATCCTACTCTATAGTCTCCTGTGTTTCCATCTCAAGAATATCAGGCTCCCCCGCTTCTGAGGTGAGCGTTCCTTGTATGAATTCTTCTTCTTCAATATTTATAGGGGTAGGCCCTATATCATGAATTTATTCCACAATTAGTTGTACCATGGGTTTATCTTTAGACTTATTTTCTTTTACTTTCTCCCACATGGCACTCCATTTATCCATTTTTTCTTTAATTTTGGCATCATCTATCTTAGGAATTTCATCTACGGCCACAAGTTTTCTTCCCAGTGCTTGTTTCACATTAGCCATGTTAATTGATGGAGGAGAAGTAAATAATGTTGCAGGTCTATGAGATGTAGACCTTGTCTGTGTACCAACATTGTTTGTTACTCCTACTTCTTCTTCAATAACCACATCATTTCTTGGTTTCGTTGTGGAGGAGGATGCACCTTTAGTTTTTAATTTTTTTTTATCCTTATTTGATTTTGCATCCCTCCATTTAATAGATTATTTCATTAGAATTTTAGGCTTTAAAACCTCAGGGGTTTTCTCTTCAATTCTTCTACTAGAAGCCACTTTACTAGTTCTCCTTTTCTTTCTAGTAGATTCCCCACTCTCAAATGCAACTTCATTTATTTGTTTTCTCTTCTTATCTTCTGAGAATGTGGGTTCAATTTATCTTTCCCTCAAATTTTTACATAAATCATTAATCCAGTGTTGAATATGCAACAAAACTGGTGCAAAGAACTCGTCAATTGACATCATTTCTTCACCCTCATAATCTGGATTTGGAATAGGTTCATTACACACCCTATTTTCATTTTAGGCCCTATTCAATGCTTCTCCATCATCTCTTTCTAGTTGATCTAGAACATCATGAAGCATTAGAATCTGGGCTTACTCTAAAGACAATCTTTCATATTTTCTTAATCTTACTCTGTGCTTATTCTCACAATTAAGCCAACAATCTTCTAAATGTTGGACATGAGCACAGTTACCAACAATAGTCTTGGCAATATTCCCTTTAGGATCATAGTACATTCTCTGGAGCGAAAAAAATCAAAATTATATGTTTTCAATTCTTCCTCACACAAGTCAGATAGCCTTATTGCATTGCATTTGTAATTCCCTAATACTAAAGGAAACCTGTAGGAGGCCTTCTTGCGGGCTTTTTCATAAAGGGCATGACATGGCTTCAACTATCTCACCAATTCTAATATAACAATTTTATATGTTGGGTACCTAGGCAAAATAAATGGATGTCCATCAAATACTTCCATCCTGATGTAGGAAAATGTAGGGAACTGAATATACCAGCTTCCCATCGGTCTAATAACACTTTGTGCTTCTAGGGAAAATCTTTTGGCTTTATCACTGTCCATCATTTTGACCAACTTCATGGAGAAAACATCATTAACTCTCCTATAATTCCCTTTATACCCATGGATAGTGATTTGGGGTAAATGAGCATATATCAAACTATTTCCAACCTCCCTGCCCAGAGTACCAACCCTTTTCAACCCTTGTTTACTTGCTCTCAGGGTGCAAGAATAAATCACATATGAAGAAAAATAAAAACACCCAGTTTCAGGAAATGCCTTTATCTTTTCACATAATTTGTCACTAATCAACTTTCCCCAGTGCATCTGCATGTGGCATTCTATCAATTTGGATATTATCACAAACATCCAAGGTTCAAATTTACTGGCATCTCTTAAACCAACCATCCTGCTTAGCAGAGTAATAATGTCTTGAATTTCTCGGTTGAACATGGACCTTTGGAGTACTTTGTTTTGTGGTTTGATTCATTCAAGGCACCATTGGGTACTCATAATTTCTCTATTGTGAGCTTCAACATTTTGGTAGGTCCTAACCATGGCTTTCATATCAATGTTATACAATTGAGTGAAAACAAGACAACCCAAATGTATATGTAATTCCTTTCAGTGTGAGATCAGCATAAATTCTCCCTTCCTTCTCAATGATTCTTTTATCAGGGTCATAATAATTCATACATTGTGTAACCAACTCAAGGGCCTCCATTGCAGGCAGAAACCCTCATGCAAAAAATAACCCACTTTCTATAAAATTTCCAATACATTGAGAAGCATTCTCTTGCCGTATCCATGTGCGGATTTCAATATCAGAAGACCACCCCATATGAGTGTCTTTCACTACCATATTGATTAGTATGGTGTGTGAATTGTAATACTTGAATTCATCTTCTGCTCTTACGTCAGAAGTACTCATTTTTACTAGTATTTTTTGCAATTTTCAAATATGTGCCTTGTGTGCGAGTTAGGGTTAAATTTAACCAAAAATTTCTTACAATTTCATAAAATTTCCATTCATTTTTTGGTTAAATTTGAAATCAAAGAATAAACATTATTTCAATTTTGAACATTTTAAGGGAAAACATCTTTTGAGATCTTTGAATATAAAAATTACTTAATGCAAAATCAATAATTCAAAACATACATGGTCTTGGCTAATAATAATCTCTTGAAATGGGACTCCAAAACCCTTGGTAACTGTGTTTTTTTCTTTGGTTTCTCAAAATTTACCTTTCGTTGCACGTCATAATTATTTCATTCTTTCAATGTCCTTTACGAAGTTGTAGCATGACACGAAGTAGGGTGTTACAAAAGAAACTCTATGCTTATTGTAGTGCCAAGTACATGAGTAGTTCACCACCTTCATGAATAACCTGTTACAATGCATTAATTTTCTTGAAATAAGGTGCAATCATTACAGATTAGGGTTCAAATCATGAACACCTAGATTTCTGTGCGGGCTCATTATTAGAGGGAAAAGACGATGTGGTGATCATACATGGCACATTGGTGTTACTTTGATCACCGAATAGGCATGGACCATTAAAGATACGTGACCAATTTATGATCACCGAGATTAACGCTTTCTGGTATCAACTTTTGAAAGAAATACCGGGGTCCGATAAATTACCTCCTAGCTTTAGGAATAGCAAAGACTGAAACGAAAGAAAAGACTGAAAATCGGGCTTCAAGAAAAATTAAAGCGCTTCAAAACAAACCTTCCGATTTTTGGGTTACGAATAAAATTATCGGGTTCCAATACAAGAATAAAAGATATCACCGAGATTAACATTTTTGGTTGGTGACTTACCGGGTAGAGTTGAAATCAATTGAAGATACAATCACAGGACTCTGAGATTCCAGTTTTCAGTTAGAATAGCAAGCTTCATAAAAAGAATCAAAAACCAAGTCTGGGAGATAAACATAGGTCAAATATAATAGGCCAACAGGACCAAGAGAGAGAGTCGAAAGCAACCAAACCACTGAACAACGCCAAAGCAAGCAAAAGAAAAGAGGAACAAAAGGAAAATAAAGGGGGTCCACATTTTGCCAAAGAGAAAAATGGGGCGTGTTGTGAAACTACACAACAGGTGGACTAGATGGGATGATGGGATCTTGATTTGGATGAGGGGATGATAAGGGATCATGAGAGGGATTAAAATAAATTATTTGATAATGGGATCAAGGGATAGAGTGGAGGAGGAACTTTGATCTTGAGATGGGAGGGGCCCATCTTCAAGGTCCTCATAAAAAATAAAAAATCATGATTAAAGAGTGGATTATCATATATCATGGTCAAATATAGGATTTTCATGGACAAAAAATAATTTGAATGGAGTGGATGGTGGTATTTGTTAGTGTGAATGGGGTTATTTTCTAACTAGTTCCTAGTGAGGGCCTATTCATATCATTATGTTTACTTAGGAGTTAAGTTTCCTAGTTGTAATTTATAAAAACTAGTATTAATGAGGTCATGTCTCATTAATTATCTTATAATTATCTTGGCATTTAATATTTCACTCATGCATTTATAATTATGCATTAGGCATTTGACATTTGCATCCAAGGTGGTTATCCAATCTCCTCACCTTGCCTATATAAACAAGGTGTTTGTATATTTGTAAATCATTCTAGATCAATCCATCATAGATCATCATTTGATCAAATCATCTTCTTGCTCATGATGCATCACTTTCTTGTTCATGTGGATGGTATCTTTCTTGGTTGATCTATTGAAGAATACAACTTCAAGCGAGTTATTATTCATTCATATTTCCAACATGGTATCAAAGCTAAGGCCATAAAAGATCCATCTCAAATTGGAAAGTTGAGCTAAGGAGATTATTTTAGGTTGAAGGGTATATATCAATGGCTAGTTGTTCTCATTCAAGAGGCATCTGATTTCTCAAGCACATTGGGTCAGATCTGACCCCGCCATTGCGATCAAGAGGTCCAAAACCCTAGGAACACCTATCCAATCTTTGAAATTCGATATTGTCATCTGGAGGCCATCAAATATTTTTTGTAGATATATTGCAAGGGGTATCTGTACAATACGAATTGTACAGTTGTAGAAAAAAATATCCCCTCCCTATTGGAAAAAAAAAATCATTCTGAAATGACATTCAATTTGCAGGTTAACTTTTTTTCTATCAGGGTATAGTTTTCTATAGTTTTGGAAAAAATATTTCTTGTGGGAAGATTGATATTTGGCGTATATCTTTTTTTCTAGTCGGATATACTATAACGGTTTGAATTTTTTATTTTCGTGGATAAATATTAATTTGGGTCTAATTTATTGTTTAGTCAACATCTATTAAAAAAAGGGAGTTTAAAATATTTACTGACATATATTTATCTCAGATTTTAATTGCTAATAGGCAATATTAAAATCTGCAAATTCTTGGTGTCGGGTTTTTTAAAGTCTGCAGGAGTCATTTTTATCTAGTTGACCTGTCACATCCACTACCAACCAAATTCAATTTTCTCGTCGTTCACTAGATTTAATTCTCACGGCTCGTATTTCCATCTGTCACCGAATATATTTTCACTCGCTGCCAACCTTTTTTTGACCATCGTTCATTGTTCATTTACCACCATTGGCCTCCATTCGTAGTCACCTCCAAGTCTAAGGTGCTAGTCGCTGTCACATTGCGGTTCGTGGGCTCCGCTATCTCCCGGCAACGCCGCCCCGTCACCACCATTCCTCTGCTCTACCGTCGTTACGCCCGACAACACCCAATTTATTTTGCCAACACCAAGCCACTGATCATATGAATGATTGAGGGGGCTTTTTTTGCCCCTAGGTGTCTGATTTTTACACCTATTTAACTTGCACACCCAAATTGGGTTGATTCATTTAATGAAGCATAACTTTTTGCCACAATAAGGAATTTTCACAAACAAGATATCAATGGAAAACTGGTTTTGTGTATTTCATAGCGGTGAAGAGTATTTTTCTAGATTTTTCTATGGGTACAAATTATAGCCAACTGAATTCAATGCTTCATTTTGGACTCCCGAGCTCATATCTTTTCACCAGTTTGTCAGTTTTTGGAGATTCTAGTGGTATTACGAAGGTGATTCAAAGCTCTATCATTCTGTCCATCCACTTTTTTTCAGATTTAGCTCCAAGTATATTCTATTATTTTTTTGCAATTTGAGATATTTGCTTGATATCTTGGACATACTACAATTTGGAGAAGGTTTATTTGTATTGGGAGGCTTCATTTTCAATGGCACATCATATTTTGGGGGTTTCACAACATTTCTATCAGATATATTTTCCTCTTGCTCGATTTGGTTTGGCTCACATGGTAGAGTCAAGATTTGAGCTTCTTACTCCTCACAATTATTACACATGGAAGGTGAAGATGCAAAGGCTACTTTGGTCTAGGGGATTATGGTCTACCTTGGCTGCTGAACAACCACAATTCACTAGAGAATATGTGAAGTTTGCACATCGAAACAAATGTGATGAGGCAATGGGCTTGATTTCATTGCATGTTTTTGACTCTTTATTCTTCCACATTGAGGAGTGTACTATACCTAGATAGGTATGTGAAAAATATAAGTATCTCTTTGGTTATGTTAGTGATGTTAAAGCATTGCAATTAGAAGTTGAGTTGGCATCTCTTTCCATTGATTTATTCCCTACAATTAAGGATTATTTGGTGAAGTTTAAGTCGTTATGTTTCAGTTAGCAGGGTGTGGGAAAGATAAAACTAACAAGGAATGTATATTCTTGATCTTGCCTAAGTTGAATGGTGCATTTGCATATTTTTCCACTTCTTTCTATTCCACTATGGATGGGTTAGATGATAATTTTTTCATGCCATCATTTGAGACCTTTTGTGAGAGATTGACTAGGGAACAATCCAAACTTAGTCAACATGATGTCACCTCTAAGTCTCATGCATTGACTACCACACCAACTAAGGGGAAAAGGAAGAACACGAGTAAACATAAGGTAGGATCTAGTGAGACTTCCACCACCTCTTCAAAAGAGGATAAACATAAGAAGGAGAAACCCACATGTACCTTTTGCAAGGGGATATAGCATAGTGTACAAGTTTTCTATAATAAAGAGATTCACAAGTTAAAACAACTTCCAAACGATCACAATATTCCAGTTCCTTCTTCATCTAGTTCACCTTCTTCTACCACACAAGAGGATACTCCACATAAGCAGGATAAAGGAACTACCTCTAGAGATTCTAGAGGCAAAGGTTGTGCATTGATTACTACATTTATTGATAGACCTGAAGGATGGATTATTGATTCGTGTGCATTGAGGCACATTGCTAGATATTTTGATCACATTATTAAAGGGTCACTTAGAGAACCTCAATTTGATATGATGCTGACTGCCAATGCTGATATGGTTCATGTAGCTGGTATGTGTGATGTTGATTTGGGTATAGGTCATGTTCATGATGTACTTTATATTCCTGAGATGGCCCATAATCTAATCTTAGTTTATCAGATTGCACAAGATGGCAATACGGTTGAGTTCAGATATGAGTCAATTCTCATTCAAAAGGATACAAGAGAGCTTTTTATTGTAGGCTTGGTTGATCATCAATCAAATGTGTATACCTTCTCCCACTTTTATCATGATGATGATCCTTATGTTCCTAATTCCGTTGATTCTAGAGTGGATATCAATTCATATGATGGCAATGGTGGTTGGTTGATTTTGGATCTTCTTTGTGTGGCTCCATCATCTAATACAGTTGATTCAATATAACAGGATATATTTGGTTTTCTAGACATGAGGATACATGATGGCTTTGTTTTAGGTATTGCAGACTTGGCTAGTTCTACATTTTTGGAGGATATTCTTGAGGGGATCACTCTACTCTTCGTAGATTCTACTTTGGAGGGTATTCTTGAGTCCCCACATTCTATTATTTCGACCTTGACTGGGGATCCTAATATTGGTGAGACTTCTTTGGAGGCACTTGATTCCTTTTCAGAGACTTCATATATGAGGCTTCTTCCCTCCCATTTCATCATGGAGTTGGAGTTTCTTCCACATCTACCATTGGATTTTTTTCTTCCTAGAGGCAGACATGCAATTTGTTGTCATTGGATACTCTTTTGGCTTCAGACTATCTTTAGTGGTTTTTGTGATGCTTCATTCAGGGGAGGAAATCAAGTCTCGATCTATTCCTTCATTGGAGGGATCATTATATTGTATTATTGTGATGGATGTATTTCTAGAGGGGTATTGATGTTGAGACCTCCATCATCACTTCCATTACTTGTACATAATTTGCATTAGATTTACATTATATCTCTTTTTTGGAGAGGAGTTTTGTCCCATGAGGTTTTCTCCTTTTCTTTGATTGTAAGAGATTGCATTTTAATTTGTACATGGGTACCTAACATGGCCTAGTAGTCAGGACCCATCTTTTTATTTTGCATCATTTTCATAATAACTACACTCCCAAGTTACACTTATGGGGGGTGTTAGTGTGAATGGGGATATTTACTAACTAGTTCCTAGTGAGGACCTATTCACATCATTATAAGTTTACTTAGGAGTTAAATTTCCTAGTTGTCATTTCTAGAAACTAGTATTAATGGGGCCATGTCTCATTAATTAGCTTATAGTTATCTAGGCACCCAATATTTCACTCATGCATTTAAAATTATGCATTAGGAATTTAATGTTTTCATCCAAGGTGGTTATCCAACCTCCTCTCACCTTTACTATATAAATAAGGTGTTTGTATATTTATAAATATTCTAGATCAATCAATCATAGATCATCATTTGATCAAAATTTCTTCATGCTCATGATACATAACTTTCTTGTTCATGTGGGTGGTGTCTTTCTCAGTTGGTCCAGTGAAGACTGTAGCTTCAAGTAAGTTATTGTCCATTCATATTTACAATAGTGTTTGGTCTTGATATGTAGGGGAAGCTATGTTAGTATTCTTTAATTTAATAGATTAACATAGTGCATTGGATATGGATGGTTTGATGGAGGAGGGGATTTGGATGGGGGATTGGTTTCCCTTGTCAAAGGGAAGAGGATGAAGAATAGGAGATGGATTGGAATTTGGTGGAGGTGTGGAGGATGGAATTTTGGCACCCATACTAAGGAGGTATCTGACTGTAGCTTATTTATCATTGTTGAAGTGGTAGGTGAGGATGGAGTTAGTAATGGTGGATGGGGATGATGCAGATGGTAAAGATATGGTAAGGATTGGAGGGGAACTTTGGATGTGGTTTTGGTTTCCCTTTCCCATGGAAGGTGGATGATGAGAAATAGGAGATGGATTGGAATGTGGCGGAGCATTAAGGAATGAGGGATTGGAAGGTGGATTGAGATAAAAGAAATTGGATGGTGGATTAATATAGGAGGAATTGGATGGTGGATTAAGATAGGAGAAATTGGATGGTAGATTTGGAGGAGGGGAGAAGACGATGGTATAGTTGTTCAAAGATGGAGGTTGGGATATGAATAGAGGAGAATATGGAGGTATGGATATTGGATTAGGGGGATATGTGGGTGAGATACATGAGGGAGATATGGATGCTAGATAAAATAGAGTTCCCTTGTCAAAGGTATCACAAGGATGACTAATGGATATGCATGGAGGTGTGATGGTTGAGGAAGGATAAGGATTCATGATATTGGAGTGTATGGGCATGGATGAAAGAAATGAGAATAGACAATGAGAAGGTAAATGGAATGGATTAGAAGAATGTGGGAGAAGGGATCATAAGGTTTATTTCAATATTATAATATCTTGGATGTCGATTTACTAAAGATTAGGTTGGGATGAAGATGAACTATGTGAATGTGAGAGGTTGGATGAAATGCTTGATGAGGTTCCTCCCAAGTTCAAGGATGCAGTTAAATTGATGACATGATTGTTGGATGGATGGTTGATAATTTCCTCGTGATTATGGTTGAGTTCCTATGTCAAAGTTTGATTGGATGGATTTCCTACTTGAGATAAGCTAAGTTCTCAAGAAAGAGAAGATATCGATACAAAATATGCCTCTGCTTGAGGTGAAATAGTTTGAAAGAGGGATTACTAACTTGGGAAAGGTTAAGTTCCCAAGAAAGAATTATTATGGATGATGCTTTAGGATTTAGGATCTCTATTATGTGTATGAGGTTGGATTTTTTATTGTGGATAATTTGGATGTGTTTAGCTATGCCCTTACATTAAAAGTATGATATTTTGACTATTTTGGATGGGTGATGAAATGAAAGCGGTCGATATGATCTAGATATGAAGTGAAAAAATTATTCGTTTGTAGTGTTAGGCTTGGAAGAATACTAGCTACCTAGGGTATGAAACGTTTGCTCTCTAGATTTTGTATGGAAAATAGAATCGCCCGAACACATGGCACAACTACATGTTTAGAGATGTTTGATGAAATTTAATATATTGAACCAGTTAAAACGAGGCCACCCAGAAATTTATGAGGCCACCCAAATTGGGTATCAAGCCACCTAGTTATGAACAAGGCTTCCTAAATTGAGATAGACTAATTTTGGACTGATTTTGGCTAAATTTTGGGTAATACAAAATTTCCTAGACACAAAACTAGGCTACCCAAACTAGGTTGGAAGAATTTAGAGCCAAATTTGGGTAATATGAGATTTCCCAAACACAAAATGAGGCTTCCTAAACTGAGTTGGAAGGATTTTAAACTAAGTATGGGAAATACGAGATCACCCAAACATAGAACCATATCACATAAATTGAGTTGGATTCATGGGATACATTATGTTTTCTTTTGAAAAATATGACTCTTGAGATGTTTTCCAAGTAATATCACACATGTAGACACTTTTGTTTTGGATATAGGGATTTGAAGTATTTATAAAAGTACTGGTATAAATAAGAAAACACATCAAGTGCACCAAGCCAAAGGTTAATATCTCAATATTAGTGCGAGGTGCTTCTCTTTCAAGAGTCAATAGATAGGGATCCAATGGAACAAGGGCTCACCTTTTCCCTTTCTTTGGAGGTCCTAAGACCTTACCCAAAGAGCTCCAATCTCTAGTTAGGGATATACATGATGAGTAGCTCCAAGCGTGACACTATAGCCTACACCACACTAAGCAATGACTGAAAGGTCTTATCTAGGCTTGATAAGCTTCTAGGGGATTCCTCGAAATACCAAGAGGGTATTGAGGCATAATTGTGAGCACTATCCCATTACAAGCATGGGTTAAGAATTCCAGTTAAGCTACTTAGACCAACCCTGCACTCCTATTTCGGTATCACCCAAAAATATTAAAGTTTCACTAGACATGACGTGACTGGATTAGGGTGCAAATTTCATTCTCCCCCTTTTATACCCCATTGATAGCATGTAGTCGAGGTCATCTGTTAGGGTGATCAAATCCCTAAGCAAGCCTCCTAAAGAGAAAGAATCACTAGATGCTTTTGATCTCCAAGATCGCTCAAGGTGTGAGAAGAGAGCATACACATAACTAGTGCCCTTGGGATTAACACAACAAGACTTGGGTCAACTCAAGGTTTTTCATCTTTAAACATTGTGAGGAGAGAGCATACAACAAGATATACCCCAAACAAAATAAACAATTCTTTGACCCTCTAATCTACTTTAATGACTAATTTAGTGAAAAAAATATGTCTTTGACCTCGAGGCTAAAAAATAAATTGCTAATAGTTTCCACTTGATTCTTTGACTAGCATGTTACCTACCAAATATCATTAGTGAAAAAACCCATAGTCAATCAAACGTTAGTAATTAGTTCAAAATGAAGCTTGCTAGAAAATGACAAAAATAGGGTCGCCCCAAGATAGAATAAGGTTGCCCAAATAGAGAAAGAAAATTCTAAAAAATGACAATTTATACCTTACAAATGAGGCCACCCCAATAGGTGATGAGGTCACACAAAAAGTTACGAGGCTACCTCACTTGTGCATGAGGCCGCCCAACTGTGAATCCCTTCACAAAAAACATAATTTGATCAACAAAAACTTGATTTTAGGTGTTTCGAGATATAATGGATGACATCTAAACTTGCAAAACCATTTTTTGTCAACAAACATAAATGATACTCATCAAAGAGTATAGAAAAAAAAAATTTGAATGATGAAATTTGATCTCTAGCACTTTGATGATGAGGTCGACCAAACAAAACTAGGCCACCTATCTAGAACGAGGTTGCCCAATTGTGACCTACACATGTAAAAACAATTAAGATTAGTAATAAAAGTGATGTGGGTCCCATAAGGCATGCCACCTAAAATTGACCATTATATTTGGTTAATTTATCCTAATTCATCTATTCTACGATTCTTATGTTAATTAAATAATAATATTCAACATCCCAATCTTAGTCTAAAATCACTTCTATATTCCCTAAGGTCTAACCTTAGGTAAATAACCATCCTTATCCCCTTTCTTCTAAAAATTAAATATATAATTTCTTATTTATTTAATTCCCCTCACATGTCCCATCCTCCAACCTTTTTTATTAATCCCTAATCCTCATCTTACTCCCAACATATTCCTTCCTAGTCACTCCTTTGAATGACTAGGACATCTTCCCTAACCTAACAATTTTCTTCTAAGTTGTATGTTTTAATATTTTTGAAATGATGCTACTTCATAACACCACCTCAAAGAGGGGAAAAATGTGACACCTAAAATTGACCATTGCATTTGATCAATTTACCCTAATTCATCTTTTCTATGATTCTTATGTTAATTAAATAATATCACATTATTTAATTATAAAATCACTTCTTCTATATCCCTTGAGGTCTAACCTTAGGAAAATAATTATTCTTAATTATTTACACATCCTTATCCCCTTTCTTCTAATAAATAAATAAATATTTATTTATTTATTTAATTCCTCTCACATGTCCCATTGGGTGTGCAAGAAATTGTGCAACTAATGGTCAATTCTAAGGCCTAAATTGATCAACACAACAACCGAACAAACACTCAATTAGGGCAATAGGAAACCAAATAAACATAAAATTAAACAAATAACTCCATCCTAGTTGCATAAATGGTTGTGCCCTTTGATGAATTTTGATGTGTGCTCACAAATCTTGTAGCATAATAATGTATTTCAACGTATTTTAAAATGAGTAAGAGAGAGATAAAATGGTTGAGTGTTGGATTATATAGATTTGGATAAATTGGATGAAGGGTGGAGATTGAAATATGGAGATCAAGGGATGGGATGGATTTGGTCTTCTCAACTCATAAGATGGTGACAAGTGTCACCATGAGATGAGTTGAGAGGAGAGATGGCACCATGGAGGTACTTTGAAAGATTTGTCATAAGTGCAAGTCTTTCCTCACTCTCCAATGTGAGGGCATCAAAAGAATAAAGGAATTAAAATTTTCATTTGGATACTTTTGGAAGAAAGACTTGTGTGCCCAAAGACATGGGGTATTTTCTAAAAGGGGAAAAATGATGAGAGAGAAGACAAGGTGGGTGAGGGAAGATTTGACCACATATAATCAAGGATTAAGAGTGTGTACATGATTAGGGAGGGGATTAGGTGGGTGATTAGGATTAGGAGTAAAGGGGCAAGTGGAAGAGTTGGAGGATGTGACATGTGAAGGGGAAAATTAAATAAATAAAAATTTATTTAAGTTATGAGAGGGAAGGGGTAAGATAGGACAAATGTAAATAAATAATTAAAATTAATTATTTACCTTAGGCTAGGACTTAGGAATATAGAGAAAAACATGGAGTATTAATTAAATAACAAATTTTTATTCAATTAATATAAGCAATGGGGACTGGATGAAAATAAGAATAAATAGGAAATATTAATTAAATAAATAAGATCAAACTATTTAATCAATATATAAGATCGTGGACAAATGAATTATGGATAAATTGACCAAATATAATGGTCAATTTTAGGTGTTTACACTATTATTTCTTAATTATGCAAATGAATGTCTTTGAATACCAAAACATAGTAATGAGGCATATAAATGTGTGTCAAATCGACTCAAAAAATGACTAGCACTAATGGGAGCAAATTTGAATTAGGTGTTTGATTTAGGTTCAAACCCACATGCCTCAAGATTGAACTAGGTCAATCTCAAGTGGCACAAAACTAAACCATGTGGGAAAATGATCAGATCAAACAAGAGAGAGAATGTATGGAATTACATGCAAATAGAGATAAATAAATAGTGGATGTGTTGGTTTATGTACAAATAAAAATAAAGTCGATAAATAAAGGTATTAGATCATGAACCAAACTTAACACATGAATATATCATTTATCAATATATAATTATATTAAAACTCATTTCATAAAAATGAGCCCAAAATTATAAGGAAAACTATTACACTCTTTTATAATTATATTGAACAAATTGATTAATTAATTAATTAAAATATATAAAAGATTCAAAATTTAAAAATAACTTTATAAAGTATATCAAATTATGATAGTTATATAAGATTCAATTGTGTAATTTTTTAGTCAAGCTCATTGACCCATCACTCATAATAGAAATAATTCACTTAACCCTCATTTAATTATTTGATTTTAATAATAATCAATTAAAAAAATTATTGCTAATTTTCTTACTATTATATTTTTTTATTCATTTTCTGGGCCATTTCCATGACTTCGATTGGTGTCATACTTCATAACTTATAACCAAACATTGCAACATCATTCAATAACCGAAATTTATCTTCATTAAATTTACTTCTGCAAATGGATAATATCTAAAATATCAAGAGTAATCTCAGTGTCTCAATATGTCAGATATCGTACTTTCTGGTATAGTTGATCAAACTCCTTTAAATTCCAGACCCTCTTCCATTTATTGATTAAACTACTTCACATAACCATTAATTCTCACATTTAAAATCATGATGACACTTCGGTTGGTGTCATGTACCAACTTTCACTGATTACATTCATTCTTTGTGCCCTTAAAACTACCTGTCTTCTCCCGTTTAGCTACCCTCCTCCCATCTTCTGTCTTCGTGGCTCATTTAGGAACAGAGAACTATCATTGTAAAGTTTACGCCTTCATTAATGGGTCCATTGGTGGAAGGTGCCCTTGCTTTAGCTGTAATTGGTTTTTTTGCTTTTGGGTTTCAATGGAAGCCTAAGCCAAGTATTGGGAACCTAAAAAACAAGCATGTTCTTATCACTGGCGGCTCTAGTGGAATAGGCCTTCAGATTGCCAAAGAAGCACTGCTTCAAGAAGCCTTTGTCACCATTGTTGCAAGGAATCCTGCAAAACTTGAGATTGCAGCAGAAGAACTAAAGAGGGAAGTCAAGTGTGATGCAAGCAGGATCAATACAAAGGTAAAAACAAACCCCCTCTTCCCCCACCCCAAAAAAAGAAAAAATCATTTTTCAAGATACATCTATCATTTTCATCATTGCCCATCTTCTTCTTTTTCATATGAATCTATGATTTTCCTTTTGATCATGTTCTTTGTTTCATACTATTACTATTTTTTTTTTGGGTAGGCTGCAGATGTAAGCAAGTATGAGATCATCTCAGAGGCAATCAAGAACTCTAACCTGTGGAGGCCTATTGATGTTCTTATCTGCAATGCTGGATTTTTGAGGAGTGCATATTTGGAGAATACAGTCATAGAAGAAGTGGACTTAACTATCCAGACAAATTTGACAGGAACTTTATACACTCTGCATGCTGCTCTGCCATTGATGAAGAAGAGAGAGGGCAGACCCCCAGCTTCCATTGTGCTCATGTGTTCTCTTTCCTCCTTGGTTAGATAAGCCTTATACCCACTAGAAAACATGGTCTTTTATCTAATGAATGTATCATTTTATTTTTTATTTTTTATTTTTTCCCCTTCTGCTGAGCTTGCTGATTGTCGGTAGTACTAAAGAATAGTTGGTATAAGTTTTCCACAGTTTATAATTCAGATTGTGCAAGCTTCTGGTTTAACTGTGTATGTTTTGTACTAACGTTTCAGATCACACTCAGTGATCCATCATCAGAAAGTTAAACCAGAAGCTTGCACAATTTGAATACTAAAGAATGATTTTTAGCTAACTGCATGTGGGTAGTAGGAATATAAAATAAAAATATTTTTCAATTTGAATCTACTCTAAAATCTTGATTCGTTGCTTTTAGCAAGAAGTGAACCAAGTTCCCAAATATGAAATTTGTACCTTGCAATCTGGAATTAGACATGCAAAGTGCATATTAGCAACATGCTATTAGATTATAGGGTTTTTCATACTATTCAGTGTTAGTAATAGGGTTTGTTCAATTAGAGTTTAGGTTTAATGAGTCGCATAAAAGTACAATAGACACTTTGAAAATGGTATCTCTCGGCTTATTTTACATAGATTTTTCTAAATATAAGTATGATAATAGTTAAACCAGAAGCTTGCACAATTTGAATATTAAAGAATGATTTTTAGCTAACTGCATGTGGATAGTAGTAATTATTAAGAAAATGGTTTTCTTCATAGTTTTCTTGTACTGTTGAGCTTACTGGTTGTGGATGACTGAATCAGTTCTTACTCTATGGTCATGATGTATATACTGCAACAAAATATGCTCTGAGAGGACTAGCTGAATCTTTGAGGCTCCAGTTGATACCATACAATATTAGGGTCAGTCTTGTGTGCCCTGGCTTTGTGGAGACTCCACTCCTGGATCAAGCTGAATGTGAGTAGTAAATATAAATTTGAATTTGACAGTCCAAACTTGAAGATTGTGAAAACCAAATGATTAGATATTGAATTTGTTTCTTGGGTGTTTGTGCAGCTGAAATAGAGGATGGAATGCTTGCTCTAGTGAAACTTTTCAATTTGTATAATAGAAAGAAGGCAGAGGATCCAAATGATGTTGCTAAGTATACTTTGGAGGCTGCCAAGGAGGGGAGATTCATAACCACAGCACTGTTTCCTGGAAGGTTTCTCACTGTATTATCCAGGGGTATAATGCCAGCTGATTCCTTTCTTGGGGCTCTGCTTGAGCTTGTTTTATATATCCCATTAAGGCTTGTAAGTTTCATTATAGCTTCAGCTACTCCTACCGCCTTGAAATATGTTCATAACAAATATTACAAGTCTCCCTAACAATAAGGAGGAAATGGTAATTGTTTTTTTTTTTTTAAATTGTGGTATTTTAGTTTAGGATCACTTTGGTGATCCATCATCAGTGGGAAAATAACAAATTCCATTTGTAATGTATTATCCGTGGAAAAATAATAAATTCTATGTATTGTCAATTTGAATGAAATTTATTATCTGTCAATTAGGGTCTAAATTTGATGGTGACTCTTTCAGTTAAGCAATTTTTATGGTGGTTATCTATTTATTGGTGTCTTTAGAAAATATAATATGTTTTAGTATAAATAAAATTAAATATATATCATTATAATCTTATATATCTAGATTCTGATTTTTCATATATTCATATAATATAAGTTTTAAAGTTTTGATTATATTTGATAATAAAGATGTCTAAGTATGACCATACAACCATCAAACTTAACCTTTCCTACCAATACAAGGTTTCTTCATTATGATTTATCATAATTTATAAATGTTATTTTTACTTATAAGAATTTTTATTAAACTATTAAATGATGTCATAATAAATAGAAATAGAAATTTTAATTTTAAAATTAAATAATCAATAACAAAAATATTTTTCTTTATAATTAAACTAGATATTTGGAAATCATAATTTTTACTATATGTAATAATAATTGTATTGCTAATTTTTCTCAACCAGCAATAAACTTTACTTTCTATTTATTGTCAATTATTCTATATGTAATTAAGGTATTTACATTTTTTGTTTTGTTGGGCTTAGTAAATTTTAATAGAAAATATTTAATATTTGAGTGGGTTTTTATTGAAAATTTTAAAGAAAGTTTAGTTAAACTTATTATTACATACACATACACATACATATGAAGATTTATTTTATATTAAAAATTAAGTTTTAGAGTGAATGATGATATTGTTTTACAAAATAACTAGTTTTTTTAATTTTTTGATGAATAGTAAATGTTTATATTTATTTTAAAAAATTATATATTAGTTCACAAAAAGATATGGATGGAATGGCATCACACCTTGAAAAGTCTATTCATGAGGTTTTAAGCAAAATACATAATAGTCAAACCACTAAGCAATAAATACAATTTCAACTAAAGAAGATAGATCTTTATTAGAAGGATTGCTCCAACCATTTGGAAGGTCTTTCACAGGGTGATTGGTTCTAATTTGATAATGGTGTCATCATCCTCTTTGTTTTTTTCTTGAGCATCATGAATAGTATGAACATGAGAGATAGCAAAAGACAATAAGGTTAGTAGCAACCATATGGTCGTCCAAAAGTACCCTCTTAGTCACAAGGCTAAGAAGCAATAGATTGGCCAAGTGTTTGTGAGGACCAACAAAAATTTCCTATTAATATATGACTTTTATGATGTTTCAAAGTCTAATTTTTTAATTTATATACAAATTTTAAAGATGTTGACATGAGGTCAGCATTAAAAAATAGTCCATATAAATAAATAAACTATTGTGATTAGGGCCAAAATTTTCATATGTAACAATGTGATATGTGTCCATCTTAAAGAACTGAAATTTTTAATTTGAGATGATTTTGCCTTCAAATTTGAGAAAATCATCAACTATGGGTGAATGGTACACTTCTGAAGAACCTAAAAATAGTCAAATCTAGTTGGGTAGAAATGACAAAATATATAGCCACTAAAAAAATGGTTTTTATCATTGTAGCTAGGTGAACACACAATAGTGTGTCCCACTTTTTGGCCAAAGTGGGACATTGAAATCAATATTTTTACCAAAATTTCACTTTTTGAAATTTTAAGAAATAATTTGTGAGTTTTTTAACTTTTTTTAGTAACTTATTTTTTATAGTTAATAGTATTTTTAAAAGTGATGTTTTGATTAGAGGTAAAAAACGAGTTTTGAAGGGGCCTGGAACCCTTTACACAAAAGAGCAGTTGAACCGAAAGATACAATCAATTAGAACATATTAGCCTAACCACAACAAAACAACAACAAAAAGTCAGCAAAAAAGGAGGACCCCACCCAACAACATTACATATTTTTTAGGATATCAACAACCTCCACATCACATGCCACATTCTTTAGGCCTTCATCCCCAGCAGCAGACAAATCTCTAACAGGAGCACCTGCCTGAGCTTTGGTCTTGTTACGGGTCCTAACCCCAGGCCCACCCAATTTAACCTCACTAATCAAAACATAACCCTTCTCACCACCCTTATCACCAAGCACCTCCCCTTCCATCAGCTTGCCATCAACACCATTATCATCAGCCTCCTTGCCAATTTTGACACTATCCACAGGGGAAGTAATACCAATAGATTCAACATTGAACATAGGTTTATTCCCCTCCCTTTCTTTATCCATATTAGCATATAACCTTTCAATGTGATTTTCCAAGGTGACAACTCTTCAAGATTCTGCTTCATTAGAAGCATTTCCTCCACCACAATTTTCAAGGAATTCATCATATCATCAATTTGATTTTGAATAGGGGAATCCTCTACTTTGCTCATTACACCACTCACTTTCACATTTGTCATATTGAGTTCATGGAAAATCCATTTAAAAAGATTATAAAAAATAATGGAACCCTCTTTGGCGGCTCCCAAAACATCAACAATATTTTTTTTATCAATATTAAAAACATCCTTACCCTCATCATCCTCCTCATGCAAGGAGCTAACTTGGTCCAAGTCCACAGCAACATCCTTACCCTTATCAACAACAATCGGTGTCTTGATTTTAGGAATGGCCTCCACAATCTCTACAACAATCATCTTCCTTTTCATCTGCCTATCCGGGTCCACCACAGGAGAATCCTCAGCATCCTATGCCACCTCATCCACAAACTTCTTATCCTTCTTCAAATCCCTAACCCCACCCGAAGAAACCACAACATCCTGTCTGCCAACAATTTTAAGTGGAATATCCAACTCCAACATTTTACTTGCAGACCTCACCACCATCTTCTTACTACCTCCCACAACCAACTCCCTTTTTTTCAAAGCAGGGGGAGGCAAAGAAACCTCACCAGTTGTATCCTTCTCCTTTCTACTACGACTCAACATTTCATTAGCAAACTCCTCACTACAAGTGTCATAACCCCAATTAGGGTGTGGCTCCTCTTTCTTAAGCTTCCCCAGAGCAGGGGACATCATAACTGTATCCATGGTTGCTAGAGAGTCTGGCACAAAATCCACATCGTCCTCTGACGTTGACTCTTTTTTCAGAATAAGCTTCCTCTTCTTCCATTTTTTGTTGGCCAACTCCTCCTCAAAGACCGTCTCATAACCCTCCTCTTGATTTTGCTGCACACCCTTAGGGGTAGCAAGCGGCTTAACCACTTCAAAGGCTTTGATATAGTCAGAAATTAGGAGGATCAACCCCATATGAAGAACAAGGTTCTTCATATTTTTCTTATGATCCATAATGCCAACATCCAAAGAGACCAAAAGGTAAAAGGGAAAGGAAATCCTTCTTTTATGTCGAAAATGGTTAAGTAAGACAAAGTGATAAAAATTTATCTCAGAATATCGGTCTTCAAGGGATTTGATCGCATAATCTTCTCTGCCACATCCCCCCACAATGCCTTGATAGATTTCCTCTAATATCCCCCACTCCTCACCACGTGAAGGTCCTGGGCTTCATCTCCTTTAAAGAAGATTTTTTAAAAACTTCATACCTTTCGTCAACAAACCAATAATGTGGGCTATGAGGTCTCGTTAACATAAAACTTTGTACCTCCAAGTTTCAAAACCTTATTATTCCAATTTTTAGCAAATAGAGCAGTCGTCTAAGGGTTATTACCATGAATCCTCTCAAGATAAGCTATCAACCCTCCCTTCTCGAGAATTTTCTAGACCTCTAGTTTCTTCTTTATCGCGTTACATGAAAATGGCTCCAAGCGAAATCTGTCTCCACCCATGACAGCCGAACTAACAAAGTCAATAATTTTTGAAACTTTTAGAACAATGAAGAAACTTCTTGAGAAAGCAATGCTAAGAATTCCCACAATCCATGTGAGAAAAGAGACGTGGCAGAGGTGATTAATTATCATAGTAATCTGCTCCCTACAGATATCTCCCTTAGTACCATCAATGCAAGCCAAAACCTGATTACCACTCCTCCATATCATAACTTTCCACGTGATGAAAAACATGCACACCCAAAGCCTTAAAAGATCATAAATCACCTTAGATTTGGGCATCATGATTAATAGTGACAATAGCTTCTATAGGTAGAGGATCATTCAAATCCCACTCCCAAGCCTCTCTAACTCCCAAATTAGCAAAAATATTAGCCAGACCATTTCCCTCTTTCAAAACATGAGAGATATAATAATCATCAAAAGAATTAAGGATATCAATGGAATCCCTAATCAGATTTTCAATAGTCCAAGATGAGATAGCACACTTTTTCAAATTATTAATGATATTGAGAGAATCCCCCTCAAGCCAAACTTTCTTGAATCCTTTCTTTTGAGCCAGTTTGAGTCCATGATAGGCAACAAATTAAAAGTGATGTTACTTCCATAAAGCATACCTTTATTTGTACATATAATACAATTATAATTTTTTAAACGTAGATTCATATTGCATATTTTTTTTTAACTTTTTAGAGTGAGATTAACTATAATTCAAACATAAGTTACTCCGATAATGCATAACTTTATTTTTGTATGCATCAGAAATAACTTTTCAATTTTTTTGTTGAAATAAGAACATCAATACCTAATGCGCAAATATTTTTCAAAAATATAATTTCTTTTATTATTTTTATTATTCATGGAATGAAAACCTTGACAATTGTTGACAAACTTATGTTCACTAGAAAATAGAAAATAAATATAATAATTAAACTAAATATATTCAAAATTGTACTCATTGAAAAGCTTATTTTGAGTTCTACAATCTTCCAAAATATCTTTTTCATATTCATTCCATTTGTTGATCCAATTTATGGTTGGAAATGTTAGGACTAGAAAAATCCCACATTTTTCACCAGCCTCCATCTTTTGTCTTGTCTTTCCCACTAAAACTCACTATACTTTGATCTCATAATTAAGGCAAGTGGCTCAAAATTGTGTGACAAGATCTATTCCATAGTCCCATAAATATGGTCTAATGCATACAAAAATCTCCTTGATCATAACAAAGCAAAAACACAAAGCAATTGAACTATTTTCCTTTGAGCTTCTCCCTCAATCTCTCTATTTATTTTTCATTTCCATTTGTCATTTCATCATCCAACCCCATTGTCATTGCATGCCTATCCAAGATATAGAAAATTTGCTACTCATATCATGATTAATTTCTCTTGGTCGGTAAGATCACAAATATGACATTTAGATCAATGAGTCACAAATCCTTCATTTGAACATTTTATGCAATATCGGTGAGACATGAGCCTGGTCACAACGATCAAAAGGACCATAGAACATAAAAATATTGTGTAATCGGTAGAACAAAGCCTATCATTCCACTGATGTTGGTCCATCGGCCTAAGCAAAGGAGTTAGAGCATAATTTTAAAGCTATACCGAGTGTGAAAGTTACGTCGAAAGATACTTCAACGACGAAGGAAGGTTAATCAAAGAATAAATTTTGAGTTGCAATGTTTCTTCAGGGAGATTCTCATCGATATGCCAACAACATGAGGACTCATCGGTGAAAGTAAGCTTGTCGGAGCAGAGTTTTCAAGCCAGGCTAAGCTCATAAGTCAAACCGATAGATTTCTCATCGGTCAGAAATATATTGCCTCCTGTCGATAAAGTGGGTGAACAACTTATCAATGGAACTTATACCATTGGACCAAGTCCCTCAAGATCGTCTTGATCACATTAGTTACATCGATGGAAATATCATCGGCGAGAAACATGTCTTCTTTCACCGATGAAGAAGGTGAAAAAACTTATTGGTGGAACTTGCACACTCGAGCCAAGACTTCCAAGATTCCACCGATCTCATAAGCTACACCGATGAAAGAAGTTTTAGCGAAAGTCTTGTCAATCTGTCTGAATGGGTGAAGTGGTGGAAAAGATACATCAGAGGGACATCTAGAATTAGATTGAATCCCCCAGGCCTCTCTGATGATGAAAGTTACACCGATGGGAATACTTTCAGGAAGATTCTCACCGACCTGCCCTAGTGAACACAACAGTAACCGAATGTGCATTGAGGAGACTAGAGTTCATTGAGATAGCATTCTATTCCCTCAACGATGGTTCATGTGAGCCCAATGGTCATGTAGAATGGATGGTATTTCTCACAAATACACTGGTCGAGGACTAAAAGGGATTTACAAGGACATGACATCAAATAGACATCAAAATTTCTCTCCCCGAAAAGGTAAACATCAAAGAGGAGGAAAAGGAGATATCACATAGTATCGGTAAAACAATCAAATGGTTTGTCTGATGAAGTGTAAGGATTAAAAGGGCATCCCAGGTTGAAAAGACTGACATGAGTTAAAAGAAAGGGGATTCTCAGAGGTTGCAGCGAATAGATGCACGAAGGGTCACAACTCATGAAAGTATAATATATATACCAAATGATATCAAATGATCAAAAAAAGAGAGGAGTAGGTTAGGAAATTGCTAGTAGTTGGATAGGGTAATCAATTGTTGAAACAAAATTTTATGTTATGTATTGAAAAATCTTTTGGAATAATATAATGGACAAGAAGATTTAATCTGGTGACTCAAATATTGGAGTCAATTGTTTGTTAAGTTAAACAATTATTTGGTTGTCGCCAAGTTGGTGTTCCTTATTATTTGAATTAATTCCAAGCATAATACTAAATTCATCAAACACATTTATTGTTCTTGTGTAATTTGCTTAATTGGTTTCTTCAAGTAGGAATTAAAATCCTTTTAAATAGATTACAGTAATTTGGAAATATCAATTGGATCAATAAGAAGAGTCTATAATTGAAGGTTTCCATACTGTCTCTAGACAATCCTATTAAGTTATTCAAAACTGAATATATCAAGTATATTTTTCATTTTGTTAGTACACTTTTGCTATCACTGTGTGATCCCTTTTAACTAGTTCCTTCAAGGAAGGATTAAAATACTCTTAGATAGATCATAGCAAATTGCAAAATATTTTTGGATTCGATTGTGTGTAAATTTTTTGCATCAACGTTTCGGATCACACTCCATGATCCATCATTAGGATGAAAAATAAGAGTGGTCTGTTAGTAAATTTGTTATCTTTGATAGATCATAGTAACCTAATAGGCCTTGATTGGATCAATAAGAGTGAGTCTGTTAGTCACATCCTTGCACGTTTATACTAGGTATAAACAAGTATAAGTGCCAAAAAAATAGAATTGTAGTTAGTCTGTAAGTCACATATCATTTACATCTTGACTCCATTTACCCAACAAAAGTAGGAACTGGGCATACCAATTCCATTTTATAATTCATAAAATCTTATCCACACATTCATGTTTCAAATTTCATTAGGAGTAGAAGTAGTTATTAATCTTTCATCTATCCCTCACTATTTTCCATTGGGGATAAATTGCACAAGTAGGAATCATACAGTTCAAGTTTGCATCATTTACATAGGTACACCCGCCTAGGTTTAGTAGATCCTAAAGAGTATAAGGTTCAATTACATTAATTGGCCTTGTACGTTAGCTAAAAACGTGTCAAGAGCTTGGCAACCTCTTGTGGTTCAAACCTGCATTTTTGAGACCTAACAATTTGGCGACTCTATTGGGGACAAACTCAGTAAAAAAATTTCAACCTATCCATTTATAGAGTCAACAAATTTTCAAATTTGGTCTTCAACCAAAGGTTCATAATTGTGTCATTTGCACTCCCCATCCGAGTCATGCACCAAACAATTTGGCGACTCTGCTGGGGAGAAAATCAGAATTTCCAATTGAAGGCCATCATAAAAGAGTCATTGAAGAGAGATTCATAGTTGAGAAGTTCAAGGAAAAAGAGATTTTATTGGGGTAAACCAAAAACAATTTCAAAATCCATTTCATTTTTCCTACTTTTGGAAAAGTAGGTGACGACTCTGTAAAATATATTAGATGAAGAATGTAAAAGATATTACAACATTTCCAGTCAAAGGTAAATATTTAAGGATGTATAGCAACTATCCTTTTCCCTACATGCAAAATGGAGGTAATGCATATCATGCACAACAAAACATTTTTTCGCCACAATCATCAAAACAAATAAACGCTTATCCTGTCCCTCCTCGGCAAAGATTAGTGAGATATCAAGATCATGAAAATAGTTAGTATGTTGGGCACTATCAATACCAAGCTCCATGTCAAAATGTATGAAGCAAGATTATTCTACAAGAAGAAATTGGTTTACAAGTAAATTTCCAGTTGAAGGTAGCAGATCTTGCAGTGCACAAACCACTTGATTTCAGAAATATTAAGGGTTGTCCAGATCTTCCTCCTCCCTTGAATATTAAAAATCATTTTCCAAAATTTAGTGGATACAAATCAGAATCAATAGATATGCACCTACAACAATTCATTGATTTAGTGGTGAATTAGAAAATCTATGGAGAAGATGTTATCATGAAGCTTTTTGTAAGAAAATTAGAAAAAGATGCTAAAAATTGGTTTTACGGCCTTCCTATGCTTTGCATAACTTCATGGAATGATTTGGAAAACAAGTTCATGTACCAGTTTAAAGAAAAAAATAAAGAGTTTCTTCAAAGGGGAAGTCAAAGACTGGAAGAATTTGGATTTTCTTTATTCAAGAGAACATTGAATATTTATATACAAATACCTGCTAATGTTAGGCCTGATAGATCTATGTGCATTGAAAAATTCATGAAAAACATTGTACCTCATTTAGATGAATGGCCTGAGTCATGGAAACCAGTTATTTTCAACCAGATGTATGAAATGATTGAATTCATAGAGAAGAAAAGGTATGAGGATGCTATCAATAGTGAACACAAAGGTGAAATCACTAATGAGTATGGGGAAATTGATCAAGCAATACAACTAGAAGATGATACATGTGCAAGTGAAAATGATTGTTACCATAGCCTGCATGAGGAGGATGAAGATATAGAAGGCATCTCCTACATAACAAATTGTCACAGTGCATGTTATGAGGGATCCATTGAATATTCAGATTGTGAAGAAGAACCTATGGATTTTAATTTACATCAAAGGGATGCTTCCAACTCTTATGGAGACTCAAAGGAAGAGGCATCTCCAGATAACCAAGATGATATATCAAGTTGTGGAACAAATGGTTGTGCTAATAATGCATCTGATTTGTCATGCTCTGGTGATCTTGAGTTTCATTGTGATGATGAGAAAGGTGAAGAGTACATCAATGGTGAGATGGATGAACAAGTATGTTCACTCAGCAATGAACAGATTTCAAATTTGCTGACAATAGAATATCAAAAACATACACATAAGAACAATTTAAACTTTTCATCTTCAACATGCATTTTCTTTGACAAGGGAAGCACTTTGTGTGACTATAATGATGAAACTCTTGCAGTTGATCAAGATTTTGCTTTCCTCTGTTTGAGATAAAATATGTAAATTAGAATTGGAGATCTCTAAGAAAGATATTGAATTGCATATCATTGATGAGGAATTTCCAATAGTAACTAACTCAAATATGCATAATGATGACTTTGTGGATCATAAATTCACGTCACTGCAAATCGGTGATATGGAAGGAATGAAAGATGCTTAAGATTTGATTGTCTCAGAAAATGTTGATATGAAAGATTTCTCAAACCCATGTGAGAAATACTCGGATGATGAAATGATAAACATGACGGAGCATAATTATTCTTCCAGATTGCACTGACGACCTCATAATAATTTCAAATTTTATGTGTAGACTTATGATAAAGAGAACAACGAGTATTCTCATTTTTTAGATCAGCCAAGAGGTCAATTTATAGTACATCACACTGAGAAGGGTAATGAAATTTTTTGCATTAGAAGTGATTAATCTTTATATGGAAGGATTGTATCACATGATGATGTGATGTTTCAGATGATGCTTAATTATGAACTGCAGAAGGGTAAAAGGAACATGAGTGAAGTTGAACACAATGATTTTCTATAAATTTCTAGTGGCAGTACATGTAGTAGGACAAATGGCATGAACATTTTCAAGAAGAACCTGATGAACTCAAAACAAAACAAGGTGTATGATAGGGGGAAATAGGGGCCTTTCTTTTTTGGGTAGCCTTGTGCCATCAGTTGTGGTGTGGTTTTTTAAAAACCATATCGGTCCATCACAAAAAAATAGTTTTTGAGTCTGTTGCTCAATGGATAAGACACTGGGTCTTCTTTCCCAAAGATTTTTTGGATTCTTGCAATGATATCACAATCATTCATCCCCAGTCGGAGCCACTGTTAAGACTAGAAAAATCCCACATTTTTCACCAGCCTCCATCCTTTTGTCTTGTCTTTCCCACTAAAACTCACTATAATTTGATCTCCTAATTAAGGAAAGTGGCTCAAAATTGTGTGATAAGATCCATTCCACAATCCCATAAATATGGCCTCTTGCATACAAAAATCTCCCTAATCATAACAGAGCAAAAACACAAAGCAATTGAACTATTTTCCTTTGAGCTTCTCCCTCAAGCTTTCTATTTATTTTTCATTGCCATTTGTCATTTCATCATCCAACTCCATTTTCATTTTATGCCTATCCAAGATATAGCAGAGTTGCTACTCATATCATGATTAATTTTTCTTGGTCGGCAAGATCACACATATGTCTTTCTGATCAATGAGTCACAAATCCTTCATTTGAACATTTTCTGCAGTATTGGTGAGACATGAGCCTAGTCACAACGATCAAAAGGACTATAGAACGTAACAAGATCACGTAATCAATAGGACAAAGCCTATCATTCCATCGACGTTGGTCCATTGGCCTAAGTAAAGGAGTCGAAGAAGAATTTTAAAGTTATACCAAGTGTGAAAGTTACGTCAACGAAGACTTCATCGGCGAAAGAAGGTTAATCGGAGAATAAATTTTGAGTTGCACCAATTGTACAAGCTACGTCGATGGAAATATATTGGCGAGGGATACCATATCAGTGGGAGATGTTTTGAAGCCCCCGATAGAGTAAGTTACACCGATGAATGTTTCTTCGGGGAGAGTCTCACTAATAGGCCAACAACATGAGGACTCATTGACGAAAGTAAGCTTGTCGAAGCATAGTTTACAAGCCAAGTCGAGCTCATAAGTCAGATCGATAGATTTCTCATTGGTCAGAAATGTATTGCCTCATGCCAATAAAGTGGCTGAACAAATTATCGGTGGAACTTATACCATTGGACCAAGTCCCTCAAGATCATCCCGATCACATTAGTTACATTGATGGAAATATCATCGTCAAGAAACATGTTTTCTTTTGCCGACAAAGAAGGTGAACAAACTTATTGGTGGAACTTGTACACTCAGGCCAAGACTTCCAAGATTCCACCGATCTCATAAGCTACACCGATGAAATAATTTTCGGTGAAAGTCTTGTTGATCTATCTAAATGGGTGAAGGGGTGAAAAAGATACATCGGAGGGACATCTAGAATCAGATTGACTCCCCGAGGCCTCTCCGATGATGAAAGTTACATCGATGGGAATAATTTCGAGAAGAGTCTCACCGACCTACCCTAGTGAGCACAACAGTAACTGAATGTTCATCGGGGAGACTAGAGTTCATCGGGATAACATTCTATTCCCTCAGTGATGGTTCATGTCAACCTGACGGCCATGTGGAATGGATGGTATTTCTCATAAGGATATTGGTTGAGGACTAAAAGGGATTTTTACAAGGACATGACATTGGATAGACATCAAAATTTCTCTCCTTGTAAAGGTAAACATCGAAGAGGAGGAAAAGGAGATATCACATAGTATCGGTAAAACAATCAAATGGTCTGCCCGATGAAGTGTAAGAATTAAAAGGGAATCCAAGGTTGAAAAGACCGGTAGGAGTTAAAAGAAAGGGGATTCTCAGAGGTTGCAATGAACAGATGCACGAAGGGTCACAACTCTTGAAAGTATAATATATATATATATACCAGATGATATCGAATGATCAAAAAAAGAGAGAAGAAGGAGGAGTAGGTTAGGAAATTTCCAGTAGTTGGAGAGGGTAATCAGTTGCTGAAACAAAATGTTATGTATTGAAAAATATTTTGTAATAATATAATGGACAAGAAGATTTAATCTGGTCACTCAAATATTGGTGTCAATTGTTTGTTATGTTTAACAATTATTCAACTGTCTCCAAGTTGGTGTTCCTTATTATTTTAATTTATTCCAAGAAGAATACTAAATTCATTAGACACATTTGTTTTTCTTGTGTAATTTTCTTAATTGGTTTCTTCAAGTAGGAATTAAAATCCTTTTAAATAGATTACAGTAATTTGGAAATATCAATTGGATCAATAAGAAGAGTCTATAATTGAAGGCTGCCATACTATCTCTAGAAAATCCTATTAAGTTATTCAAAACTAAATATATCAAGTATATTTTTCATTTTGTTAGTACACATTTGTTCTCGCTATGTGACTCCTTTTAATTGGTTCCCTCAAGGAAGGATTAAAATCCTCTTAAATAAATCAAAGTAACCTAATAGGCCTTGATTGGATCAATAAGAAGAGTTTTTTAGTCACATCCTTGCATGTTTACACTAGGTATAAATAAGAATAAGTGCCAAAAAATTAGAATTGTAGTTAGTTAGTAAGTCACATATCATTTACATCTTGAATCCATTTACCCAACAGAAGTAGGCACTAGTCATACCAATTCCATTTTAGAATTTCATAAAATCTTATCCATACATTCATGTTTCAAATTTTATTAGGATTAGAAGTAGTTATTAATCTTTCATCTATCCCTCACTATTTTCCATTGGGGATAGATTGCACAAGTAGGAATCATACAGTTCAAGTTTGCATCATTTACATAGGTACACCCGCCTAGGTTTAGCAGAGCCTAAAGAGTAGAAGGTTCAATTAAATTAATTGGCCTTGTACGTTAGCCAAAAATGTGTCAAGAGCTTGGCAACCTCTTGTGGTTCAAACCTGCATTTTTTAAACCTAACAGGAAACATAAAATTTTGAGGAAAATTTGAAGCTTAAAGTGGAAAGGTCACTTTTAGGGCCTTTGTTCAAAGGTATTCAAGGACCTTCATTCGAAGGTATGTTATTCCAAAAAAAAACTATGAACAAAATAGTTTTCATTTGAAAACACCTTTGTTCAAAGGATTTTTACGTTTTACACCTTTGAACAAAGGTACTTTTTGACTCACCTTCAAATGAAGGTGTTTTCAATTTTTTCCTTCATCTGAATTGAAAAAGATAGTGTCCCAAGTTTGGAACTCACTATTACAGGTTTACCCAACTATTAACACCTCTTTGTTGGGGTTCCTTGGTACAAAAGAGAAAATTTTAGAGGTAGCTTGTAAGGAATAAATTAATAAGGGCAAATTAAATAGCTTGAGTTTGAAAAATCTATCAGGCGTAATAATGAACTCCAACATCTATCAAACTCACCTTCATCTAGTATAAATAAAAGGGAAATGGGAATGGATGTGATCCTTCACAAATCCCCTATGAAGTCTTATGAGTTTAGGTCATATTTCAAAAAAGGAGATCAATATGCCTTAATGATTTTGTGAGTGGGACAATGGGTAGGTTTTAGAGCTCTTTGGAGAACTTTGGCTTTACGTTGCCTTGATTTTTTTTTTATTTTGTTGTCTATTTCCAATCTTTAGGGTTGAGGCATGTGGTTTTATTTTTTAGCCCCTAGGTTGTTTTTTGTTTGATGTTGTTTCTTTGTTCTTTGTTGGAATTCATTGTTATATATTTTATATGTTATATAAGGTATGAAGCCCTCTCAAAACCTCATCTTTTTCCCTTAATTAAAAATAATAGTTATTGTAGACATCCAAATTTGACCTCTCCCATAAGGTCAAATCCATCCCTTTCATTCATTTGTCTTGCCTTTTCCATCGATGTTAATTAAATCATTTATTTAATTAATATTTCCCCTTTCCCTTATATTCCTAAGGTATTTAATTTAAATAATTAAATACTTTACCTTTGTCCCCTTTCCTCTCTAAATTAAATAAATACTCCTATTTATTTAATTTAGTCATTTGCCTTTATGAATTTAAATCAATTTTAAATTCACCATTTTCTCTCTCCTTGTCCCATCCTCCATAACCCTTCCTTAATCTGGATTAGTTTAATTAATCCCTGATTAGGATGTGCACACCCTTAATCAGGATTAATGTCACATACTCCATCATAGCCCACTTGTCTTAATCCTCCATTAATTACCTTAATCACCTGTTTGCACAACCTAATTACTTGATTAGGTCACCTTAACCCCTTATTCCATTTATGGCATACCCTCAAGTCAACTTTCATTAAATGCTTTCTCCTTTTACAGAAGGCAACCCTTTCCCAATGTGAATTTTTAATTCATATTTATTCCTCCAAGGACTTATGAGGAATTTTTGTACTCCTCAAAAGTCTCATCACCCACATGTGGACAAGAACCTCCTTTATGAGGAGATCTTGTCCATTCCCAAGGTACAAGGAAGTACCTCCACCTCATGTACTTCTTTACACATCACCCGCCACTTGTAAATATGTGAGAGCTTGTGAGTTCTCAACTCACTTTGGCCTTTGATCTTGTCCAAGGTGGCTACATCTTGACCCTTCATTACTTAGAGGCCTTTCCCCTAAAATTAGAGGATTGTCCCTCATTTGCAACACATGCAACTTTGAACACTCAAGCATTCAAGCACACTTGCATTCTCAAGCATCCACCATTCCTGCAAATTTTGAGCTCATTTTTCATCCACACCAAGCATCTATCCAAATAACCACTTGCACCATGCATTCCTTATCTCATCCACATTGTTTTGTATCTAGTTTCATGCTATTTTCCATTGAAAAGAGCACACAAATCAAGGGATCAACAAGGCCAACCAACCAATCAACTTGGACAAGGTATATCACTTCTTTGTATTTTATTTTGTTCAAGTTCAACTTAGGTCAATCTTGAGGTGTTGTTTGTGTTTTCCTTGTTTGCATTTCATTTAGTTTTGCATTTTAGACTAGGTAAAAACACTTGCACACAGTTATAAAATAACCCATCAATTGAAAATATTATTATCTAAATACTCAAGATGGTGAAAGAATAATTGAAGAAAAACAACATAAGATAATGCATGAAAATCAAGTGTATACCTCAAAAAATATCCATCCTCCTAGATGAGATAAATGGAGTGCATCCTTTTTCCATTTAATTTTCTCTTTTGATGTGATATGATTTGGATTGTTTAATAAACTAGCATAACCTTGATATGTAAAGACAAGAAAATATTAAAGGTAAATAAAATAGAAGTGTAGAGAAGGGAGATTCATCACCCCAAGGCTCCAAATCACGGGAGAGCCTAAGGGAATGAATTTTCCTAAAATACCTCAGGGTGTTTGACAAGTTGAGAGAGGGGTTGAAAAGGAAGGGCAAACAACGCACCGTTTCCCTTTTGGAAAAAATAGGTGTATCCAAAATCGGGTGAATCAGCCTCAAAGGTTTCAGACTATAGACCAATCAGCTCACTATTTGAGAATGGTAGTGCAGGAAGAAAACTATAGTGTGACATGTTGGTGTCTTAGGGACACATTAGAGTCCTATATGAACAAACATCTAGCAAACAAATGGAAAACACAAAGGGCCTACTTATGACTTGACTAACACAGTTTCACAATTTGATAGAGAGAATGCAGGGAATAGAAAGCAAAACAAGAAGAATAGTAGAAACTACTCTAATGCAAAAATGAAAAAGAGGGATAAGGAAAAGATACCACTCCACCCACACTTTGATTCTTCAACTCCAACTCCAAAAGGATGAACCAACACTTGCACACATGGAAACAAGAAAAATGTTGGGTTGTGTTTCAAGGTCTACCTCAGTCAGACCCCCATTTTGGTGTTCCCACCTCCACAACTAGCTAGATATGCAATGAGATAGAGAAATCGATAAAGAAGAGAATAGAAAGTATAATATCAAATAAAGTGCAAATAAAACCTGAGTGCTACTCTATAAGACACAATGATGCAAACAAAATAACAAGAGCAATATCACCTTTCCTCATGTTGGCACTTAAGCCTGAGAGGATAAGATGACACCATGCTAAGAGAACGAAGCTTCGTCAACCTGCAAAGATGATGGAGTTGCAATAAGAAAGTTGTAGAAGCCAAGTAGAGAGCATGAATCGCCGAGAAGAGAGCAAGAGTGAGCTTGAAAGAGTGAAATAACTTTCAAGAAGTTTTAAGAATGAATGAGAGAATGAGAAAATTACATCCAAGAGTGAAAAAGTGAAAAAGTGAAAAAGTGAAAAAGTGAAAAAGTGAGTTTGAATTTCTAAAATAGAGTTAAAAGGTAGATTTATGTTAGTCAATGAAGGATAAAAGATGTTACCTTTGCATCCAACTAAAGACGTAATAGTTTTGCAAATTCTAGGGGCAGGAATCCTGTCAGGACGTAAGTGCGATGCGTAGATGTTTGTATGGCACACGTGCATCCTCAATATAAATTCCTCCACCAACACAAAAAAATTAGGCCATGTAGAAGAAATAAGCTAACAGTGGCGAGTTTGCATCATCTAACTTATAGTTTCTAAATTAAAGGTAAAATAAATGGGGAATTTTCCTAGGGTGCAAATTTGTACCATTATATTTTTCCACCACTTTAGTGAGTATATGTGTCAGTGTGAATGCAAGCTAAAGTAGAAAGAGATTGAAGAGAATATACCAATAGCATTGAGGAAGCAAATCTTTGATCTGGCTAGACATGAGGAAAGGAGACAGATGACTCCACAGGTTCTCGGTCCTACAAATCTATGAAAGATAGGAAGCTCCACATGTTCTCAATCTTACATAGTAAGTTGTGATCTCACCACAAACATGTTAGGTTGCAGACAAAACATGTTAGTCAAAAAATCATAAGACACGCAAGCTAACATGATAAGACAACTTAATTAGATACATAGTCAGGTAAGCCTACGATTGTTGCAAACTCTGTTGTAGGACAATCACATAAAAGATAGGTCTAGTTGAGTTTCCCCTTGGATAGACGCAAGGATATATGATGTCTAAAACCAAGACACAATGACATCGAATATCAGATAAAAGACACTCAATTTTGCAAAACATCAAGGAATTCAATTGAAGGAGAAGTTTTCAAATGGGGTTCCTTTGGTAGGAAACCCTTCAAGACACCAAGGGGTCCATTCAATGGAATGCTCCCATTGAAAGACACCACATTTTCTGAAAGTTATTTTTTCATCAAGGAATCCTTTTGAAAGATCCTTTCATCAAGGAATATGTTGGAAAGAATGCTCCTTCTCAAAGGAATTTTTTCATTTTTTTTCATTTTAGAAAAAGTGCTACTTTTTCAAAGGCAAATTTTCATATCCTTTCGCATACGAGATCCTTTCTGAAAGAAAATTTCATCTAGGAGTCTTGAGAGAATACAAGATTTTGGAAAATGATAATTTTCAATAAGGGATTCTTCTATCAAGGAATTCATAGTAAAGAAAATTTGACACCAAGGAATCCTTTTGAAGAGAATTCACCAAATTGAAAATTAGAACATCATGGTAGCCCCCCTTAGGATGGTGTGTGCTACGCAAAGGAGCACATAACATCCTAAGGAGAGAAAGGAGAGGCGGACATATTGTGGAACACAACACATAACGAGATGTATTATGTGGTATGTTTTCACACAAACACAAGGGACAAAAACTAAGAACCACAACATCAAGAAGCAGACAAAGACAAAGAAATTAAGAAGATAGGGGGATTTGAGAGTTCGGGGTCATATTTGTTCATAGATACAAATAGATATAATGTGTTGTATGAACAAATGGTCATCAATCCCCAAAGTACTTAGATCATGAAGAGATCACATGAAGACACAATAAAAATTATGTCAACATGGAAGAGGGACTAAATTCCCCCAACACTTTGCATCATCCCCAATATCAAAAATCAATTTCACACCATATAGAAGAATGATGATACACATAGAAGTTCATGAAAAAAAATTGTGCCTATATCCAACCACCTACAATGGTAGCAAGGGTCCTCCAGGAAAGTTCACAAACACAAAAAAATGCATGAGGGAACACAAACACACAAACAAATCTAATCTACAAGTAAAGAAGAGGTACTACCCTACTCCTCATCGACCAACACCTATCATCCTGCTCCCAATCTAGATCATTATAGGGGAGGGTGGAAAAACCTGTAAGGATGGGATAGTAAGGGAGGTACCCTCTAACTCACCTAGGGAAAGGGCCAAGGAAGAAGGCCCCTCAAGATCTTCTTTGTCGAGCTCATATGAGGAAAAATTCATTGATCTTGAAAAGATCAAGGACAAAGTCAAGATATCATCCACTGAATTAAACATGCAGTTCACTGGAGTGCCATGCGTCAGTGAGGTGGTTGAAGAAGGAGGCGCTTGGGATCCATTTCCAACCTCATCAAGAGGGGCAATGAAAAAATCAAGGGATGTAAGGATCACCTCCATCACAAGGATGGTGCAAGCCAAGATAGAACCCACTTCTATAGAAGGTGACCCCTTCTTTTGACCTCCACTTGAAGCAAGGTTGTCCTCCAACTTACGCTTCAGTGGAGGATGTGGAATCCCCATAGAAGAAGTGAAAGTTAAGGAGGAGGGGGGAAAATCCGTAGTAGACACCACCATGGTGTTCAGAATGCCTATGGCCTAAGAAAAGGGAGGAATGACTGGGAGGGACATCAAAAGAGGGGCTCCATGGAGGGAGCGATGAAAACTTGCACCCTTTTGGGGTGAGGATCATCAGAGCCTACCGAGGGAGTCGAAAGTAGAACATAAGTGATTGGAACTGAAATAGGCATAGCAAAGAAAGACAAATTAGGAGAACATACAGAAACATGGGCCACTGGCTCCCCGTTCATCTTTTGTGAGGAGGTGTGTTTGATGGCCAGATTCTTTTTCTTGTGCTTTCACTCACATGCAAGATGGCTACGTTAACTATGAGCATTGTAAGATGCATCCTGAGAAGAGGCTGAAGACTAGATCTCAACCACAAGAGTATCCTTCACTACCGTGGTTGCTGGAAGGGAAGGCTCTTGGGCAGGAGCAGGAAGAGGAAGCATAGGGGCAAAAGAAACTACTAGAAGAGAAACAAAAACCGGTGCCTTAGTGGCGGGTCTCTTCCCATTCTCTACCTTAGGGGTAGATAGAGAAATAGTAGGAGGTCACGAAGACCAAGACACAAAATCAACCCCACAAGGACCTTTCCCCTTGTTGTAGAAAATAGGCCTAGGAACTGTGGGAAAAATAGGAAACTCAAAGACCTGCCACTTCAATTTTCTCCATGTGGGCACCATCGCACTTCCCATACGAGGCATGTGGGTAGAAGATGAAGGTGCCACAACAAGGAAAGAAGTAGAAGTAGGAGAAAATGATGCGGAAGGAGAAGGCCCTTAAGCATGAGCAAGCTTCTCCTTTGCCTTTTTCTTGGCGAAAGAAGCAACTTTTTGTTACACAATCATGGAAGCCTTCATAAAGACTGCATAGGGGATGCCAGATAACTAGCCTTCAACGTTGATCCCCCAATCTTGTATTTAATATAAGCCTTATACAACAAATATCTCCTAGGAGGGAGAGGTCCAACCGAGGTAGGCCATAAGTGATCCAATAAGAAACCCCCACATGACACCAACGATTTATAACTGGTGTTGTGCATTGCGTGCACAAAACCTTCATGAGGAAATTTCAAACATATATAAACCAAAAAGGTGACAACATTCATAGAGGTCAACCAGGGGATACCCAACCTAACTCAAAATAGGTCAGACCTTGGAATGATAATGAAAGAAGCATCAACAACCTTGAGTCCAACCAAGATTGAAAGAGAAATAGATCCCAAATGGGTAACACAAAATCCATCATGCGTATAAAGGGTGGTCTCTAAATATTCATACCTTTGCCTAAGTAAGTCATATATGAATAGAGTCTCCTTCGTTAGCACATTGACCTGACTCGTTGGATCAATTAAGATTCCAGTTGTGACATCTTCCATTGATCCGGGTAGAGATGTATAAAGGGGAGATATCTTTATTGAGAGGCTCATCATGTGAGGTAAATGTTATGTCAGGTGTAGCCCTCAAATTTTTGGGAGGAGGGATACGCATGAATGAAACCATGTTCACATACTCAGATGGAACTAACTCTAATGATGTAGAAGATTATGTTACCAAATTTACAAAATGAGAGGGAAAAGGATGAGTATAGATTTGCAATTCACTATTAGCCTTTGCCATAGATTTATTACAATTTTGTTTCTTTCCATCAAGACAAATAGTCTTGTCATCAATGCAGTATTGAATCTCATGAAATAGGTGTACGCATCGCTCAATATCATGCCCGTGTAATTAGTGGAATTGAAAAAATTGATGCTCGTCATACCAATCAGGATATGGCTCAGTCAGAGGTTGAGGTTCTGGCAATGTTAGAACTTTATCTTTTAATAACTTCTTCAAAACAATAGTATAGGACTTAGATAATTTTGTGAAATTTATATTGTTCCCTAGTCCCTTATCCTTAGATGTAGAGACCACGTTTACAATAGCTTTTTTTAACTAGAAACCGACACTATAGATCAGTTGTAAGAATAGGAACACAAAGACATACCCTTGAACTATGCCATCTATTGGTACTCACACAATGCGGCACATAAGTGTGTGAAAGAAGGTTATTTCATTAAGGAAAAAAATTCTACCCATGAATTTTGTAAGTTTCCAATGAAAACCTTTTGCACATTTGATTTGAGTAGCGACTAAGAAATTTGAGAGAATAGCACTTGATATCGAGTGATAAAATCAGTCACCTTCTCTTGGTCCCCTTGCTTACATTGGATGAGATCCAAAAAGGTCATCTTTAGCCTGATATTAGTGTGGAACTGTCGGAGGAGTCGATTTACCAATTGATCAAACGAGAAGATAGATTTATCTAGTAAGGAATTGTACCACTCAAGGGCAGTGTCCTTAAGGTATCTAAGAAAGAGCTTAGCCATTAGAGAATCATAGTGGAAGAAATCAATTCACATAGAATTAAATGTTGAAACGTATGTCTGAGGGTCCCCACAACCACCATAATTTTCAAATTTTAGAATATCCATCCCTTGAGGAATAGGAGTGTTTAAAATACCAATAGATAAAGGATTATGGTGAAAGATAGGTTGAGAAGTAGCATTGGATAATTTTTCTAGTTGGTTTTGCATCTAATCCATGTTTGCAACAAGGTGTTTAAGACAAGGTTAGAAGATGAAGCAAGACCAATGGAACCTCCACCAAAACTATTAAAGCCACTAGCAGAGACCCCACCACTAGGACCAGCATGGGCTCTAGGATTGCCACTAGGAACATTAGAGCTGGCAAAGTCGAAACCCAAAGGTACCTTATTTACTTTAATGATGGGGTTGGTTGAGGACCAGAAGTAGTGTTAATGGAATGGCAAATCTCGGCCATGCATACCAATACCATAGGCATCAAAACTTCTATCTATTTTTCAACAGTCTCAGACCTAAGGTCTTAGGCAATGCTATACCCAAGATTATATGATGGAACATGGGTTTCCACTATGTTTGCAAGGCCCCATAGAAATTCTAGACCTACCTATTCCTTGTCCAACATAGTTCTCAAGTCATTTGTAACCTTAGCAGCCTTAGCCATGATTCTTTATTTTTCTAGATACTACCCAAACTCCAAAATCCTTCTATCTAGGGAAGAAATTTGCTCTGCACAAACCTCAAGAGCATCATGTTCCTCCAATGATGAAATGAAAGGGGAAGTAGGAGGTGTAGGAATACAATGATCTTCCACAAAAGGACTAGAGAAGCTCGTATTTTTTCTTGAAATTATTTCGTCAAAGGTAGGACTGATAGTGACCTTCTTAGGATCCATCTCTATATGTCGTAAGATCCTTCTAACAATGTGCCCCAAATTTGTTGACTGAGTTATAAAGCTCATAAAATCTTCACAACACACAATTACGTAACACACCAGGACACGAGAGAAAGGTTGTTTGACGGGTTAAGAGGGGCTAAAAAGGAAGGGGAAAACAACGTATTGTGTATCCAGAATTGAGTGAGCTAGCCTCAAAGGCTTGAGATTGCATACTAGATAACTCACTATTTGAGGATGGTAACGCAAGAATCAGAATCCAATATGGTGCGTTGACATCTCAAGGATGCGTTGGCATCTTGTACGAAGAAAGGTTTGGAAAACAAACAAAAAACACAAAGGGCATACTTACGACTCAACTGACACTATTTCACAATTTAATAGAGAGAATGCAAGGAATAGAAAGTACAACAAGAAGAATACTAGAAACTACTCTAATGAGAAAATGACAAAGAGGGATAATGAAAAGATACCACTCCACCCATGCTTTGATTCTTTAACTCTAACTCCAAATGGATGAACCAACACCTACACACATGAAAACGAGAAAAATATTGGGCTATGTTTTGAGGTCTGCCTCAGTCAGACCCCCATTTTGGTGTTCCCACCTCCATAGATAACTAGATATGCAATGAGACTTAGAAATCAATAAGAAAGAGAATAGAAAGTATACTATCAAATAGAGCGCAAAGATAGTTTGATTACTACTCTATAAGACACAATGATGTAAACAAAATAACAAGAGCAATATCACCTTTCCTCCTGCTAGCACTCAAGGTTGAGAGGAGAAGATGACACCACACCAAGAGAGTGGAGCTTCATCAACCTACAAAGATGATGGAGTTGCAACAACAAAGCTATAGAAGCCAAGTAGAGAGCAAGAATCGCCAATAAGAGAGAAAGAGTAAGCTTGAAAGAGTAAAAGAGTAAAATAATGATCAAGAAGTTGCAAGAATAAATGAGAGAATTGTATCAAAGAGTGAAGAAGTGAGTTTTAATTTCCAAAATAGAGGTAAACGATCAATTTTCATCAGTTAAGGAAGTAAATAAGACATTACCTTTGTAGCCAATCGAAGACATAATAGTTTTTCAAATTCTAGGAGCAAGAATCATGTCAGGATGTAAGTGCGGCACACAAATATTCGTGCCATGCGCACACGTACTCGACAAAAATTCCTCCACTGATAGAAAAAGACATGGCCATGTAGAAGGAATAAGCTGACGGTGGTGGGTTTGCATCATCCAACTTATAGCATCTAAAGTAAAGGTAAAATAAATGGGCAATTTGCCTAGGGTTCAAATTTGTACCATTACAAGAAGATAATGCAATACACACACAAAACCTTCACCTAAAACTCCTTTTTCTCCTCAAATAGAGTTGAAGTAGAATTCACCCTATCTCCACTTGATTTTCTCTTTTGATGTTTTGATGGAGGAATGTGTTTGTTTATACAAATAGCATGATGATATGATTGATATGATAAAGATTAGCTAGGCTTTGGAAGAAGTAGATAGAAAATACAACAGTGTAACAATAACATAAGAAGAGATTACCCAAATGAGATGAGAGGCTTTTCATTTATAGAATTCCATGAGGGAAATCAAGGGTCAAAATACATTGGTTAATGGATGGATATGATTGATTGAGGATTATGGTTTGGATCAAAGTTGTAGACAAATGTCACATGAGAGATAAGGGCTAGGTTTAGGAATGGATTAAGGAAACATCTTTATGTGAATGGATAGGATTAAGAAGTGTGATATGTGTAATCTAGACAAAGTCTCAGTTAGACATGTGAAGGAACATTTGTCACATGATGAAAATTTTAGATTATGTTCCATGTGAACAAGATAAAGGGCTAGGATTAAATGGACAAGAATTGACGGATAATGTGGAATTAAATATTTAAAGAAAAAGGTAATGGGGATTAATTAGCCTAAATTAATTAATTAATTTGGTTAGAGGGTTTTGGGATAAGAGTAATAAATAATGAATATTTGTTTAATTAACTAGCTAGGAGAAGGTGGGAAAAAAGGTGATGGGATAAATTAATTAAAATAAATATTATTTATTTAATTAATGGCTTAGGATAGTCTAAAATTAGGTGTGGTTGGGTAAGGTTGGATTTCAGGTGTCTACAATATGATTATAAATGAGATAGCAAAATAACATCATATGGGTATGATAGTAGACTTGGACCTTTATGATGAAATATGAGAGCTTCTAATTATAGAGTTTTGAAGAGACAAAATTGATTATGATAGATTGATGATGGATGGATAAAATTGAATGAGGATTAGCATTGAGATCAAATATGTAGTCATGTGACATGTATCACATGAAGGATATGATCTAAGTTTAAGATTATGATAAGGATAAAAATCCTTTTGTGAATGGCTAGGACTAAGAAGTAGGGTATGAGATGAGTGGATAAAATAGAAAGTTAGTTTTGACTTTTGGATAGGTATTTAAGTTCAATGAATCTAGAAAAGGAGTTAGGCATTGTAATGTCCCAGAATTGAAGTTAACATGTTTTATAACAAAATTCAACAATTCCAACATTTCATTCTAGGAAATAACATACTAAAAAAAATTCACTTAATCGTTGATAAAAATAATGAAAAAATACATGGAGAGATTAATCTTTTGTACTAGCTAACTACCCCATAACTAGTCATAGTTTGGTTTGATAGGAAAGCCTTGAAAAGGGTGCCTATAAATTTCTCAATTCATCTAATGCCAAGGGCACGCAATTTCCAAACTAAGACAACTCGCCCCTTGGCCCCAAGCGGTAGGAACGTCCAAACTAAGACAATTCCACCATTGGGGTGGCCTACTTAGCATGGGAGAACCCATAAACTGTATCTCCCTAACTTGCTTCCTTCAACCTTACATTTGATTGATTATAGGATAAAGACATACATACATAAATATAATCTATTCCAATATAATTATATCCATTATTTCTACTATCTGAGTGCAGACCTCTTTCTTATTCTTTGATGATTTGAGGATGCCTTCTTCAAATAATTTTACCTTTATATATATTCAATGGTGGAGGGGGAAAAGTCACATCTCTTCATTCACATTCTTTTCTTGGCAAAGGACACCACCTTCCAAACCAACGCTAACTTAAAACATTTTCATCTTATTGTTAATTATGCCTTTTTAAGATGGAGCTTTGTCTTCTTTTAATTTTAGTCGGCCCCCTCCCTTTTTAATAATTGCCAATTTTTAATCCATTTTATTCTAGTTGGTCTACTTCATAATTAAATTACTTTGATCTAGGTTGATCTGCTTGATAATTAAATTATGTAGTTACTATTTATTCCAATCATTTGGGTTTTTCTTTATTATGTAATGTTGTGATTTAAGGCATAAAACAGTTCATTACAGGCATGTGAAGGAGACACTTGTCACATGATGGAAATTTTAGATTATGATTCATGTGAACAAATTTGATGACTATGATTAAATGGGCAAAGATAAAAGATAAAGTGAATTTAATTAATTAAATCAAATATTTAATTAATTAATGGAATCATGTGAAGGGGTAAAATAATCAAATAAATGATAAATACCTATTTAATTAAATGCTAGGATAAAATAAAGGAAATGATAGAATTAATTCAATAAATAATAAATATTCATTTAATTAATGGATTAGAATAAAGATAAAATTAGGTGTGGTTGGGTAAGATCGTATTTTAGGTGTCTACATTTTGCCCCTCTTTGATATGACATCTCAAAGGGGTGTTGTATCAAAGAAGAAAAAAACATAATGGATAGGAAGGGATACAGAATAGTGGTATGATGCCCTAGTCAATGAAAGGGATGAGGAAGGATCAATGATGAGGTAATGGGATGCCCCCTTGAGAGGACATGTGGGTTAAGAGAACACAAGTGTGCTCTCCAAATGGAAGGTAATCTGGTTATGATGGAAAAGGATGAAAAGGAAAGGGAATTTGGTTATACTAGTGTGTAAAGAGAAATCCTAAGATTTGATAAATAAATAAAATATGCACCAAGATATGAGGAACCAAGGTAACAAGGTAACATTTGCATGGACTTGGCACTAAAAAAAGACATACATGAGATGAGATGAGATGGATATGAGAGGGTGTAGATGTGTTTTTTATTATGGGATGAAGCTTTTATTATGGGAAGAAGGGATGTGCAAGGATGGATTCAAATGCATGAGGCTTGATGTAGGAGCATCCAGTGGTGTAAGGGCAATCCTACATCACCCAAATATATTTACTTTCATTTAGATTTTTGTAGATGTTGTTGCATTTCTATATACCCTTTTCATCAAAAAAGAGTTTCCAACTTTCATAACTATTTTTTTGCTTTTTTTGCTCAACTGCTATTTTTAGCAGGTATGAATTTGAAGGCGTGAGAGGACATAAATTTAAGGGAAGCTTCAAGATAGAAAGATAAGCACTTTGGCGAAAGAATCAGATCAAGATCATTCCCGGTTCAAAAGTTATTCAAGTTTCAATTTCTACTTTTTGCCTTATAAAATCTTCGAAGCTAATTTTGAGGTACTTAGAGGCTCCGGATGGGCCCAAAAATTGGCGAAAAACGAAAGTGGTTGGCCTTTAGGCCCCACTTTTTGTCACTTCATTTTCACAAGAGCTTTCCGAAAAGGTATTATGATTGAAAATCCAACGGTTGGATCTTAAGTTAGGGCTTCCGGAAGTTAGGGCATATTTTGAATGTCGTTTTTGGCTCCAAATGGTGAAACGGGCTATTTTGGGGCTAGTTTCTATTTCTTTTGGGCAATTTTTGGGGAAAGAAGATCGCATACTGCGAAAAGGGGAATTTCTGTAGTTTCTTTCTGTAATCTGCATGTAAGAAGTTCATCATTCTGAATATAAAAAGATTCTCTGATTTGTGTGTGTATTTTTTGTGTCTTGGGTTGGCGCCCTCATCAAGGCTTGAAGACCAAAGTGTTGAATACTAAGATATATACAAGGTTGTATCCTTGACATAATTTAGGTGTAGCTTCTGCATCTAACATATGGGAAAGAATGGGGAAGGTGGATAATTATGGAGGAGGTGACAGGTGATGCTAATCAATGAGAAATACAATGGTAGGTTTATTAGAGTTGGACATGGATGTGCGATATTTTACTATGCATGGGAAGATGAGAATGATGGTGGTGGGCGAGATGGCATCCTAAGAGATGGTGAAAATGAGACTACTAGACATGGTGCATGTATCCATGTTTTCACCATGGTACTTGCCAAAGACACCATCAAAGTGGTTTTCATAGGTATGGATGGATTATTTCTCTTTACTATTTTTTTGCATATATACATACATACATACATATATATATATATTCAATAATTGAGACTTGATGATTTTGGGATCAAAGCAAAAAGTTGTTGACCTGGTGGATGTTCCTTGATGAATGGATGTGGATGTTATTCTGACGAAGAGGAATGATATATATTGTCCTGTAGGAGGGAGTTAAGGTAGAATCATTAATATGTGCACTACCAAGGCCTTCATCTGTCTCACATAAAGAATCTTGGGCAACCTTTAAACTAAAGAACTTCAAAGGGTTGGCACTGTGGACAACTAAAAATTACTAAAGCACTTTTATTTTCTCATTTCATCATTATCTTTATCATTTCTTCTATCTCTATTTATTAAAAAAAATTTAATTATTTAATTATCTTAATCTTTTTATCATATCTATATTAATTATCAGCACTTATCATTTTCCCTCCAACATCAATTAAAAATTAAAATTCAATTTATCTTTGGTCCTCTATAATTAAGTTATTGTCAAAAAATAATTAATTAGCTAACACTCCTCTTTTAAATAGATTTAAAAAATTTATTTAAATTGCATCTTTTCTTATAATCTAACTATCGTTTTTAGTTAATTCTTCTAACTTTCCCTCCATCAAATTCATATTATAAGTTCTACACTATCTTGAATTTTCCTATACATTGATCTTTTTAATTAATCTCCATCATTGATCAAATATCAAGTGAAGCATATAAATAAGAAGTTTTCATTTTCATTCAAACCCCCTAGCACTCTTATTATCAAAATCATTATATCACTTTTATCACTTAAGCACTGTCAATTAAGCATTATCAAGTATTTATCATTATCATTGTCAAGCATAGATATCATATATATTTGAACATTTTATCATTATCATTATTATTGCATCATATCATTATTATTCTTTCATAGTTTGTTATTTTGAAGAGCAATGATAAATGGAGCAAACCAAGATCTTAGTTGTGATGATTTTTCTTGTTATCTAGATTCTATATTCTGATCCAAGATCTTAAACTTCATTGTGTGATTGTGAAAGTGTGAGTTTATATGTTGATTGAATTTTGTGATTCACATTTTCATCATCCATATTTTGGCACTCTTGGTAGGACCCAAATCCTAGATTTAACAAGAAATTTTTCAAGAATTATGTCTTTGAAATTATAGATCACATTTTTGCATTTGGATCAATTTGTAACGCTTTCGAGCTAACAGATGGCACCATACAAATCCAACAATATACTGATAACCATGTCAAACAAGAGTAATCAAAGATGTACATGAGTATAAAATGACTCTGACACTGAATCACCAAGATATGAATAGCTATAATCTCACAAAAGTACCATACTCACAAGAATCCATACAAAACTTAGATAGAACCAACAACAAATAAATTATTCCTAAACATCTTCAAACCTAATCCACTATGTATTTCTCTAAACAAGCTTTTTGTTGACTATAAGAAGTCCAAATTTTGACTTTGCATGCATAATTTATGACCTCTCCAAGTTTGAAAATAATATCTAACTTCCAAAAAACATTTTTCTACCAAAATAGAAAAACATGGAAAAATCACTGATACCACAGTGTAGTGCTCAGAACCATCTTTCTAACGACTATAAGAAGTCGAAAAACCAACACCCAAAGTGAAAGTTATGCCTCTGAGAAAAAAATTGCCCAATTTTTACATTAGGTGGCAGGTTGGTGACCCCTTGGGTGGCCCGCCAGTGGCAACAATTCCACCAATGTGATGTTTCCCACAGGGGTGGCAAACCTAATTCAAAAATTAAATTAGGTCTAGTTTTATGATTTTAAAACTGGGCGAAATTTTTTTTGAGCCTCGTAGGGCTTGGCGTGTGGCCCCTAGTGGACTAAGGGTTTGAATCTTGAGGGTCGAAGCCCATCAACCCAACACCTATTGGTTGGAAAGCACGACCAAGGGGCGGTGTGTGGTCAGCAGACTACCCGCCCCTAACTTTTAATATTTTTTATTTTTTATTTTTTTTATCGATATTTTTGGAAGAAAAATTTATTAATTTTTTTGACCTGTAGAATAAATTTAAGGTCATACAATTGTATGACATGGGTAGAGGGAACAAAATTATATTTTTTCGATAACAAAAATAATTCAAATTTTATGTCAATCTTCATCTCTCAAACCTCTTAGGTCCATGGTGATGTTTGTTTTGCCCCAATGGGTCATCATAAGCATTTCCCCTATAAAACCCTCATAGTAAACATCCATTAAAAAAAACCCCTTTTTCAAACAAAATATTTACAATAAATAACCACAAATCTGCAACCTCAAAACCCAAATCTACAAAAATTAACTTGCACAAAACCCTCATACCTTGCAATGTTTTCATTCTTTCCTTGTAATCCCTAGATTCAATTATGTACTAGGTATACTCCAACAAATGTTATAGAAACCACAACCATGACTCTAATACCAAATGAATGGAAATATGTATCCACCCAAGATAATTTATAGACAACCCAAATAGAAAAAGCTATGCAAACAAGTATTTGGAGTCCATATGAAAAAAATATACAACATACCATCAAAGATGACACAATATATACCTTATAAAATCCCTCAAGAGGTTAGAACCCAACCTCCAAAAGCATCCATAAATCATGTATTATTCAGCAATAAAGATTACAATACATATTCAAAGTTATCCATAAATATCGTTGAAACATCCAGCCCTCTACAAGTTCTCCATGTGAACAAACATGTAACCAAAAATACCATGCCATGCTTCAAACCCCACTAATGCTAACAAGAGATGTTCTCAATGGCTAACCAACCAACCTTAGAGGACTACCCATGTGCTTTATTTTATAGTGTTGCTTGGCAGAATTGCCGTTTAAACAAAAACTTATATTGACTCCATTATGACCAAAAGAAGAACTAATCGATCATCAACAATTGGAGAGATCACCATTGCATTGGTGATATTCCTTTGAATTTTAGTTGAGGTATAACTCCTTCTAATATAATTTTAATTTTCAGAATTTTATGAAATCCAAGATATGCTTTTGACCAAAAAGAAGGAAAGGAAGACTAACATCTATCCATAGCCATGAAATAGATGCGAATTGAAAATGATTTAAAATGACTAACTACTTTAAAAATTAAATGAGAAAACCATCAATATCATGACTCGTAGATCAGACTATCAACAGTAAGCTGATTTGACTCACACAATTTCAACATTCACAAAAGATATATGAATAAAACACAAAAGAATATAACATCCTCACAAGGAAGGAATGACCATAGCACCTATCTAAGCTCATAGGCTTATTCATAAGCATTAAGTGTTTCATTCAAAATTTACTAATCATAGACAATAAACATCTACAACAAATAATTAAAACTGCAAAATTGATCATTGAATTAAGATCAATTATCTCTCATGCATCATAGTGCAAGGGGGATAAAAAATTTGGACCCTTGCCATGTTCAAATAAAACACATTTATAGTTTTAAAAGTATAATTGTCACCAAAGTCTTGCAATAGCTGAAAGAAATCGATTCTTTGAAAGAATCATAAACATTAAGCTCATCATAACATAAACAACCAAAATAATTGTTGAGAAGATGAAAATAAGATTAATTACTGAGGAGGCTGAGCATTTTGATCGCTAGAGACTTATTCTAATGTTGGCATCTGTTGAGTTGAAGCCACACGTGCTTTGTAATCATTCAGTGTATGCATGATGATGGGAATTTTGGCCTGTTGCAAGATGATCACATTCTTTGTCCTCAACTGCTAGGTTGCCTTGTTAATACGAATGAGCTCCAACTTACGTGTGATAAGGATAGGAAAGTCCTCACGCAAGGTTAACGTAGAACTAATCCTAGCCAAATTCTTCAATGTTTCATTATCAAACACCTATTCCCCTAATAAAGTATCAACTATTTTCAAGAATCCATATTTTAGCTCCTCAACCATGGTAGGACCTCTGTTGTTGGCCTTCATTATTTGACATCCAAAATCAGAGAATTTTTTATTGAAATTGTTGTTGAGGTGATTACATTCCTTCATCAAATTGCTTTGTTCCATAAATTTTTATCGTATGATAGAAAGCTTTCATTCTATGCTTTTCTTCCACATAATAACCCGGGGACCATCTTTAGATGAAATAATTTTTTGTGAAGTAGCTTTATCCCTTCTTCTTAGTAAGCCGCATTTGAATTATCCTTAATACTACTATTCCAATCAATTGGTTGGAGGGGCTACATTTGCACCTTGCAGATATAAATGGGATCAATCAAATCAGAACCATCATCATCAACTCCTTTTATATTCAATCCTAATTTAAAATTTAAAATTTGACCTAGAGTAAGCCTCATCTAATCTCCCTTTCTCACTTCATTATCATCAACACAATCAAACCAGTAATCTTCTAGGTCTAGCACATGGTAAAATCTAGGACCGAGATGAAGATTACTAACAATTTTTTTACTATCAAATGGAAATCTTCTTTTATAATTGGGAAAATTATACATTGTAATATATTTCCCTGTGTTGAGGGCATTGGACTAAAATTTGCATTGATAATAACCCAAGAAAATAGGGAAGGAAATGCCCACCTTCTTTCTTTCTTCATGCCTTTTATTCACTTCAATTACTTGGTGACATATCTCTATCAAAATAAACTTATCTTCCACATACCTAGGTAGCTTAAGGGGAAACCCGTCAAACCCACCAACCCTTATGTAAACCTTTGAAACTGAATAAAGAGACTGACATATTTAATAACCAATTGGAAAGCTTCAGAAGATACCTTCAGGACCAAATCACCTTGTAGCTCCCTAAGCAATTGCATAGTAAATACATCATTTACCATTAAGAAATTTGTGTAACTCTTTTCAAGTTGTAAATCAGGGTAATAATCATAAATTTGAATTTTCTCATCATAATCCTCTACAGGGTTCAATCCTATCCATGGTCTAGTACAAGCCAAGGCATAAAAGAGATAGGATGACATGTAAAAACTTTTTTTAATAGAAAAATTACATATCATGTCATGCAACCAGTTGCTAATTAAGGTTTCCCAGTCCAAGTATTGTTTCCCAGTGCAAATTACTTGAATGAAGAAGAACATCCATTCTTCAAAATCATGTGCATTCATATTTCCTCTTACTCTATGCAGCAACACAATGATGTCTAAAATTCCCTCCCTAATATGAGACTTATGCATCTTTTTAGGCAATTGGAATTTTCCCCTTCTCAAGGGATCAAACCACTCCTTAGCAATACAATTATGATAGCAACCTTTCTTTTCATAAAATTGGCATTGTGATAGGGTAAAATCAAAATTTGGCGTACACTTCTCTTTCAAGAATCTAGAAGCACCCACTGATAGTATCCCTATCTAAAGTTATCAACAAGTTGTCTTTGGTCTAGATTTCCCTAGTTTCAGGGTTATAGCACATTATGCATTCCAATACAAGGTTTGTGCATTGCAGAGCCACTAGGAAAGTGGTGGCTTGCAATAAACCACTCTTTACCATTCTTTGAGAAATGGGAGCCCTCTTTGGTTTGCTAATTCTTCCCCAAAACTCCCTTAGATTAATATGGCCTAACCTAGTATCTCCTATTTTTGGTAACAAACTATCTAAGCCAGACAAGTGTTTGTATCTGAGGTATTTGTACCTCATTTTGCATCAAAATTTTCACTTCAATTCAAAGAATATTTCAACAATGCCTTCCTTTTGTAGAAATATTAACCTTCTATCACCAAGAGAGGATTTGAGAAGGTTTCTTACCCATATTATGTCACTAATTCTAGCTGAACTAACCTTTCGCATGTCGAATGTATCTTTGCTTCTCTTTACTTATGTGACTCCAATTATCTTCTTAACAATAGAAATAACAATGCCACAAAATCACCTTAATTCACACATGATCAAGCATTTATTTCACCCACTTCAACTTTGACAGCATTAAATTCCTGACAAGTAGGCCACTTGGTGCCAATCTCGAACGTTGTAATGTACTTGATATGATTGGACTTTCAAAATGCTTTCAAAACTAACCCAAGACCTGCCAGAGTTTGAAAACCTTACCTAAGTCCACTTAAGGAACTCTTCCCTTTATTTCATACAAATTTCCTTAATTAGAGTTAATATGAGTTATAAAACTTCCTTCGGCTCCGACAAGGTTTTCAAAACGTCAAAAGTCTCGCTTTCCTTTTCTTTAGATACTTGTTCTTCTTAATAGAAAGATTCTTCGAAAAATACATAGGTTAGAAAACCCTCGCAACATCCGAAAGAGTATTAACAACTTCACAAAAGACCAACTAGTAAGATAACTTACAAAAACAAATGGCTTGATAAATATTAGAGTTGGTAGAATAACAAGTTGGGAGTACGTCATGGAGCTCCAACATAGTTTTAAAAATAGCCAATAACCGATGGGAAAAGTTGAAGTGAGAAATAGCAAAGAATAAAGGTAGTGGCGATTGAATGATTGGGAACTACACACTTAGACCGAGATTTAGGCAACATATAGATATAAGCTCACAAAACCACCTAGTGGTATTACATAAAACCATATGACTAATACCATAAGCTTACAAAACCATTAACCCCCATATTTACTTTTTGGTACTAAGTTTTTCCAATATTAAGTATTTTCCCAATGTACAACCTCACATTAAATATTTATCACAATGTTACATACAACACATAAAGTGGTCCCAAGAATGCTAAACCATGTGATGCATGCATCTCTAGATCCCTTACTTGTACCACATAATAATAAAATATTACATTATAACATTATGCAAAGTGGAAAACACATCTTTTCCTAACAAAATGGATACCCACAACATTATTATGATTCTATAAAGAAAACATAGCCAAACATTTGGATTTAAGCTTATCTTAATATCATATTATTGAAGGTGTGAAGCATGCCATATAGATATCTAAATAGTATCATGTGTAAACAGAGAATTTGGGTCGATTTCCCTCACCCATATTTATGAATTTTGCAATAGTAGTTGGTTAAATATATATTTGGGTCAAACTAGTTCACCCATCAAAGAGTTCTCACTTTCGTGAGTAAAGCCTACATGAGTGTCGAAATAAATCAGACCCCACAATTTAAAATATCGTTGAGCGTAAATATATATAGAGGCTTTGTTACTTTGTCATCATAAAATATATTTGCTTTTCTTTTATCTAAACTTAAGGGAGATATTGTAACCCTTCAATGTATTTAAATTAAATGCAGAAAGCATCTTTTAAATAGTCATTACGATCCATCACTTGGAAATGTATTTTGATTAGTTGTAACACATTGGCCATTATGTTACTTACTAATATGAGATATCTTCCATAACATGAAGTAAGCTAGTAATAGCCATAGGTATTTTGTTGACTAATACCTACAACCGTAAATAAAATTGTTAGTAACCTATTGTATGCTAAATAACAATAATATTTACTTTGTAAAAATAAAAAGATAGAACAAAATCATTTGGTAGTTTATATTCTTATGGAAACATATGTATTCAATTATGTTTATGAATATTAAGCTAGTTGATATATTTCCTTAAATCTCAAAATAGTCAATAAATAGTCTTAAGTATAATAAGATTGTATATTTTATCAATCCATTAATAAAGTTGTATGTCTAATGATACTATGTACAATTTTTTTTATTTAGATTTGTAAGTTATTTTATATGCAAGACAATCCAAGTTTGAAAGACATAAGAGCATCCAGGTTGGGAAATATTTATTATTGAGGAAAATGTGTATAATAAATGGATCCTATACATATCTATGTTGTTTTTTGAGTAAACATGTTTATGTGTAGAATGATAGATAGATCTAATTTCTCTTAATGTTATTACTCATCAAAAAGGCTTTGATCTCTAATCTTGGAAAATTAATAATCCAATCATAAAAACATAAAGTTCACACACATACATATGTGTGTGTGTGTTTATATATACATACACATATGTGTGTCACTGATATATACATATACATGTGTGTGTGTGGTGTACAAATATATATTATCACTTGTTTATGAAACTTGAATTGAGTGATGTAATGGCATTCCTTAATAGTGATGTAATGTCATTCCTTAATACAAGTATTTTCAGGGAAAAAATTTAGACCTTGCATCTCATGATAAATGTGGTTTAATCAAAGCTAGTTACAAATAAATTATCTTTTGGTTAGTTAAAAAATAAATTACATACCTTATTTTATGAGTTATATTGGTATAATATGTTGCAAGTATGAAGGTGTTGTCATTGATGTCAACTATGTCATGGAAGTTGGTTATTGATTGTATATGTCGATGATATTGAGAAAATTATAATAAAGGTTTGTTGGTATTCAGTGTATGCTATGGGATGTGCTTCATGTTGTTGCTATGCTTGTGCAATCTGAGGTATTGTTCATGGCTTTTGGTAGTTGCTATATCCAAAAAAAATTTGGATCATTGTATAGTGTGAGATATCTTCACCAGTATGTGAACTGTACATTTTGGTGTGTTTGGTTGTGGTCTAGGAGAAATGTAGTTGCTTCAGATTTCTTTCTATTTTGGTTTCATGACTTATAGTTCTAAGAGTAATTTGATGAAATCGTGTTCAAGTGAAATTTGTTGTTCGAAAAGATTGGATCGAGTTAAGGATGCATGTGCTTAATTTTTTATGTGTTTTGCACTAGTGTTGGTTGACCTTGTGTTAAACACTACTTGTGAAGATCATAGAAGCATGTAGAGGTGTGTTGGGACTTATTTAGGTCCTCATTAAGAATATGTATGGGTTGCCCTCATTCTAATTCCACCTTAGAATGCTTTGGTGCCAACCTAATTTGAATTTGTAAATGCAAATCCTGTATGATCGACCTTGGAAGGGTTTCAAGGTTGAATACAGTATAAGTACAAGTTGAGATGTTTGTGAGATACGAGATAGATGTGAGACAGTGTGTGTGATGCGAGTTTGTGCAAATCAGTGTGAATTTCAAGTGTTGAGTTCTTGGAGGCAATGAGCTGAAGGTGTACTCTATCATTCAAGCATATCTGCAAGTGTGTGAGAAAACTGTAGTGGAATCTCTATTGCATTTATATATTTTTCTCTCTATAACAATCCTCCTCTATCTTCTTTGTAATTCTATGGTAGTGAGCCCTCCGGGCAATGAGCCATCATTGGATAGTGAGTGTTATCTTAGCAGTGAGCCTTTCTGGTAGTGAGCCTTTGTATTCGGTTTTGGAATTCTTTATATTGTGAGATCATCCTCACCATGGTTTTTCCCTCATTAGGTTTTCCACGTAAATCTATTGTTATTGTGTACATGGTTTATTACTTTCAATTTCAATTTTTGCACTTAATGATTGAACACACTAAGAGAATAAGGGTTTTGTGAATGCTAGTTGATCTAACTTCTAGTGATTTTTTTTAAAGGTTAAAGTTGCTACAACTAATTCACACCCCCCCCCTCTCAGTTGTCTTGTTCAACAATTGGTATAAAAGCTTGGTTCCTTCGAAGAGATTAATTGCTTAAGGAAGGTCTAGGATGGAGAACAAGATATTTATTGAGAGCCCTAAGTTCGATGGCACCAACTACACTTTCTAGAAAACAAAGATGGAAGGATATCTAGAATACTGTGGATATGATGTTGAGAAATCTTATAAGACTCCATACACTGCTCTTGCTAATGGTCCAAGTATTGCTAATGATATCAAGGGGCATGAAGCAAACAATAAGGCAAAATTTATTCTGAAGAATAGTCTTTCACATTCCAAATTTGTTAAATTTATGAATCTGAAGACTGCTAAAGAGTTTGAGATGTCTATGTTTAGTGAGATGAATTTATTTCTTGGGTTGCAAATCAATCAAACAGAAAAAGGGATTTTTATTTCACAATCAAAATATGTAAAAGAAATGTTGAAGAAGTTTGGGATGGATGGTTCCAAACTAGTATGCACTCCTATGGTGACTGGCTGCAAATTGAGTAAAGATGATTATTCACCTAAGGTTGATCAGAGAAAATACAAATCAATGATTGGAGGATTTTTGCATTTAACTGATACCAGACTGGATATCATGCATGCAGTTTGTCTTGTGGCTAGATTTCAAGAGAATCCTAAAGAAACACATGTTGCAACTATTAAGAGGATATTCAGATATCTAAATGGCATTCCAGATTATGTCATATGGTATCATAGGGATCAGGGATAAATTTAGTGGTGAATCTTCACCAATTGGCGAATTCCAAGAATCGGGCAAATCAAAATTGGTGAATTCTAGGTATCCAGCAAGGTGTTCAAATCACCCGGATTTCACAAACTATCAATCCAATGCATGTCCATTCGCCAACAATTTTTTTTTTATGAGGCATGTTTAGGCTATAAATTTTCCATAACAGACTACGCATTTCCAATGGATCGATCAATATTTTTGCCTGGAATCCCAGAGATCATGTCATAAAACACCAACATATTCGCCAATACTATTAAAACAACATTATATGAGGACCCATTTCGCCAATTAGAATTTACAAATAGTTGCTTGTGAAGACCCATTTGCCAATTAAAATTTATAAATAGTTGCTTATGAGGACCTATTTCGCCTTGAAAATTACAAGGTATCGTTGTATAAGCACGCGGGATTCACCAAATTTTTAGCATACCATTTAAAAATCCCGCGGAATTCGCTAAATATGGATTGATATAAATACAATTGAAACTGTTATTTGTTCTTACACATTTTGTTCGGTTTTGAGGTTCTACTTCTTGATTCAGAAGTAAGTGAAACCCGAAAACGTAGACTCAAAGGTGAGTGATCATTTCTTCATACTGTTATTAGTTATTATTTATAATAATAAGATTTCTTTATCTTTTTTCCATTCTTGCTTCAGTCTTAAACATGATTTTGAGTAGGGAATGTGATCTATATTCTCTTTCGATCTTCCCTTCTTAAATAAGAAGATATTTTTTTCTAGCTTTTATTCGAAGTGAGATATCAATATGTCGAGCAGCAACTGCAAGGGTAAGACTCCTAAGGGTAATGAACAGACTGGGAGGCCATCAAAATTCCCAAAACGTGGAGGTACCATACAATATTACTTTGGAATTGACAAAGCTTCTAATCCATCAGATCAAGGTGGAGCTACACCATCGAATCTTCCACCAAATATTATTGAATATGGCAATGACAATACCTCACCGCCACAGGAAGGTCAAGGTGAGATTGTCATTGTATTAAATCAAAATGTATCAAATGAGGATGGAAATACCGCAGAAGATGTTCCAAGGGATACCCTAGATAGCCAGAATGAGATAATTGACTTGGATGAGGATGATGTTGGTAGCAAGAAAAGAAAAGGCAAAGCAAAATTAGGGCACAAGTGGGAAATGACAAGGAATTTTCAAATTGGTTGGTTGTCGAAGTACCCATTCCTTGAAGCAGTGGGGGTATCAAAAGAAAATGATATTGAAAGGGCAATAGAGGTCAAATGTAAATTTTTAGTTGGAAATGTGGAAGAGACAAGACGATGTAGCTAAAGCTTGACACTATAGAAAAGCATATCGATAAAGTTTACAAAAAACAAATCATAGACGGAAAGGAACAATTAGTCGTACGATGGAAATCAAAGAAAGAATGTCTTCATGTTAAGTATGTCGTAGATTATGGAGAGCATAACCATAGAATGTCGAAGATTAAAAAATGTGAAGGTACACTTGAGGCTCATTTTGGAAAATCCATGGCAGCAGCAAATCTGTCAAAAATTGTTCAGATGAGTGTTGTTTTTCATATTTTGTCCAAGGGGCGTCCTATGATAGACTACCTAGAATATTTTGATTTATTATCTTATTTGAGTGTTCCCCACTTTCCCTTCTCACATTGGTCAGTAAACGTTGGATGGGAATGGGCAAACTGTCTTGCTGCAGTGGAAAAGCAAGATTTAAAGGAGAAATTAAAAGAGTCAAATTTCATTGCATTATCTTTAGATGAAGTTACTGCGGTAGACAATACTTCTTGGGTTTGTATGCATTTGTATACTGTAGAACAACATGTTCACCAAGCTCATCTCCTTTGTGTTCGTAAAATGAAGGACAGTTCAACATCGCAAAATCTATTTGAACTAGTCAAGAAATATTTGAATGAAATTGCAAGTATGGATGAATTGACAATTGCCAAAAAGTTGGTGTGTGTAGGAGCTGATGGAGCTGCAGTGATGCAAGGTCAAAGGAGAGGTCTTTGCACAAAGTTACAAACTACTTGTGCACCATGCATGCTTGGCATTCACTGCATGACCCACAAAATGAATTTAGCATTCAAAATTGTAAGCAAGTTTCCTACAGTATCAAAAGTTGAAAATCTAGTTCGCAAGATCCATGCATACTTTTGCCGAAGTCCCAAACATTTCCTTGAATTTCAACATTTTGTTGAGGGAATAACACCTGGAAACAAGCTTCTCAAGGATGTCGATACCAGATGGATCTCCCTACATGGACCAACGCAACGAGTTCTTTCAGAATATCAATCCTTGATTGGAGTGATATACGAGCATCGCAGCACAGTAGACAAATCTCATGACCTCTTACATAGGTTAAGTGATATAGAGACACTCTTGACTTTAGCTAGTCTTCTCCCCATGCTGGATGAGATGAAAAATCTTGTGAATAAAGCCCAAGACAGTACTATGTATATTTATGAATATGCCAATCTACGTAAACTTACATGCTTGGCCCTCGATCATCTATATCTGGATCTAACACAAGAAGGCGCAAATTATTTGATGTGGCAAAAAATTACTGATTTGAATAATCTTGATAATTATTTAAAGTTTAATGCAAGCAGGCACCTATGTATTTGTGTACGTGGATATGAGATACCAATGTACCATTGTAAGACAGCCAGGCGCTCTAGAAAATGAGTACCTGTTAACGAGGAAGATTTTAATGGCATTGTTAAATCTGTTAGTGATAATTTGAAGGAAATTTCAAAATCTCTTTCCTCAGACATTCGTGAAAGATTCCCTTGACATGAAATACTTGAAGCCATGGGTATTGTGTGTCCTCAATTTTGGGTAAACCGAGATAACCCAAAATATTTTCATGATAAAGTAAAAATCTTGATCAAACAGTTTTCAGAAAAGGTAACATACAATGAACAAAGAATAGAAGGAATTTTAAATGAAAATAAGCTTAGAAAGCAATGTCAAAGTCTTGCAACAACTATGAGGGAGCAATATAAATCCATGGGCAAGGAGAATGCCTTTGAACCAGGATCAATAAAAAAGGTTTGGACAAGCTTAGGTCAAAGTGAAATATTGCGTGGTTCGATGTCAAAATATTTCAAACTTGTTGATTTATGTCAAACAATGATATTGGGGTCGTAGGAGGATGAGAGATTTTTTAGTACATTGGGGTTTTTGAAATCAAAGTCAAACAAACTGGACAAGAATTTGGATAATTGCTTGAGGATGAAAGGAACTGCGTATAATGTCAAAAAAAATTGTTTTGAAAGGGCACTCACAATCTGGAGGTCCACATGTGAAAGAAGAGGTTTTGCAACACAGGCTCTCCAATTCCAACAGTCGTCGGTACTAGTGGTAGTGGCAGTGGCAGTGGCAGTGGAAGTGGCAGTGGGCCTGGGATAGATGACAATGATATTGAAATTGACACAAATCAAACAATGAATGTTAAGTTTGAGACACAAGTCGAAGAAAGTGCAGAGCAGTCTCAGAATCAAGATGACTCTTTTACTTTATCTGAATATGAGAATCAATTTGAGGACCCTGACTCTGTTTGGGAAATGGAAGATAATTAGCATGTTTTAGGTATTTTTACTGCACTTCATGAATCATTTTCCATTGTTCCAAAGACCAAACTATAGTTGATGTCTGATGATATTTTATATTGTATTCAATGAACATTGAAATTGTGAATCATTTCACTTCATGATATCTTATTTTATATTGTACTCAAGCATTGCATGAATCATATTCCAAACTATAGTTGATGATTTTTTATATTGTATTCAAATAAATTGTGAATCATTGCACTTCAAGTTCAGGATATTTTATTTTATATTGCACTCCAAGTCTCCATGATATTTTATATTATATTGCACTTCATGAATCATAATACATATGCCAAATTCAAACTGTATTTGATGATATTTTATAAATTATATAAAATTAAATACCATCGGCCTAACAATGCTTCATCGGCAAAACCCCCATCACAGTCTCGTCGATGGCCCGATGAAAATAGCTCATAACCTAGTATCAGTGTAACAATACTCTATCGGGCTGAATCCTAAGGTGCTCTCCCGATATATCGATAAAGTCATCAACAAAAGTAACCATGAATTATAATTTATTACCATGGGCATGAATTATCTTATTTTATCAATAATCACAAAAATATACCACACTTCGATTTTATGAACAATGCAAATTGTAGAAATTTGTGTGACAAGATCCATATTATAGCCTACATTCACATTTCATCCATAAATATTAAACAAATTTGAAATTTCGTAGTGACGTAGTCCTTCCCCCATTCTTAACAAAGTTCAATACCATCGGCTTAACAATGCTTCATCGGCAGAACCCAATCTAGTTGATGGCCCGATAAAAATAGCTCACAACCTAGTATCGATGTAATAATACTCTATCAGGCTGACTCCTAAGGTGCTCTCCCGATATACTAATAGAGTTGTCAACAAAAGTAACCATGAATTATAATTTATGACCACAGGCATGAATTATCTTATTTTATCAATAATCACAAAAATATACCACACTTTGATTTTATGAACAATGCAAATTGTAGAAATTTATGTGACAAGATCCATATTATAGCCTACATTCACATTACATCCTTAAATATTAAACAAATTTAAAATTTTGTAGTGACGTAATAACGTAGTCCTTCCCCCATTCCTAAAAAAATTCAATACCATCGGCCTAACAATGCTTCACCGGCAAAACCCCCATCACAATCCCGTCAATGGCCTGATAAAAATAGCTCACAACCTAGTATCGGTGTAACAATACTCTATCGAGTTGACACCTAACTCTTGAGGTGCTCTCTCGATATACCGATAGAGTCAAGTTGTCAACAAAAGTAACCATGAATTATAACCATGGCCCATGCGCATGAATTATCGAATGCATAAAGTATATCGAGGGAACTATGGTGCATTGGGGAAACATTATTTGGCATCCCATCGATAGAACGAAGGATAGGTGTCCATCAGTGGAGAGGGTGGATATCAGTGAAAGACTGATGTGACATCCTAGGGCATCGTGCAGTTGTGCTACTGTGCATTTATGAACCAAAATTGAAGTGAATTATATCACAAGCTGATCACATAGTTGTTACAAAATCCTGGAAGATTTCGCTTAGGGCAGAAGCATAAAGGCAAAAACTTGGAGTTTTGACACAGCAAAGATCAGTGGACTGTGCAAGCAACTCGATGAGACTCACATAAGTACTTCACTTTCAGACCTAGCTAAGAAGCTATTTTACTCAAAAGATTAAGATTTAAATAATGGAAGAGAGTACAGACAAACCCAAAGCTAAAAAATAGAAAACCAAAAAGCCTAAGAGACTCCTAAATAAAGACCTGATAGATCAATGTCCTACGTCAAGGCCGAGACCCAAGAGGAGTGCTCAAATGAATCCTTCCATGGATCGATTATGGGACAAACAAAATGTCTTAGGGGATATTTGGACACCGCAACGAGTGTACGACCTCTTCATGTACCATTACAGAAAACAATTTAGGTTTCAACCAGTCTGCAATCCATGGAGGTTGAACCTGGGAAGACTTGTGGTGCCCAATGTGTTTGTGAACACAGAGCTAATTAAAGCTCTTGCTACCAAATATGACCCCAAGAAAATAACTATTCAATCACATGGTGGGGGTGACATGCTTGTTATTTCTAGGGATCTCATTTCTAATGTATTTTAGTTAGAGTGTTCACTAAATTTATCATTCATGATCAAAGATCTCTTGACAGAGTATCGCCACATGGATACCAGCTATAAGAGATGGAAATTATCTTTGCATAGGCCCAAGGATGAAGGAGGCCAACTCAGGAGGTTCTCTAGCAATGAAAACCCTCCTTTCCATGAAGATTTGTTTGAAGAGTATTTCCGATACACCTATTATTCAGCTGGTCAGGTTTTGGGAGTAGAGATTCTGCCTCTCATATCAATTGCCCCAATGGTCTTAGCTGCAGACATACAGAGCAAGGATGTCAGGCCATTTGATTATGCTAGCTACTTGGCCAATGCCCCACATCAATGGCTTGAAAAGATTAAAAATAATAGTGATAATATTAATTTTGAACACTATTCTTTGCTTATGCATTTTTTATTGTACGAGGGACAAGTTAGAGGGGTCTGGAGTGAAGAATTAAGGATAAAAGATACAGATGAAATGGAGATTTTAAACCTATACAAATGTGGACTTCATTGTGGGACAGCCGATTTGGTAGGTCTCATTACCTTTATTTTGAAGAATTTTTTGGAAAACCATTGATGAAGTTGTTGGGGTATTCGTGCAATTATAACCTATCCCCAGAAGTACAAATATTTCTAAGACCAAAGGAAAATGACCGAAGAAATAAAGTAAATCATAACTTGGGAGACTGGTATGTTTTCCTTGATTGTACAGTGATAAGGGTTTATGGGTTCGAAGGGGTTCCACACTTGATGCCATGAGTAGTTCTTGACCGAATTTATTTTTTAGAAATTGTGAGGCAATTGACGAAATCTGATTCCAAACACCTCAAAGGACATAGCAAACAATAAAATATGCTCAGCACCTTATGTTTTGGAGACTTTATAGTGGTTTCCAATGAAGGATATGGAGAAATTGATGGTAAATTAGCACAGTACAACCTACCTCTAGGTGATGTAAGGAAATAATTTGATGCAGAAAGGTTTATTCACAAGGCGATATTATCGCAGGGGCTATAAGGGTATGAACTTTTGTTCTCAATCGAAGATGTCATAAGAAACCATGATTAGGCTTCCACCAAGGAAAGAATGGCCGCCTATAACAAGATTATGCTTGTAGAGGAATGGAAGAGGAAAAATGTCCCATCTTATTCAAAGGAATTTGGTGAGATACAGGATCCTTTAAAAAGAATTGAACAACTCATCACTCATGTCAATGAACTGGTAAAGGATGTTCCCCCAGTTGTTTTTGATGCACCTAATGCAACCTATTCAAAAGTAAAAGCTAAAGACATAGAGCCCTTGGATTACATACCTTCACAGCCTACTCCTAAGGTTTTTTTTGTTGTAGATACTGATATAAGTGAACAAGGGCAGGGTGATAAAGAGGGTGAGCAAGTCAAACAAATCAGTGCTCCTATGATTGCACAGTACGAGCCCCCTCAAGAGCAGAATATTGTAAGATTTGAGGCATCAAATGAACTATTTGATGATGTGAGGGTCAAGGCTGGACAATAGTTTATTTTTTATTGTGATTTTGTTAAATCTTCTGAATTTAAATCATTTGTTTATGAATATAAAGGTAGAAAAATGAGACAACAGATACATAATATCACTCTTGAACATGAGGCAACCGCTCTGGAGGAATTGAAAAGGGAGGTAGATAAGGAAATGGAGTCCATCACTCTTGAAAGAGGTAAGGAATTGCTTCAAGAAGCTGGAGTGTTGCTCCTGCCAAGGTGGGATATTAACTCTTCAATTGTATTTGATAGCTTCATAAAAAGAGGGGATACGACAATGAACTTAACATAAGAAGCAAGTGACAAAATGTATTTAGGATCTGGGTACAACCCAGACGAAACCACCTTGCTTATTTGGTCACTATATCCCCATGATAAAAGATCTGCTATAATTAGTAATCCAAACCAAGTGTTTGGCCATCTCTTGGTTCAACGAGTATTGGATACCAACCCTATGGAGACATCAAAATAGAACATAAATGTGGCAAAATTTACAAAAGCACAGATCAAAAAATTGATTAAGGAAAATGACAAACTGAAGAAGGAGCTAGCAAATCAGAGAGGAAAAACATCTTCCTCCTCCACATCAGATTTGTAATCCCCATGGCTTGAAAAAGGTAAGAGAGTGCTTGATGCATTGGCTGATGCAGCCTACTGGAAGAATTGTCATCTGAAATCCAAGGGGAAATGCAAAGAATTGGAGAAAGAAATGAAAACCATCAAATATAACACTGTATCTGAAATGATAAAAGAAAGGTTCAATAAAATGATGAAATGTGCTATTGAATATTGGGAAGTATTCAAACAGAAACGCATTGCATTGGTGGAGAATGAACAATTGCAGCCTAGAATGATGGAGGAAAAAAAGGAGATCGTAGATAAGAATGCCATGAAAGGAAAAATATTGTTGACATATAATAAGTTGGTAGAATCTCATAATGGATATCATAATAAGCTTTGGGAAGATTTTGACTGCTTTGATTCAGTCCTACTCCCGACACTTCATTTTGGCATTAAAAATCTGCGAGAATATGATGATTGGAAGGAAGAGCTTGTTGGGCTTCTAACTGTTGTGTTACAAGAAATAAATGACGAGGTTATGGTTTTACAAAACACTCATAAGCAACTCAAAAAAATAATGTCTATGGAATATGATATGAAAGAGGTGATCTCTAATGTGGACACCTATGTTGAACAGGAGTACATCCATCAACTCTCTACAGTCAATCTGTTTATTAGCCAAACTGTAGATGTGTCAGAATCAGATCCAATGGCACAACCATCAGATTCAAAGGAAGAACACCAGCCAACAGCATTATGAGAGCCCTATCATGGAATAGAAGCCTTGAACAGATCTTAGGTGGTCAGTGGTCATGGTCTTTGCTTGGAGATTAACGGATCGGTGCATTTACTTGTGGCATTGTTTTATTTATAATTTGAGTTATGTTTAGTTGTCAAACATCATGACTTTTTGCAAGGGGTTTGTAGCTTGTTGCCTCTCATATATAAGAGATATAAAGACCCCAATAGGAGATCAATGGATCATCACATCATTTTTAATTAGACTTTAGAGTAGAAAATAGTAAGAAGATAGATAATAGATTGCACCAATTCGCCCATCCATCTCATATCATAAACTATTTTTATAATGCATATCATTTGAACTTTGAAGATCAATACAATGGAGAAGGTTACACAAATTTAATGATTTTCTTTTGAGTGTTCGACTATTGTGGATTCATATGCTTATAAGTTATTAACTTATTTGGTTGTCTCCAAAGTGGTTGTTTATGTTATTCAAATTGAGTGTGTGGAAGTACATTTAATTTGTCAATTCATTGAATTTGAATTCTTCAGGAATAGGGGTTGTGACCATGGGGTTTTATATTTATTTATGGACATGATCATTCATCAAGTAGTAATATGGGCCACAAAATAGATCTTGTCACACAAATCTGTGCAATTTGTGCTAATCATAAAATCAAATGTAGTGTATTTTGTAGTATGTGGGATGTGGGTGAGGTGTAAGTTGGTGGATATTGATCAGGATTTTTAGTCAAAACATAACAGAAGCTAATAGTTCAACATCCATAAGTTAGAATCTCTACCAAGAAGTAAATATAATGAGCTAACAGTTCAACATCCATAACTTGGAAGCTCTACCAAGAAGTAAATACAATGAGCTAACAGTTCATCACTATTTCAAATGATAAAATAAATAATACATAATCTAGATAATTGAACATCATCACATTACTGAAGTCTGAATTTGAGCTTTTTAATTTAATTTCACATGAAGGAGTACATATTGGCATTGGCAATGCAAAATCTTGCCAATGCCCAAAGACATGTCTACACAAAGTTGAGTTGGAACTTCGAAACTCATATTATCAAAGATTGAAAATAATAAATCAAGTCACTGTATCAACTTTTCTAGTAACTTCCACTCTTCAAGTGGTAGAATTTCCATTTTCTCTAACTGATGTTGTTTGACTTGAAGTTTTGTTAACATTTCATGATTGTAATTGGAAATGGAACCTATCTTGAATTCTTCAGTCAATTTTGTATTCAAGGTTATCAGTGTTCTGATGGAATCCAAATAGTTCACATCTGGGTTCTGAGGAAACTAGTCCAACTCCAAATCAATCTTCCTTGCACCTTCCATCTTCTTTCTAAAACCATCCTTTACAATGAATCACTCATTTGTGTCAAAAGCCTCTGGAAAACCAAGCTCTATGAAGTTCCTTACCTTTTCATCCACCACCTTCATCTTGTCTGCAACCAAATGCAAATATTCATTTGTTCCACACATTCTCGAACACTTTTCAGTGATAGATGACAAATTCATTGAGGTTTCAATCGGATTAGTAATCCCTTTTGATTTCAGATCATTGTCACTAGCTTTGTAGACTGTTTGTAGAACTTGATTTGCAAATTTCTCTAATTCCAGCACCTTTTTGTTGTCCACTAAATATTTGATGAGCTTCTTATAATGTTGTCTGATAGCATCAATCAATTCAAACATGTCACACAAATGATCAAAACTCTGCATTATTTCATCCCAGATCTTTTGTTTCATATGCCTCACTATATCTCTACAAAATGCAGATAACTTATTTTGAGAAGACTTAATTTCTTCTTTTGCTTTCGTCAGCTCTGTCTCCAATATTTCATTTGTTTTTCTTTGTTTCTCCAATTTTTGTTCCCACTGTGCATTTCCATTCACAATGCTTAGTCTTAATTTTTTTGAAGTGGATTTTTCCTCATCATATTTCTTATTTCTCTCATCTAGCCTTCGCTTCAGGTCATTCACTTCTCTCTCATTTGATTTATCCTCTTTTCTTATTGATGTAGAGGAAACTTTTATTATTATTTTTTCTAATTCATTGCTCTTGTTATCTGTTTCTTTCCTCTTTTCTTTTTCACTTGTTAGGTCTGCTTGTAACTTTTCTATTTGGGTTTGCAACCTTTTCTTCTCTCTATCTTGCTTTAGCAATGATGTGTACACCAATTCATTGTTCTTCTTTGATACATTAATTTTGTCAGTATTTTTCAGGCCAGAAAAAATCCAATTGAAAATTGGTTTCTTGGTATTTAGATCGATCCATCTGATTCGTTGGTTTGTTTTGAACTGTGGGAACAAAAATTGTGTACTCCATGATTTATTTATTTGTGTCAAATGTGGGTAATACCATGGTTGCTGCAGGCTCTGAAGTTATAGCAGATGCACTCTCCATTAGTTGCTTCTTTTCTTTTTTATTCAAGTCTGATTTCTTTTTAAACTCTTCAATGAAATTATATCCTGGGGAGGCAGGAACAATGGAATGCTTGAATGGCGAAGGAATAGGAGTACTTGTAGTTGCTAATGATGTTGCACCCACACTAACTAAAATTGGGGGAGTGTCTCGAAATAAATCCTTTGTGGTATCAGTGGATCCACTGATAGTGTGACTTGGACCTATCAAAATCCTTTGCCTCTTTTGATTGCCTTGATCACCTGGTGTTTCTGTGGTATCTTTTATTGTTTTCCTCTTAGTATTGTGTGTAATTTTTCGTTGTATCACATGTTGACCACTACTAGTACTACTACCCATACCTTCGCCACCAATGGCACTCCCAGTTGCACTAAGTTGTCCACCAAGGGCATGTCCTAGTTGTGATTGTATCTAACCATGAGGATGAGGATTAGAAGCTCTAACAAATTGAGTTTGACTTGTATGCCCTTGGTCTGCTTTTTTACCTCCATGCCCAAGGCCAGATTTATCACCTATTTTTCTATGCTCAACACCTGTTATTGTCCAAGGGCCTTGTCCTTTGGACCCCAAAGGACCACCTTCATAACCATTTTTTTCAAGTATGGCTGCTCCTAAAGTATATGTTGAAGCATATTCTTCTTTTGCGGCCTCACTTAAACTAGGTTTGTAATTGGCATGGCTTTGTTCTTCTTCTTCCCTATCAATATCATCATCAGATTCATCACTTCATTTGCTTCCACGTTGATCAGGATGCTCTATATTCCACAATTTTCTAAACTCTTTATCTTCTTCGTTAGCTCCATACTCTGCAAGAGCTCTTGGATCACCTAGGTCCTTCCTCATAGACCAAAAGGCAGTAATTTTTTATCATGACCAATTTTTATCTATAACTTCCTTCTCTAGAGAACCTGGAATTTTTAATCTACTAAATGGTTTATCACTTTTTTCATAGAAATTGTTGTATGTCCTAATTGTTTTTGGTGCAATGCCATAATTTCTGCTAACAATTGTTCAAAAGAAATACCATTCTCAGTAGCATTTTTCTCAATTTCTATTTTGACCTCATCCCAAGAATCCTTGTTTCTCAAGTTTTCAAGCAAGGGTTTACTTTGATGTTGAATTCTATTTGCAGCATTCCTATTGGCCAGAATTATTGATTTAATGATGTCACATGGATCATATTGCCAGTGACAGATAGCATCAAATTCAAAAAGTTCAAAAGACTATGTGCCACACTAAATTCTTTTCTCTCTAATGTGAACCCTCCACATGAAAAAGGTAAAGAAGGAAATAAGGTCTTCTTTTGCTGACTGAGAAAGTGTAGTTCATCAACACTTTGCACCTGCCTTACATATTCCAATGCAAAAACCCTTTTTGTCACATGTATTGGAAGCTTGTATGGTTGTACTCTCGATCCATAAAATCTTAGCACAGTATATTCTTCCATTGAGTACCAATCAACCAATTGTATTTTTTTTCCTAGTTGCATGCAGTTTCTACATGACATATGCAATCTAGGCATTGGAGTATTTATAATTACTTGATGCAATGGAACCAAAAATTAGTCTACAAAATTATTGTAGTTCTTTCAAGAATCATGCATCCTTATCTCAGTGGTCCATTCATATACTAAAGCCATTTTATTTTCCTCTGCATTACTATAGGATTGAATCTAAAGCTTGTTGGTATGAAACATTCCTCTAAATTTGAATAGAAAAAGATAGCATAAGTAGGTTGTGAACCTAAATGTCTTCACGGAACCTGCTTTAATCATTAAAAATTGTTTATGCATGGATTCTACAATGTGTTGAGTATAATTATATTTGACATGTTCATCAGCATAATGGATATTATATACTATTTCAAGGAGGCTTGCACCCACTTCCAAATTGCTATCCAAACCGAGGAAAAATGCTAGCATGGAAATAGTATCCTGAACCGATGGTTTAAAAATATCCAGATTATAAGGAGGCTTATGATCACCTTTCAATTTGTTTATATCCTTAACTATTTTATTTAAGAAATCATTTTTCAGCCTTTCTTCCACTGCTTCATAATCACTAGCAAGCTTTTCTAGGTCAATGTGATGGTTTCCAAATTCTCCGGTTGTAAACCCCAACACTTTTCCAAGTTCTACTGCATTAATGGATAACAATTCTTCTTGGTTATCTTTATTAACAATTGCTCTTTTCTTATCATCATAATTTTTGGCACATTCCATGATAAATTCTAGGCAAGGGAAAACTTCATGTAACATCATGCGCCCTAATCTAGTTACCCATGGTGCACTGATACTATCAACTTGCATTTGCTTTGCAGCTTTATTCTGAGATGAAAATCTAAGTTTTGAGGTACGCCTACCATATTTCAGGATCATAAATATCATGGTACCCATCAGTGAAACTTGGGGTTTTAAGCAATTCTGCATAATGTATTTTTTTATCGAACATCGCTCTAGTGGTATTGGTGGTAGACATGCTTATACAAATGTGAAATTGTGAAATTTGAATTCCCTAATAAGTAATACCTATTAGTCCTCCTTAATTTTAATGAATTCTTGAGTCTCTAAAGTCTAAACCCAAACTTCAACTTTGACAAAATAATATTTTAAGAAATGTCAAACGATGAAATGTAGCCACAGGAATTCTTTCACTTACCCAAATTCTGAGTCCCGACTCTTGAAAACTAGAATGGCGTTTTTGGAAGTGGAACTGTGGAATCCAAAACAGGGTGGTGCACTACAATGAGCAATCTGAAGATTGAAGACTTTAAAAATCATTGTACAATTTCAAAGTGCAAAGTGTTTTAAATGCTTTTTTTCTCATAATTGGAACGTTAAAGTGAATGACATGTCTTAGGAGTTAGGTCTACAAGACTACAAGTTGAAAATTCTTAACCATTGATCTTTCTAAATCTAACGGTTATAAGGTGATTCTGGAGGTTTAAGTTGGGAAGCCCATCGCTCTATGCATTTCATTACAGAATGCAACTACAACCATAAATCAAATGTTCATCCAACAGTTGAAACTTGAGTAATTTATGATATTAACTTTAAAGTTTAAAATAAACCTTAATCATTTGACAGTTGACACTTAGTAGTACAAAGTGTTTTAAATGCTTTTTTTCTCAAAATTGGAACATTAAAGTGAATGACACGTTGTAGGTCTACAAGTTGCAAATTTTTAACTGTTGATCTTTCTAAATCTAACGGTTATAGGGTGATTTCGGAGGTTTAAGTTGGGAAGCCCTCGCTCTATGCATGTCATTACAGAATGCAACTACAACCATACATCAAATGTTCATCTAACGGTTGAAACTTGAGTAATTTATGATATTAACTTTAATAATTAACATTAATAACTTGACAATTGACAGCACGCTTGGAATTTGATAGTCTATTTTAGAGTTAGACCGTATATTACAGCTATAAAATTTATTAGACCGTATAGTTTGACTTGCTATATTTTTATTAAACCATAAAAAATTATTATATAATATTTTAATTTATAATATATATCATTTTATAATTTTTATTATAAAAAAAAAATAGAATATAACTTTTTTGAATATTTGTAATATGAATTTAGAAACTTTTGACATTTTTATAATAGCTATCATTTTTTATATTAATGTAAGTGATTTATAATATTATTATAAAAATATATATTAATTTAGAATCTTTTCAAAATAAAACATAATTATTTTTAATTTTTAGAATATATTTAACAAGATTTATTTTTAATATGATTTTAGAAACTTTTGTTAATTGTTAATTATAACAGTATATTTTTATATTTATCACTAATAATTATCATTGTTTTCTAATTTTTCAAGATATTGCATTTATAAAAGATTTTATATAAAAATTCATAAATTAAACAATTTTTTTGATAGGCATTTAAATGACCAAACCGTCATAAAATTTTCATATGACAGGTAGGGGTGACCATCAAATTCCAGGACTGGTTGACAGTGACACTTAGCAGTACAAAGTGCTTTAAATGCTTTGTTTGATTGTTTCTCGAAATTGGAACATTAAAGTGAATGACACGTCTTAGGTCTACAAGTTGTAAATTCTTAATCTTAACTGTTGATCTTTCTAAATCTAACGATTATAGGGTGATTCTGGAGGTTTAAGTTGGGAAGCCCATCGCTATGTGGATTTCATTATGGAATGCAACTACAACCATACATCAAATGTTCATCCAATGGTTGAAACTTGAGTAATTTATGATATTAACTTTAAAGCTTAAAACTAAACATTAATCACTTGACAGTTGACACTTAGCAGTACAAAGTGCTTTAAATGCTTTGTTTCTCGAAATTGGAACATTAAAGTGAATGACACGTCTTAGGTCTACAAGTTGCAAATTCTTAATCTTAACCGTTGATCTTTCTAAATCTAACGGTTATAAAGTGATTCCAGAGGTTTAAGTTGGGAAGCCCATCGCTCTATGCATTTCATTACGGAATGTAACTACAACCATACATCAAATGTTCATCCAAAGGTTGAAACTTGAGTAATTTATGATATTAACTAAAAAAAATTAAGATGACACATGTGTTTTAAAGTCAATACCATAGGCATCGGCCTAACAATGCTTTGTTGGTGGAACCCCGTCGATGGCCCAAAGGCGAAGACTCATAACTCATAAGGTGCGCTCCCCGATATACCGATAGAGTCAACAAAAGTAAGCACATTGTTGTAACACATAAACATCGGTGGAACAAATGATTGCATTCCCCCAATGGCTTGATATAACCATGAATTATCAAGTGCATATTGCATAAAGTATATTACTTAATTTCTCAAAAGAAAAAAATTCATTTGAATATATTAAATTATTAATAGACACTCAAGTTCCGAACTCAGAAAATAACTCTTTACTCTTAAGCGTAAATGAATAACGAAGATTCAAGGAATCAAGAATAACACAACACAACCATTTATTTTATTGCAATTGAATTTCAATGTCGCATATTACATATCTTTTTACAGACGAGTAGCACTATAGCTTCTGCTGCTAAAAACTTACTACAAATGTAACTCTAAAAATAAATGCATGATTCCAAGCTTCTGCTAGTGACAACGTTATGTTACAAATGTGGCTTTGAAAATAAATTTAGGATTCCAAGCTTCTGCTGGTGGTTTTGCCAACCATGCTGGGAAAGGGGGTTCTAATTAGTCCTAGGGAAATGGGAGCCATGAAGATACAAAATGTACTTATGCCCTTTGAGAACCAAAGCCATGTTGGGGAAATGGGAACTATTAGAATACAAGAGGAGAAGCAAATTTGCTCCCATCTTTTGCACGCAGCTTCCATGCACCGGTATAGCACTTACCTCCATCAGAGCTCCTCATCCTGGTTCAAAACCCATCTGAGAAGTCAGGTTAACCAAATCAAATTCTTTCCAGTTCCACCCATTCTGAACTTGAAGGAAATTCGTCTTTTACTGATTACTCTGTAACTACATAATCGTAGGTAGAATAATTTACAGTATCCCCAATACTGCATCATCTTCTTCGTGAATCCTTATTAACCCTAGAAAATAAAAACCCTCATGGCACTATCTACTATTCACTAAATCACTATCCCTATTTATGGGCCACCAGTGTTGCTACCAACCTGTATAATTAAAATGTTTAATTTGATTGACATCTGGATACATGCCAACTTGAACTGTACCTCAAGCTGACAAGCTGTCAAAATCACTCAAAGTTCAAACGATATGAAATCATTACAAATCTTGTTTCATTAAAGCTATGAGTTGTCCATGAAATTGCTTCAAATGTTCATATCACATATGGCATTAATCGCCAGCACTGCCTACACTAGCAGTACGACAACCACACTTTCTTCAGAAAGAATGAGAATTTCAATTAAATGAAATGTACAATGTCGAGGCATTGAAAAGACAGAATGAGTGATGAGTGATGAGTGATGAGTGATGAGCCTTGATCTCACCACATGTTCGCATCTAACGGTTATAGTGTTATTCCGGAGGTTTCAAATCGCAAGTCTAGTGCTTCAGAGATTTACTTCTGGAATGCAACTATAGTTGTCCATCGAACATTCATCGAACGGCCCCTATGATTTTTTCATTGGCATATTTGTTTATTTCGCCACTAGATTTTTTTACTATTTTGAGATTCTTTTTAATTCGCCAATGAAAATATATTTTTTGCTTTGAAAAGAGGTTTTAATCGCCAATGGAAAAAAAAATTGGTTTGAAGAACAGTTTTAATCGCCAATGAAAAATATTTTATTCGATTAAAAAAAATTGCAATTCGCCAATTGGGATTTTTTTTTTTTTCCCATAAAACGAAAAAAATCGCCAATAAAATTAATATTTTTCATCAGGAAGTATACCGGATTTTCCAAGATTTTACACCTGCGCCGAGGGGGGGGTTTCTTAAATTTTTCCCTGCTAGGGATACTGATTTTACACTAAGTGCTTATACGGATGCAGATTGGGCAGGTTGTGTTGATGACAGAAAAAGTATAAGTGGTGGTGCATTCTTTCTTGGTTGCAGATTGGTGTCATGGTTAAGCAAAAAGCAAGCTTCAGTTTCCTTATCCACTGCAGAAGCTGAGTATATTGTTGTAGCATCCTATTGCACACAAGTTTTATGGATGGGACAAACATTGAAGGATATCAGAGTAATGTGTGATGATCCCATCTCTATTTTCTATGATAATACAAGTGCAATTAACATTTCAAAGAATCAAGTGATGCACTCAAGAACAAAGCATATATCAATAAGATCACTTTTTGAGAGAAAAGGTCATCAAGAATGAAGTAAAGCTTGAGTATGTACCTACAAAGGATTACATTTCTAACATATTTACTAAGGCTCTTCCTAAAGATACTTTTTCAAGTATGAAGGTGTTGTCATTGATGTCAACTAGTTGTTGTCATTGATGTCAACTACGTCACGGAAGTTGGTTATTGATTGTATATGTCGAGGATATTAAGAAAATTGTAATAAAGAAGGTTTGTTGGAATTTAGTGTATGTTATGGGATGTGTTTTGTGTTGTTGCTATGCTTGTGCAAATCTGAGGTATTCTTCATGGTAGTTGCTATATCCAGAATTTTGGTTTTTGGATTGTTGTGCAATGCGAGATATCTTCACCAGTATGTGAACTATGCATTTTGATGTGTCTGATTGTGGTATGGGAGAAATGTAGTTGCTCTAGATTTCTCTATATTTTGGTTTCATGACTTGTTGTTCTAAGAGTAATTTGATGAGGTCATGTTCAAGTGAAATTTGTTGTCCAAAAAGATTGGATCAAGTTAAGGATGTGTGTGCTTAATTTTTTTATGTGTTTTGCACTAGTGTTGGTCGACTTTGTGTTAAACACTACTCAAGAAGATCATAGAAGCATTTTGAGGCGTGTTGGGACTTATTTAGTTCCTTATTAAGAATATGTATGGGTCGCCCTCATTCTAATTCCATCGTAGAGTGCTTTGGCACCAACCTAGTTTAAATTTGTAAATGCAAATCGTGTATGGTCGACCTTGGAAGGGTTTCAAGGTTGAAGACGGTATAAGTACAAATTGAGATGTTTGTGAGATGCGAGACAGTGTGTGATGTGAGTTTGTACATATCAGTGCGAATTTCAAGTGTTGAGTTCTTGGAGGCAGTGAGTTGAAGGTGTATTGTATCTTTCAAGCATATCTACAAGTGTGTGAGTGAATTATGGTGGAATCTTTGTTGCATTGAGATAGTTTTCTCTCTGTAACAATCCTCCTCTATCTTCTTTGTAACTATGTGGCAATGAGCCCTCATTGGACAGTGAGTCATGTCTTAGTAGTGAGCCTTTCTAGCAATAAGCCTTTGTATTGAATTTTGGAATTCTTTATATTGTGAGCTAATCCTCACCATGGTTTTTCCCTCATTGGGTTTTCCATGTAAATTTGGTGTTATTGTGTGCATGGTTGATTACTTTCAATTTCTATTTTTGCACTTAATGATTAAACACATTAACAAAATAAGGATTTTGTGAATGCTAGCTGATCTAGCTTCTGGTGAAATTTTTTAAAGGTTAAAGTTGCTACAACTAATTCACCCTCCCCCCCTCAATTATCTTGTTCAACATGATGTATCTATGACATGTTTGTGTGAGTTTAATGTTATCTTTTGCTAACAAGATTGAGATAGAGGTGTGTGAACAATGACACAATATCCATAGTGGAATGTGACCTTGTATTATAAAACTTTGGCCAAAGTAATGCAATTTACTGCTTGCATTGTTAGTTCACAATGTCTAATAGGTTGCATGTCAATAGGAGTTATCTACTAGCTAGAGGGTATCTAGAGTTGTATGGCTGATTGTATGCGACAAATTTAGTACACCATACTAGATCTTGGATGGCATGATATATTTGTAAACTACTTTATCTACTACCCTCATGTAGGGTAGGGCCACTTCCAATTGAAAGGTGTGTGAGGGACTACCAACATGTGGTTGATGGAAAAGCACCAAAATGATGTTCTCCCTATAGCAATTGGAGAATGTTGAAGGCTTGATCATACAAAGATACAATTTTATTTGTCATTTTATTCTTGAAAAAGTTGTAAAGTTATATGTTGGTTTTGTATGCCTACTTTTTGGTAACTTTCTTGTACAATAGTTAAATTGTCAAATTGATTCATATAAGAATGTATTTAAGTGATAAGTTAACTTGAAAGGAAACATTTATATTTATATGTATGATGTTCGCAAGCTTTATTATTGATTAAAGTTTTCAATGAATTCATTAGATCAAACATGTCATTATTCCTTGTTTTAAAAAAATTGAGGAAAGTTGTTTGAAGTTTAGATAATAAATTGTTGTTCGTTACATGATGGCAAATGCTTCTTAAGTGTCTCTATGAATAGAAGTGTTGAAAAAAGGTGGAAAATTTCCATTCTCTCAAGAAGCACATTAAGATGTCCCTTATGTCACATGTTCTATTTTATATTACTTTTGAGATTTTCATTTGTTGTTTATTTTGAGCATTACCATGAGAATGTATAGCAAATGATGTATCATTTGTCCTTTTTAGCTCATATTGATTATTTCCAAGTTCCTTACTTCTTGTGAAATATTCACTATAAATATAGGGCCAATCATCATATCACCACTTTGTTGTAACATTGACGATCACTTACATGTAAATTTATCTTTTGTGCCCATCATGTTTAAGATCTTCCTTGTTTACATTGATGTTGGGTATGCTCAATGTAATCTTATATTTTTTGACAAAACAAATATAATAATTATAATTAGGATTGAGATTGTCCTCATTATCTACTTCCACTTGATGAGATTCTCTATGTTGATGTAAAGGAAAGGGATTTGTGTATCGTTCAAGATTTTCATTGGAGATGCTATAAATTTGCTTCTATTTCCATTGATGCCATTTACTTGAGTTACAATATTATCAATAAGATCTTGTAGCTTGTGTTTTGGTGTTATACATCTACTTATATTATGTTCAATTGTTTGATGATAATTACAAAAGGACCTAGCATTGAAATCTTGTGGGATGCCTCTTGAGGCATCAAGCGTTTTAACAAGAGGTAAAGTAATAAGTTGATAGTGCATAAGTTGTGGTACCACTACATGTGGGGGATTTTTCAATATAGTGAACTTCCTATGTTAACTTGTGTTTAGATGAATGACGTTGGTGTGAGAGTAATCAATAATATTGACATTATGTAGGCTCATGCTTGTTTTAAAACACACCCTCATTCCAACCAAATTTAAAATTTCTCTACTTGAAACCTATAGAGATTAGGAGTGCTAGATATTCCATACTATTAGATATTATTATCTAGCAAATTAAGTTCATAATTTCATACACTAGCACATAACTTTGAAAAATTAGTATTACATATTAAAAAATATTCTCTAATGATTAGAAGAAACTATCAATAAATTAATCTAACCACATTATCATTGATTGTCTCATGTGTCATTGCTTACATTGTGCCAACTTAGCAAATGTGACTTTAAGCCCAATATTGTGTTGGAAATGGTTAATGAGAGTGTTCATTGTGTCCCCCAAGAAATGAATGGAAGCATGAGGTGAGGAATAAAACCAATTAACTACATAATTTCTCAAGCTTCGTGTCCAAAAAATTTAGCAAATAATCTTTCTTCATATATTCAATCTGAGCATGTTGCATTATAAGTCGATATGTGACCCAAGGGATCACTTTAACCATCCCATTGCAAAACTAGGTGCTAAAAATCTCATTTATAAAGGATAAGTATGTCATAGTAACTCATTTGACAGCTCCAATTGTGGAATCTCAAAATTGCATCCAAGTGGAATGTCATTTTCCGTGTGAATCCATTATTTTACAATGTTACAAAAATAAAAAATTATTACAACTAGACCTATGAATTCCATGGTGTACAACACCCAATCAATAAAATGAAGTGAACATGACACCATCTATAGTAGCTAATTAATTACTCAAATATTTCAATTTTCCAACCATCTCATATTTATTTTGAGTTTCACCACTTTCCATGAAGGCACCATGATAATAATATCCTTGTTCTTTACAAAGTAATGCAAGAGCATCCAAGGTGTAAGAGCAATATTGCATAAACTAAAAATATTTTATTTCGAATTTGTTTGGTTTCTTGCAAGTTTACAATAATGTTCCATTCATCACATGGTCATCATATTTTTTGGTTCTTACGACAAAGGCATATCAAAGTTCATTTTTACATTTGTAGCAACAACTTGTTACATTTCTAAACTCATTGGTCCTAGGGAGGTTCATGGTATGAACAACATTGAGATCCAATTCATATTCTCCATTGCATTTGTTCTACAAATTTCCCAACTACAAGCTATCAAAATACATATTTTGTATAACATTCAATTTTGCATACCTTGCAAGTGGCCTTTGTGACAACAATATAAGCATCATTCGTGGTCATTTGAAAGAAATCAAGTTAAGAGATTAAAAATAAGAAGTGGATTAAAATGTTCAATGGTAAAACTAAGGCTTTTTATTGTAATATCATTGCAAAGTTCTAAAAAAATTGCTCACATTGGTGCCCATAAATCATTGAAGGCTCAAGGCCTCATATTGTAAGACTATTGCAACAAACTATAATGTATTTCATGATTGTGAATTAATAAAGATCAATTCTATTATTTGTTTAATTGAGTATGTTGTGAGTGTTGTGTCTTTGGTTACATGGTTGGATTTCCTTAATTGTAACCTTTGTTAGAGTCACTGAAGGACTCAAGCCTCCAAGATCACCTACAAAACCAAAAACAACCTTCTACAAAGGAGAAAAGCAAGAGCATAAATTTGCAATAATGGATGCAATATTACAAGATTGAATATATGATTGAATACAAATATACATGAAAGTTCTTGCTTATAAAAGCAAGGTGAGAGATAGGATTAAACAAGATCATGACAAGTGTCTTAATCCTATACCATGAGACAACTAACTCATAACTACCTAGGATAAGATAAAGTCTAGATATGAAAACTAAGACTTCTAGAAGGAATCTTATAATCCTAAGTAAACTTAACACTTGAATATGTCTCATAATTCTCTAGTGAGTAAATTATCTAGGTACAAGACATTTATTTACACCAAACCCCTCCCCCCCTCCCCCCTTAAGTGTAACTTAGAGATAATATTATTATGCAAACTATACAAAGATGGAGATGAAGATGGGTCCCGACTACGAGGCCATGTTAGGTACCCATGTACAATAAAAAAAAATCACTCTCAAAAGTAGAGAAAATGAGAAAACCCAATGGGACAAAACTTTTCTTCAAAAGAGAGAAAACAAAACAAAACAACATGATGTATAGAGGACTCAATGATACCCCCAAGGACTACATCCATCATGTATATACAATCAATGACCCCCATAAGAGGGAAAAAGAGAGACAAGATATCCCCACAATATGTAGTCGCCTGCAAATAAGGTTAATGTCTGAAGACAAAACATAATCCAATGCCTACAAACAATGTTTCTTCCCTTGGGAAGAATATAAACCATGTACAAATTCAGGGATGCTTCCCATTCTAGATAGGAATTGGTAGGAAGAGGAATCCATATGTATGAAGATTGTGTCTTTGAAATCTTCTCATGTGTTGCCAAGTTCTTGGATGATGATGATGATGATGATGACATAATCCAATCAAGTACATGCCCAATCATTGCAATGAATCATTGGAAGTTCTCAATGAAGCATCAATAGAAGATGATTGTGTGATCTCAACTTGAGAAGTAAGAGTTGCTAGAGAAATCGTTGGATCATCAAGATGCTCAAGTTCTGCATCATATTCAAACTCCTCTAAGGTTGCATCATAATAGGGTATGTTGTCAACACCATCAAGTGGAATGGGGCAATCTGATGCAAGATCATCTGGGAATGGAGGCTTGTGTGGATCTCCAAAAAACTCCCAAACTTTGGCCCAAATTGTGCACGAGCACTAGATCCCTGAAATATCTTATGATAGCTTTCTCTGAGGATGCTTGTATTGAAAGTAGAACCAATCAATCCTATGATAATATGATCATTCTTACTACCCCAAACATGTTTCTTATATGTTGTTTTTGGTTCAAGAATGAGTCCATAAAGATGTGGCAAGATTTTTAGCCACTTACAATGTGTTATGATGCCTTTTTGCCATGACTCACAATTATCCTTCATTAGAACTATTACAAATTGATGATTTGCATAACCCATGATTACAATGATAATACACTTCTCAAATGATACAATTCTGAGATAAACACATTAAATACAGCTAAAATGAAGTACAATGATCAAAACAACACCCTCTCAACAACCAAAATATCCAAGTATCCTCTAGTATACCCACCTAAAAAAAATTGAAATCACAATATACCTAGAACAGAAACAAGAAAAAGTGAATGAACAAAACTGCAATGCTCCTAAATACCTTCCTAATGCTGCAATTTTCGAGAAAAATGGAGTTTAGAGACAAAAAGTTAGGAGCTCGAAGGCTAGAAAGCAATATCTGACTTCAAACCTAAAAAAATGGCACAAGACTGCAAAATCTCTGCAAAACACCTACACCACTAAAAAAAATTGGGATCGCCAGCTTTCCAACAATATTTTGTTTGAAAAAACAGGCCTTTGTATGTGAAAGTTGTGAAATTTTGAAAAAAGGCCTAGTTTTGGGCACTTGGGGGGAAAACATAGCACATTCAAGGCTAAACCGATGCAATATTTTAGCTCCCGGTGCAAAACCCCTAGTCATCCATATGACTTGCAAAAATATTGCAAAAAATAAAAAGATTTGGCATCGCCACCCAAGGTGGTGGCGGGTGGGAGGCAAGTGGGCGGTGGAATAAGTCGCGCCGCCAACCCGAAACCCTCGCTTAAAATCAATAGACTGTCAACTTTTTTGCAATTATATTGTCGGATATAAAAAATTAAAACCTTTTAATACATTAAAAAAAAATTGGCAGCGGCTATGACCGCTAGATGCCAAGCACTAAGTGCTTTACAAATGTCATCGGCCAAAGGAATTTATGGCAAAGGATTTTAATATATTAAAAAAAGGCTTTGAAAGGAATGAAAGATGGTCGGTCAAATAAATATAACGTACCCTTGCTTTAATAATGTTGACGCCAGCGATAGGTACTAGGTATGCATAATATTACGTAGGCTTTTAAAAATAATAAGAAAAAACTATGATATGAATATTTCGTACCTGACGATGATTTGACAACCCGACTGTAGAAAAATATTGTGACCAAGATCTGACAAGACATCAATCGATGACTACAATGGCGCAGACCTGGTACAAAGGTATATATGTTGAATCTTCGTCAGATGTCGAGATAATTGAGTTTTTGTATCTTGTCAAGTTGTAGGGTTTGAATGCAACAATGATCAATTGGTCTCCAATATTCTTTAGATATGTAACCTACACATTCAAAGAGAGGGGAAGGGTTGTGCTAGATAGGGGCTTGCCTCGGTCAAACCCCAAGTTAATGTTTCCACCTCCACAATGGAAAAATTGATGATAGAAAGCTTATACTTTTGAGGGATAGAGGTTAAATGATAAATGAATGATGAATCAACAATTGGATCCAACTCACCACTCAAATTTGATTTCCTTGAAGGATTGAAGTCATGCACATCTCCTCAAGGCTTGATTGCAATTTGGCTTAGATTGCTTTGAAGACCTACAAGTGTTAGTCCTCACAAATAAAATGTATGCATAAACATGAACAAACTTGACATGATGCTTTGACAATGAAATGTTGCAATATTTTTGCTCTTGAATGCTCTTGACTTGATAATAATTGCTTGATCAACAGTATTTCCAATAATTGCTTGTTCGTCTTGTTAGTTTTCAAATGATGCAATGATTAGGTATTTATATGCAATTAATCTAATTTCCCAAAAATTAAATCTTGATAGCCGACATCTAAAATTTGAAATTCAACTAATAAAATGTTGACTTCGACATATTAAAAATTGGAGCCAAAATAGGGGGACAAAGTCGCCCACGGCACCCTTTTCCCAACCCTATTTTGTGGGGTGTAAAATTTTGAGAGCAAAATATTAAATGTTTGTCTTGGTTTTGTACATGTGATTTCTTGATAAGTGTTCAAATGGGCCATAAAATGCATAATTTAGAAAATTAGGTGTACAATTAGGTCCATGCACATAGGAGGGAGCAAAATCTAGTGTGAAATTGTAAGGGTGGCAATTTACAACACTACATTAGCTAATAATTAAGTAATCTTTATTGATTATTAGTTTAATTTCACTTTATGCATTTAAGTTAAACTTATGAGTGTTTTTTTTGTTTTATTACTTTGAGCTATTATTAGATCATATGTCTCATGACATGTGATGTCGACACTTGTGATGATCTAATCCCTTGCTTATTGAAGGTTTTCTCATATAAGCACTCTCCTTTATTGTATTCATAATATCTTGCATGTTTTTCTTTTCGAGTAAATAACAAAAAAAAATTGCAACTCTTGTGTGTGGAAGGAGTTATTGTTTGTTGCTTGATCATGCCTTGTGTGTTCTTTTACAATTCCAACATGGTATCGAAGCATGGATTCAAAAAGTCACTTTTCAAATTTTGAAGGTTTTCTTCAACTAAGGTTACAAGCACATCAAATCTAGAATCTTCATATTTTTTGTAGATATTGGATTTGGACATTTTTTCGGTGTGTTAGAGAAAATAGGGTTCAAAATTGGTTTGGAGGCTTCTTAGTATTTCATTCGTGTTTCTTTCTTTTAAAGAGGATTATTTCTCATTTTCTCCTTTTCTCCTGTTATGAGAGATTAGATTGTTTGTACATGGGTACCTCATCAAGTCTTGTTTGTCTTGACCTATTCATGCATTCTTTATTTTTTATGAATTAGCTTTTAGAGTTTTTAGTTACTCCCTAAATTACACTTAAGAGGGGTTGCTAGAGATCATTTATTAGCTAATAATTAATTAATTTTTAATTGATTATTAGGCTAATTTCACATTACGCACTTTAGCTAAACTTAGGTGTGTTTTTTTGGTTAGTTTTAGTTATTATTAAATCATTATGTTTCATTGCATGTGATGTCGACACTTGTCATGATTTAATCCTTTTCTCATTTAAGGTTTTCTCATATAAGAACTCTCCTTTATTGTATTAAAAAGCGCTCTCGCACCCCAGAATCATATGGACAACTAGCACCTAGCCCCTTCGAGGCTAAAAAATTGTATTTTTTGAAAACTTAAGTAGATTTTTAAAAATTGACATAACTTTCCACTTAGGTATTGAAACTAGGTGGATGAGAAATCATCGAAAAATTGGTTCTAAGAACTATACAATGGTGCAAATATTTTTCTCAAATTTTGTTATTAGTGCATTCTACAACCTGACAAAATCAAATGTGTGTTTTTCACTCTCGAGCTCACAAATTTTGACCAATTTTTTTTGTTTTCCACGATTGTTGTGGAATTAGAAATGTTTTCAAAGATATTCACAATTATCCATGCACTTTTTCCATTTTTTTTCCCAAGGATATTTTATTCATTTTTGTGTGTTTTCACATTCTAGCGAATTACTTGGACGTTTTAGCTCCTAAAAACTTTTTGTTTGTGTGGGAAGATTTGGTTTAGGTTGTTTTACATGTATTTCCAACATTTTGTCTTATTTAGGTATTGTCGACATCTTTTGTAAGAAATTTCTCTATTGTAGATGTACTAAGATAAAGTGTCATTGTTGTACATGCTTTTTTGGAGATTTTGCACATCATGTTGTATCTTTCTATATTCGCATTATGTTATAAAGTGTCATGGGGCAGTTGTGTAAAGCTTTGTTTTGTCATCACACCTTTTTCAAGTGAGTGTCCCTTCCATGACAACACTAAATCCTAGTGATTCTTGCTTCATCCATGTTTGTCTTGTTTGCACACTTTTTTCAATTACAGATACTTTCATATGTACATTCAAATTTTATTTGTTCTCCTTCATGCACTTCTTGGTGACACGTAGTTTCAGTGGACATGTCTTGTCTCTTCCTTGTTAGCATTAAGAGGGGGATACTATTGTTGGTGTTAATGCTTCCTTGGTTTCATTTCGAAGTGATTTGTGTATCTAGTTTACGTTCTTATGTACTAGGTGAATGCAACAATTGGTTACCCATGCATTTCGGTGAGATGGAGCACTACCATATGGACACTCTTGTATTCCTATTTTGTGGAAATGACCATCCGTTTTCACTTGATCAATTCTCTTCAAACTATCGGTACATCTATTTTCAACTTGCATCTTGCATGGTTGAATAGTGTCGTTGGGATCACTCATGCAAATTCATGTGCCATTTGTATCTTCAACTATCACATATTTTACTTTGTTTTCCATCTAATGATTGTTCGAGTAGAGTAGTTGGGAGCACTCATGCAAATTCTTGTCTTCTTGACCTTGATCGTATTGTTTTTCAAAGGAGGTTCATCATTTTAGCATTATAGTAGTCATCTTTCAACAATTGTCCATAGCTTCTTCGTGCTTCAATGATGTTCTTCATGTTCCCATTCTTTTTGGGACATTGTTTTATAGACTTCTTAGTCTTTCATTCACCTTTCTCTCTTTTAAAGAGGATTTTTCACCATAATATTCTCTCCTTTTCTCTAGTTATGAGAGTATAAATTGTTTGTATATGGATACTTTATTAGGCATTGTTTGCCAAGACCCATTCATACATTTTTTGTTTTTTATTCATTCTCTTTTAGAGTTATTTAGCTACTCCCTAAGTTACACTTATGGATGGATAATAGAGTAATCATTTATTAGCTAATAACTATGTAATATCCCCCAATTAAAATTATTTGGGATTGCGATAGAAATTTTTCAACAAAATGCTTAAATCTAACACAAGAAAGTGTACAACTGTCATATAATGATTTATTACTAGAAATATCATGACACTAAATTCAATTTTGTTGTCATATACAATAGATAACAACAAGGTACAACTATAGCAAAATACAATAGAAATCCTGAAACTAAAAGCCAAGAACATACACCAAACCAGAATAAATTCCAAACAACACACCAAATTGAAAGACCATTGATCTAGGTAGAAAATTATAGAATGAAATGCTTCTCATACAAGGATATTTGTTGCAACCTACAACAACACCAAACTAAAATCCAAAAGACGCTTCTACACTAGCCAACACCTGCAAACAACTAGAAACAATGCACTAAACTAAATCTTTTTGGCACAATGGCAATCTTTGGATGAAACTGCACCTAGAGACCCTCAAAACCATTGTCTCTAAGCCTCAATCTCGTTGGTTTACCAGCCTTGGACATTTTCCTTCCTTGGTTTCTCAACCTTAGAAGAAATGTCACAACCTGTGAGAGAAGACAAGTATGAATGAATGATAATGTAAGAAAATAATATCAATATGCATCTTCAATTCTAGAAGCATCTTGGGCGCCCAAAATCCCACGCATCATATGGAGAATCTTGCATGTCTTGGAAGTATCTACCGTCATAAAATGCTCTGACCCAAATGCCAAAGTGTGTTATTCCCTTACATCAATTAAAATCGGAACTCGCCAAAATAAAGCTCCCACCAAAAGCTACACCCAAATTGGACCCACAAGGATAAATTTATATATTTATTTCTTTCTTTCTTAGAATGACTCAATTTATTCAAAATTCAAGAATTCACTTTCCTTTTTTATTCCCCAATCCTAATTTTCAATTTTGGGCAATCTAGAAAGGTTGCTATTAGAAAGGGGGCATTACAAACTAATTAATCTTTAATTGATTATTAGGTTAATTTCACTTTATGCACTTAAACTAAAATTAGGAGTGTTTCTTTAATTAGATTGAACTATTACTAGATCATTATGTTCCATCACGTAGGATGATGACACTTGCCATGATTTGATCGATTTCTCATTTAAATTTTGCTCTTATAAGCACTCTCCTTCATTGTATAATTAACTCTAGCAAGCTCTTCAATATGTAAGTTTTTATTTTTGAGGAAATAACAAATTATTGTTTGCAACTCTCATATGTGGAAGGTGTTCTCATTTACTATTTGATCTTGCCTTGTGTTTGTTTTCACAATTTCAACATGAATCCCAAATGCGAATAATCTATGATCAATCAATGATCCTAAATGACCTAGGATGGTGTCCTAAACACACAATTTGAGGCATTTGGTGTGTGAGTTAACAAGTAACATCTATTTCAATAAAGTTGATTAGGAAACAAGGGATTTGAAAATCAAACTGAATGGGTGAGTCAAAGAAGGAATGGCATCACAAGTGTCATGTAGTCCAAAGAGACAAACCCTTAACAAAATGGACATATCTTAGTATTAGTCTTTAGATAGAGTAGATCTAAGTAATAGATTCAAGTTTAAGAGTAATTAGTGTACCAAATGATTTAAATTGAATACTAAGACAATAAATTTAAGATATCCATATAAAAAAAAGGAATAAAAATCTAAATTATACACCTTCTATCTCTTTTTATGGAAAGAACTAAATTATATAGTTATCTGCATCTCTATCATTACAATAAGCAAATCATAACATGATGAGTAAGCATACATCTAAACCAAAAGTCATCTTTAAGGCTAAGCTACCACAAACGAGGGAACCAACCTATCAACGTGATGAATAAGCATATATCTAAACCAAAAGTTGTCTTAAGACTAAGCTACCACACACAAGGAAACCAACCTATCAACATGATGAATAAGCAAACATCTAAACCAAAAATTATTTTAAGACTAAGCTACCACAAACAAAAAAACAAATATATCAAAACTATCGTACTATCTAACCCAATCATACCTCGAAAAATTTGAACTTTAACAAATAACATATCTAAAAAGCATACCATCATTCAACTCTTTGATTCAAAACCTAATTTTAGATAGAAGACCTTAATTCTAGAAATAGACTTATCCTATCCAACAAAATATACCGCTATACTCAAACCCAGTCAAACACAACAAAACTAAGAAAATTAGTTGGACAAATCCTCCTTGGAACAATTTATTTACAAAGGAGAAGAGTATCCAGCAAGTTATGATACATCCAAATCCCTTAGATTAGATGCGGCGTGGGACAAAAACGAGAATCATCACCCCCTGTTTTGTCTATATTATCCGCCCACGGTTTTTAAATTAAAATTGGATGCCACGTCATCATCACCATCACGAAGTGGATAAGTATGCCAACTTTATTCTCCTGCTACAATTCAACGTACCATCTTACAGATCTATGGGCAATTAATCCATTTTCTAGAATTCCGGGCAGACCGGATGCTAAAGTTTATGCAATATATTTAATAAATTGCACAGTTTGTTGTTGCCTTAAAAAGGAGGAGGAGGTGAATTAAGAACAATTGCATTTCAAGGTTGGGGATTCAATAGTTGATGAAAAATGGGAAAAGGTGGTTTTGCAGAACAGAAGCCGAGCCGCAGCGATGAAGTGATTGACTTGCAGCAACAGATGAGAATTGCTGCGCAGGTTCAATCTCAGTTTGATGCGGTGGCCCCCAAGCGCCATAGAAAGCCTGATCGTAGCGAGCTTTCTGAGGACGCGGACGGTCATGTCGAGGATCCGTGTGACGAAGACGAGATCATCCCTGAGCTTATAAAGTTTCAGGAGCTGAGATCTAGAGTAAGAAGAAATCATCTTTTTTTAATGGATTTCAGCGTGTGTTGTGATTTGAGTCCTTTTTTCTGGTTTTTTAAAAGCTCGTTTTTGTTTTTGAGGGTTTCCAGCCTGTGTTTGTTTCGGCAAAGGGAGAGATTTTGCCCGAGGAGTTTGTGGAAACAGATTATTACCAGAATTTGATTGCTGAGGGAAAGATACATTATACGGTGAGTTTATTTTGTTTCTTTTTCCTGGTGTGTTTTTGAAAGGATCGTAGGATTTTATTATAGCACTTGAAAATGCTTTTGGAAGTACTGTGTGAAGGATTTTTAGGATCAATGTTTCTGATCAATCTCATCTTCTCCCTAATAATAAATCACTTAATTTGTTTTGAGGTTATCAAACAATGGAGTATACATTAATTTGCTTGTAGTTTTTTTGGTTAATAGACGGGAAATGGATACATAAAGCTCGACTACGATGGTGGATCGTATTTCCGTCTGAGTAACCAGGATAATGGAGATATGGAAAGGATTCATGTAAGGAGCAACCCTGCTATGAATGACTGGATTCCTGCCAGTGAGGATACGGTGAGGTTCGTCATTTTAAATAAAAAAATCGAAGCAACCCTAGTCAGAAATTACTTTTAGTGCGTTGGTTCTGTTTGTAATGCAAATAAGTAAACTGGATTTGTGTAATAATATATTATTTTGTATGTTTATCTATAAATAGTTATGGTGCTCTTTGTTTTGCATGGGCAGGTGATTCCTGTTTCTTCCAAGCCCGAGCGCAGTGGTTAGAAATGTGCATGCTTATCATTACATCCGTATTCACCTCGTGGTGATTTATCATGGAGGAGGAATATTCACAGAATTGGGGATCGAATTAACTCATCTTATTGGATATTTAAAAGAAAATGTGGTATTCTGCGTCACACAGAAACCTTTTAGAAGAAGGTTTCCTGTGAATAAAATTTGTCCCAAGGCCTCGTATGATTGCTTGCAAAGCTTATGATTTATTTGGTTTGAGTTTGCATATGAGTGTTATATTTAGCCTTACATGAATTTCAGTAGACCATTATTTTCTGAAACAAATCTGTTGAATCCAACGGTTTATTTTCTTTGCATGGCAGTATTGACCTCTTTCTCTTGAATCCCTTGGAATTAAGCCTCGTACAAAGTACGGAGATACTTATAAGTATAAATGTCAAGGAATTATCATTAATCCTAATGATGGACAGGTGTATAGGAACTATCATAAGCCACAAAGTGTACTTCCAAACATCTTCAACTGGTTGTAGCCAAAGTTGTCATCTGATTCACCAAACTTTAGATCTACGGGGCTTTGGCGGAGCCGATCTTGTTGTTGTACTTGGTCACCGAGGAAAAGATTTCAAAATATAACATAAATTAAATTTGAGGACATAATTTTTAAATGCAAGACAAATGGAATTGAGGAAAATCCCTTGTAAGCTCTGCATCTCGCTTGCTCATGACCTCTGTATTTGGGGTTAGGTGGATTTTCAAAGTCCAGCTTACTCCGATGTTTTGTCATGAGGTGTGACTTTACCAGGACGAAAAGATAACTTTCACCCTTTCTCACCAGGCCTACCACTCATATTTTTGAACCACTGACCTTTAATCTTCTTAAAGAGAACTTTGCACCACTATCAAACTTTAGAGAGATATCAATCATTGTGAATGACTGAAATACTGCACAGATCGTAATTAAACCCCCTTCATAATAATTTTTATAAGTGAAAAGATGTAACACAAAAGTCTGTGCTAGACTAGGCTTGAACAGGTTCTATGCATGTGAAGATGCCAAAAGGTTCGGTCCCATTAAACAAAACTAAATACAAACCCTAAAATTGTTAATAGGCCCCACAGCTTAAACCGATGAATATATTCGTTCGGGGTTGTTGGTTCTTTAAAACAAAGGACGAATTAAGAATTAAAATTTGACATTTTTTACTTCTGATTTCTGTGTGTTGGGGTGAGTTGTTGGCTCTTTTAAAACAAAAGATGGGTTTGCATATGAATTAAGAACTAAAATTTGGTATTGTTTACCTTTGATTTTTGTGTGTTGGATTAGTTGTTGGCTCCTTAAACAAAGGACAGATTTGCATACGAATTAAGAAATAAAATTTGACATTTTTTACCCTTGAATTCTGTGCTGTTGGGTTTGGCCATATAAATTTTTTTAAGTAAAGAATTGAAAATTTGATATTTTAATGTCAAATGTTAAATCATTGTATGTTAAATGTGAAAAATATTGTAATATATTAAAAGAAAATTATCTTTGATATTAATTTTTTATTATATAGAGAGATTTTACATGCTTGTCTATTATAAGTTTAATATCTCAAGTCAATAAAACCATACTTATTAAAACTTAAGGCATGTAACACAACTTAACATGTTTCTATTTCTAGGTCAGCTTGGACCTTCATTTATAATTTGTTAGAGATTAACAAAATTGAAATCATGATGGATAATTGATAAAGATAATTAATTATTCAACTTTAAAGTAAAAAATTACAAATTTTTCAAGAAAGATCAACTAACAAATTGCTAAACACTATATGGCAACGGCAATGGCAAAAACCCTAGTTGTGATTTACAAAATCCCAAACCAACTATAATGGTGATTTTGATCGAGATGACCCTGAAGATTGCAAATCAAATGAAGGTATCTCAAAGAAGGATGTTTTGATGCACAAATAGGTCGAGGAGGTCAAATTGCTCCTCAACATTTCATTTGAGGCTCGTTTAAAGGTGTACAGGCATGAAGTTGTTGGGAAGGTTTTGGCTACAATCCAAGATAGAGCTCCTATTTGAGGGCCATGTAATGGCTTCCTTCTCCCTTGGATGGTTGATTCACTCCCCATTTGGTCAATCATTTTGTGGAATCTCCTTAAGCAACGATTCGTGCTTAAGCCTCTATTAATGTAACATAGACAATACTCATGGCTTCTACTCAAGAAGCGTTGGGGTTTATTAAATAGACAAATGGTGATAGGGTGTCAACATTTTATTCGCCCCTTGTTTTTGTTATAACTCTTAAGGTTTTGAAGGAACTTTGTGAGATGGAGACGTATATTGAAGAATACAAATGCTCTAAGCTTGCAAGTAGGTTAAACCTATGAAGTGACTATTGGGAGCTTTGGCGAGGGTGAATGCCCCAAGGTTTACACTAGGGTCAAGTTGTACAGACTAAATAAAATAGAAATCCTCAATTCCCTTATTGCTAAGTCGACAACTTGGTTTCGAAATTCATTTGTTGAAAAGCAACAATCGTCCGAACATTGATTTTGTCAAAAATCAAGTGCCTCGAAATTGAAAACTAAGAAACCATGTTGAGGTAGATGCTATGTTGAATAATTTATTTATTTTTCATTTTCCAATTTGAATGATTGCTCAATGAACAAATGTCATCATCAAGTTTTTTGTTTGGTTTAAACTATCGAGCCTACCATTGGAATATTGGGATGAAGAGGTTTTTATGCTCATTGTCAATACTTTGGACAATACTATGCTACTAATTCAATCACCAAATTCAAGAAGCATTTGTTGTTTGCTAGATTTTGTGTTTGTAAAGAAAAACAAGGTGCTCCCTACTCAAATTACCTTATCTTCCAAATAGCAATTGGGTGCAACAAATTAAATTCAAAGACTCTTCAACTATTTATCATTTTCGTTGTAAAGTGGGCAATGCTACTACTAGTTGCTCAAGCAACAAAAAAATTGTTTGGAGGAAAAAAGAACAAACACCTACTATTATTAAAGAGCCCATTACAACCTTTAAGGCACCAAAGGAGGATAATAAAAATATATATTTTGAAGATTGGACGATGATGGGTACCTCTAAGATGGATGAGGGTTGTATCTATGGTCTTGTGAATTTTCCCTATTCCAAAAAAAAAGCTCAAGGGAGGGCCTTAAATTGTGATAAAGCAAAAATCGTTGGAACAATTTTTCAAATCACCTTTATTTTGGGTTGGTAGTTGTCTTTTATAGTGTCATCATTTTCTACTTGATTGTCTTTTGTTGTCTTACTATACTTAATGACTGTTCTTTTTTACAAAATCCTACTTACCACAATCGAAACTATACAAAATTTCAAATTAATGTTCATTAAAATTTTCACAAATATTTTAATTAAATTTTAATTCTAATCATTTATCATAAATATTTTATATATTCAACTACTTTATACATAAAATATATCCCAATGTAAACTCATACCTAATAAAGATAGACATGCAACACAATTTGTCATGATTTGCATCAACCTCAACCTTCATTTATAATTTATAAAAAATTAAAGATCATAATTAATCAATACTTAAAAAAGATAATTCATATTTAAATATCAAATACTAAATCAATATAAAACTATATTGATAAATATTAAAATCTTTACAATACTATATGTTAAATAAAAAATCATTAAAAAATATTTTTAATTTAAATAATTTGGTTTTTAATCTTCAACCTCAATCATTTATGATAGATAAATATTAAATATGCCTGCCTATTTAAACTTAAAATCCACGCCAAGGAAACCTCACACCTACTCAAGATAAAGTTATGCGATGTACAATTTGTCATATTTGTGCATCAGCCTCGGCCTTTATTTGGTACAATGCCAACTGGTGAGGAGAAAAGGCTTGTCTCTGCCCATGCTTACACATCATTGCTTTCCTAGCAGCTATCGTTAAACTGTTAAATATTTATTTTTTACTTGTTTATTGTGACCAAGAGTGCCCTGGTCCCGAGATCGAGTTCCCCCAAGATGGATGACTTTACAAATATATGTGCTGGTAGATCCACTAGCATCGGCCATCTATTATTATCTTGCTGCTGTTCCAGCTAAAGATGATGGTACAGCCGAGCGCCACCTGCTGAAGCCCTCATGGCTCCTCAGGGTTGCAAGGCCAAATTTGGGGCCGGCCACGACAGCCGTGGATATGAACTGCCACAGGTTATGGCTGCGGCAGCTGAAGTGGAATGTTGATCGATTCTCCAGGTTTGATGCATTCAGTGGAGTCGAGTCCTATACCTCTGGTAACCCCTGTTTGTGTTGCTCGAGCAGCTTGACTTTGAGTCATTGCCGATGACAATTCAGAAACCCGCAACATTTAGGAGAGTATTTACAAATATTTCAGGCAGAAATAATTGGTTTTATCATTCATGAATTTGATTCGTATAATTACACGGTTGAATTTTGATGGTAATATCATAATTTGACACGCTGGAGAAAATACTTCCTTACCATTTTAAATTCGTTTTTCTTGTAACCAGACACACGCTGGGCACAATAAACATAGTGGATAAAGCTATGTTACTGGGCACACAGGACCTGGCTTCGATACCCGGCTCAGATGGATACCAAAAGGATACCAGGGCTGGACCTGAAGCCAGACCCATTCAAGCTGGATACGGGAGCCGGGTTCTGTGTATCCGGTAACATAGATCTAGGCACTACATTTTTCATGGCTTATTGAAAGCTTGTAACTTCAATGCTCAAAGAAAAACATAGCAAGCCCTAACAAATTTACAGCATGTTGAAGACTAACAGAACACAGGCCGCAGCAGAGTATCTAGAACACAAGAGTGCATCGAGCTATAAGGCCCGATGATTTGTCGGTTTGGTAGCATGTAGATAATTCTTCTAATCTTTATATGTGGACCCCATCCCTTTCAATAATAACATGAACTAAGGTTAACTATCAACCTGTCAGACTAAGAGAATTTATTATCATTTTAATTCAATGAACAAATAAATCATATTACATTTACATCTCATTCGATAATTTAAAACTGGTAATCCTAACATTTTTCATTCTACATATTGCCTTGAGTAAAATAAACAGTGATTTATTCTAATTTGTAACATATTTAAGATCTTGATCAATCTACGTCATTCTTTACTTTCTAAACTACTTGGATGTCTTTATAGTTTATAAATCACTTAACATCCCATTTATGTCAGAAAAATTGTTCATCTTTCATGGTGATCGTTTCTTTTTATTTGTCTCATTGGATTGTTTTTTTTTTTCCAATTTCCTTTTTGTCCCTTCTTTAACTGCCAGCATTTAAGATCGGTGGAGACAAAATGGCATTTTATCAAAGAGTGCACGGTCTACGAGGATCTCCATATCCAGTATGTGGATTACTTAAGGATTGACAATCTGCATGAGTTATTCGATAAGGAGAAGATCAACATAACTGCGAGTTTGTTGGTCAAAATTCATAACAGAAGGTCCAACATCGAGAAGAATTTGGAATTTGCGTAGTCTATTCTTTGTGATTCTCGATCCCTTAGACCGTTTCGGTCTCGTGAACGATATTAAAATCTCATTCATTCATTCAACTCTCGTTTCTTCTTTTTGGTTGGATGATATCTTATTTACTGCTTTCATGATGATCATTTCTATTTATTTGTCTCGTTGATTGTTCTTTCCTCTCCAATTTCTTTTTTGTCCCTTTTTGAACTCTCGTTTCTTGTTTTTGGTTGGATGATGTCCTATTTACTGCTTGGTGTGCTTCTTGTCACATTTGTCCACCACATTTTGGTACGGTACTTTTGGCTTGCATTTGTTTCGAAAAGAGAACTCGCCTTTTTGCTTAAATACACACTTTTTGCAAATTTGAAGGAATACTTAGGAAAAACCCTCTTTCCTTTTAATCAAATGTTCAAGGAAATTAATTTATGTGCGTGCGCCCTCTGCATACGAACTTCTTAAATATAAACTACCAAGTAAATGTTATAGATTTTTTGTTGCTATCTCTAGTTGCATTCCCTTGAAAATATGTCCAACGTCAGAAACAAATCAGGAAAATATCAATTCTCTTGTCCCATTCAAATGCACGTTGCTGATGGTATGGCAGTTCAATGAAGGAAAATGTCTTTTAAAAATAAAATTATCCCCAGGTTTTGAATATTTAAGTAAAGTGATTAATTGATTTCAAGACTATATCTTCAACCGGTTGATCGTTTCTCCACACACGAGCAGCTTTAATCAACTCACAACAGTTAATACATATATAATGTAAGAGCACACAATTATAGTGTAGCGGATGTGACTGAGTAGTTTAGATGGAGCATTACCATGACGAAGATCCAGACTCAATCCGCCTTAAAACTGTTGCACAAGCTCCTATTGCATTAATGTGGAGAAAAGAAATGCAAGCTGTGTCTCACGGGACAAGGAGCTGGTAAACCCTCATTAACCAGTCCAAAAAACGTACATCATGATGATTATCAGACAAGTAGATTTAGGGCACAAAAGAAATGAGAAACCATATTGGCCATCGGTCCAACAAATTCAGCTCAGTGATCCGACACATTCAACTTAGTGATCCTGATATAAATCGTAATTTAAATAGATGACCCCTACTGGAATATCACAGAAAATGTGGGTTCAATCCTATTTGGAGCAACCCCCCAAAACTGAAGTTCTGTCCCAAGTCATACCTTGTCACAATTAGAGAAGTAGACAAAGCAAAACTGAAAAAGCCATACGTCGACCTTCATAAAATAGCAACCCCCAACCTGCTTTATTTTTTCATTTGCAGGAGATCAACTAGCTGATGCATCCAACGCTGTGACCTTTTTCTCCTTAACTTCAGGCTCTGCATGTAATCAGCCAAATAGAGAAATGAGCTTACTATAAAATGGAAATACGCAACACACACAAACTTATATGAGCTAGAAGTGAAGCAACAAATGTAATGCTGTCGATCCATGTCAAAATCATGCCAAGGCATTTGTGAACAAGCTAAGGGTTATTTCAGTGACAATTTTATCCATGAAGTATCGGTTGAAGATAGTACTCGAGATGAGTGCCTTCGGCCTTGTCTTGAAGAGAATCCTCTGTTTGATGATGCCAACAACTTCATATTCTACAGTTGATCGCTTCACTTCAGGAATGTTGAAGTTAGCAACCAAATCTCTCATATCAACACTTTTGTGTTTTCTAAGAACCAGTAACGGTTTCTTTAGAGGAACTTTCTTTCCCTCGAGTTCATGATATCCAACAGTGAAAAAATAGTTGTCCTGGGATATAAGGAAAAACAATGAGAAACAACCGATCTGGTAAAAATTCTACATTCAGTGGAAATACGAAATCAAGAAACATAAAATAAGGAAAACTATCTATATGACTATATCTATAATTCTTCTTGAAAAAAAATAACCTGGCATGTACTTTGCCATACAATTTGTATTTATTAAATTAATTCAGGAATATAATTAATAAGTATATCAGGACTTTTGTCTCTAGCAGAATTTAAGTAATTACTCAAGGTACTTCAGTTCCATCCTGGTTAAGATTGAGCTTGTAGATTTAAGGCTAAATACTTGAGAGATTAATTGTCATGCTGATGATGATGATGATGATGATGATGACTTCTAACATCCTGTTCCTTGTTATTTCAAACTACTTTGTGCTTTTCATCTTACAGAAATTGAGAGTTATTTTCAAATGGATGGATCCTAAGAGCCCAGTAACACTTCATATGAACAACTTTTAACCATGGTTTTAACATCCTCGATCATTTTAAACCATTATTTTAACACATCTGGCAGGAAGTAAACCCCTATAAACAGGCAAAGTAAAGTTCAGGTAACAGTTTGGAAATTTAATCGCAAGGACCAGTTTAAAGATTGTAACAGTTTTGTTCTTAGGAAAGCATTTTCCGTAAGATAGCATAGACAAAAGACAAAGAATGACGTTTATTCACTCAGACAAGATAGATTTGCTTGAGATGAAAAAGGGCAACGACATCTCTACTTCCTAGGTCCTTTTCATCATCATTTGAAGATATCTGGTGAGAAGGACTCTGCAAACCAGCACATGAAAGCTTGGATCACAGTTTTGAAATGTATTTGCAAGGATTGGTTACAGAGATTGAAACAATTTTGTTCCTAGGCAAGCATTTTCCTTGCAATGGCACAGACAGAGAAGCAATGACCTTTAGACTCTCAGAGAAGACAGATTGGCTTGAGATAGAAAAGGGCAATGAAGTATCTGCATCCAACATCCTCGTAATCATTGTTTTATTGTCTGGCAGAAAAGGCACCCTTGCCAACCTGCACATTAAAGCTCAGGCCAGAGTCTGGAAATTTTTTTTCCATGATCGGTTCAAAACATGGAATGTTTTGTCCTTAGGAACACATTTTCCGGCAGATTAAATAGACAGACAAATAATGATCTCTAGTCTCTCAAAGACAGATTTTCTTGCCTTGATACAATAGGTAGGAGTAGGACGTGTATCTGGCTGTAAGAACATACAAGTGACTTTGAGGATTCCACCCCACTGCCCTTAGAAAACCCAAGGAGACAGATCTTGCAAGAAACTGTGAAGATACTTCCACATTACACCATGAAATGAAGACAAGTTTACCCTGGAGAAACCCATTGTGGATGAAAAACTCCAAAAAAGATGTGACCACAATCTCACTTATGTACTTAAAGATGGATTTACAATGGGGTGGAAATCATTAGACTTGCAAAATAGGGCTCTATCACACTAAGAACAGCTCCAACAACCTCACAAACTCTCCCCGATTTACTTTCCCCTACTCTGCTGCTATGACAGTCTCCAGAACTCAGATTTCCTACCAAAACCTCCAACCACAGCCTTCACAATGCATGCAAATCACTAAGAATTGCTTGATAAACATCACATAGGAGCTATAAATAGCTTTACAACACATTTGGAAGCTTCAAAGACTGAAAACACACATAAATAACGAGAAAAATGGATAACTGGAGCATCACTAGATGCAAACAACTTGTCGTGATGAAATCGCTGCTTTTGCGAGAGAGCCATTTTGTTTTCCCCCCAGTAGTTGACAAATTCACTGCAGCCTTTGCACTTTCACCACATGCTGCAACCAGCAATTTCACCAAAATTAATAAACACTTTGTTTCAGAGATCTTCTCGCACACCAAAGCCTGTACATAGATATCCCATACCACCCTAAACATTCTCCAGCATTAAAGATGTCCATGTCCCAAAACATGCCATGAACAACAAAAACCTGATCCTTTTCTGATCAGACCTCCCCAATATGGAGGCTTTTGGTCCCCACAAGCTAGATATTCAACGAATGAGGATGCAAGAGTCCCCAAACTGATGACAGTATGCCATCTCAGCTTGCACCACAATACAAAAGCCCACCAAATTTTGGTACAATTCTACCTCCAGGCTCCAAGTGTCTAGAGGACATAGTGAAAATTTGCTTGAACATGGAGCAACTATTCCAACCTTCATATGTACAATTTGTGGGCTTACACCTATCTTCCCATGAAGATTTAGGATCTCGGAAGACTGCTTCTTGCCATTAAAAATATACAACATGAAAGAAAAGATCTACCATTCTTGATGATCCAGTATTTGTTCTCTCTTGTAAACAACTGCCTTTAAGTCATACAAGTAGGGGCTGCCAAAGACAACTTCACAAATTTCCAGAAGAGCAACATCTAACACGATTGCGTCAACATATTTAGAATCAATAGTAAACTTCAATTTCCATTACTTATCAACTAGCATTTGTACACCTCATTTAACCAACCCAAGCCATTAGGGCATAGGGTTTTGTAAAGTCTTCAAACCAAGTTTTCTACCAAACTTTCTGCTATCAAGTTAATCTGTGACCATGAATCAAATAAAGCATCAACCTTAACACAATTGACATGAATCTTAATGTTAAACATTGTGTTTCTATCCATCAAACCAACCTTCTTAGTAGGGCGATAAATTTTAGAATCAACTTTGAAAGTACAATCAATTACCTTTATTTCATTATTTTCAAGTGAGATATTAGCATCCTTTATACCTTTTTCCTTATACGGGTTCTTTTCTATATGAAGCTACCAACAAGATGATTCTCCATGACCATTCTCACCACAATGGTTACAATGTGCAGATTTCTTCATAGTGCTAGTGGAATTCACCTTCTTATTGTTTTTCCTTGGCTTTAACTTCATTCAAATTGAGTGAGGAAGTGCATGTGTCTATCTCAAAATAACAAGCATGTGAACATGCTTCATCTATGTTCACTAATTGGAAAGAAATACAGTCCTACGGAAATGATTATGAAAACCCCCTATGTATTTCATTAGGACTTCATCTTCTATCACATCCCTACCCATTTGAATATGCCTTCTATGAAATTCACTAGTGTATTCTTGTACACTTTGTCCCTCTTTCTGTTTTAAAAATTTCCATTCCATACTCTTCTCTTCTTTGTTACATATTAGATAGAATTGCTTCCTAATTAATTGCATAAAATGTTCCCAAAAACTTACAGAATTTTTTTTCAAAGCCATGGAATACTCTCATCAAACCAAGTTAAAACATGTTTTGCAAACCTTAGTCTAGCAAATATGATCTTTTGATCTGAAGTAAGAGTGTGTACTAAATTATACCCCAATTTTCAATTTTCTCTACACCCATATCCTCCTTGAATGGCAATATCTCAATCTTGAGACTCCACCATGAATAGATTTGTTTAGTAAGCTCATATCCACCTTGGGTGCTTCCTCTTCCTCATTTGAACCTTTGTCTTTGTCCAAACTCTTCAAGATGACTTCCACAAGGCTCTTCATGATCTCCATGAACTAAGATAAACTTGCAATTGCGTTCTGCATCTTTTGGAATCTTGCTCCAACATCTGCATAATCCCCTTCACCTTGCATGCATCTCAACAACTTTTCCTACTTGTGAGATTCAACCTCTTTGCAAAGGTAGAATCTTCTTTCCACTTGATCTAGTTTTGGGCATGAACCTGTGAAAGACTCACAACAAACCTCCTAAAAGGTATTATATTCTTTCATTTGTCTAGCAAATGATATTCCTTAACTAGCTCATCAACTACGAATTAAACTCTTAATTTAAGAGAGGGTCAAGAACTAGAACTATCAAGCATAACTAAACAAGTAATAGCAATGTAACAAGAAAGCAAACACCATGAAATGAAGACAAGTTTACCCGGGAGAAAAAACTCTAGCAAAGATGTGGGCACAATCTCAATTGTGCATTTCAAGATGGAAAGATGGATTTACAAGGAGTTGGCAGCCCTTAGGCTTGCAAAACAAAGCTCTATCACACTAAGAATGACTCCAACAACCTCATAAACTCTTCCCAATTTACTTTCCCTACCTCTACTAATATTACAACTCAGATTTCCTTACAAAACCACCAACTACAGCCCTCGCAATGCATGCAAATCACTAAGAATTGCTTACAAAAATTTCATGGGGACTATGAAAAGATTTACAACATGTTTGGAAATTGAAGGGACTAAAAACACACATTAATGAGAAAAATGGATAACTGGAATGTCATTTTGGACACACACAACTTCTTGTAACGACTTCACCACTTTTGGTAGAGAGATGTTTTTGCATTCAAAGCAGTGGTTAACAAATTTGCACTTTCTCCACCTGCTGCATCCAGCGATTTTGCCAAAACCAGCAAAATACTATCACAAAGATCTTCTTGCACATCAAAGATTGCACATGGATGTCCCATACCACCTTGAACACTGTCCAACATTAAAGAAGTCGTCCACTATCCCAAAATATGCCATGAGGTACGAAAATCAGATCCTTTTCAAATCATCAACCTACTTGATTTAACATCAAAAAGAACAACGCTTGTACATCCATCAGGTCATAAATGAGCTTTAATTATTATGTGCAATAGTAATAATGGAATCCCCTAACTTCATGCACTCCCATTATACCTTGGAAATGCCATAAAGAAGTTGACGACAGGCTGGAACTTCTTGATGTGCACAAAACAACCTATTGAAGAAAACATAAGGGTTTTGATGATAGTGCACTAAGAAACTTTTTAAGCCTCTATCCATCCATCAAAACAACACAAGAACAGGCATACAAGCTTTGTCGATACAACATTTCAGCTAGGGAAAATTTCGAAGAAACCATTGCCAACAAGAAGATGAAGATTGAGTATTCCAAGGAAGACCTTGGTTTTTCAATAAGTGGATTTATTATCACCATATTGGGCCCAAAAGTTTGATCCAAAAGAATTGATCCAATCCAAGTACATTTATCTGCATTACCCCTCAGCTATTGGCATAGACCCATCTTCAAAACTATACAAAACTCACTTAGATAATTCATCACGACATTAGATTAGAAGCTTAATCACATATGCCTACATACGTGTAAATCAGAAACCTAATCTTTGCAAACATCTGCCGAAACACCAAGAGACAAGTAGGACTAGTATTGGTACAAGACTATTGGTATGAACGGATGGGGACAAGTACTAGTATGGAAGTTTCAAACAAAACAAATAATCAAAGTTTCATATAATTCAAATCTCAAAAAAGAAAAATTATACAGTGGATATACAACTTTAAAGGATGTAAAATATGGGACGGTGGGCCTAGCTCGATTGGCTAAAGCATATTGTTGCAGGCAAGAGGTCACAAGGTATAGTCTCCCCATCGTCCCCGTGGTACCGGAGGGCATGTCGTGCCAGCATCACCGGTCACAAGAAAAAAGTTTACCAAGCACACTGCAATTTATAGGGGGACAGATACCCGACCAATTCCTACAGTCTAAAAACAACATAATGTAAAATACTAAAATGATTAAAAATTTAAAGTATTGAAATATAGATGTCAAAGAAAGCAAATATTAGACATATTGATAGTTGGTAATTCATCAATTGACCATAACCAATCGGGGATGGCAAATGGAGATTGGCAAGGGAATGTCTTTATTTTAAAAATATGGTAGGGTTATCCTTAGAGATGGCTATATTTTCTATCAATTGATAAACTTGTACATTTTCATGCAAAAATAAGTATGTTACAATTCTATATATGTATCTCTTTAGTTATTTTAGCTCATGTCAACCACTAATCATCACTTGAGGAAACTATTATTTAATTTTCATGATATACCTAAGAAACCTCTATAGGAAATCTTGCAATTTTCAAGAGAGGCTTTCAAGAAAAGCAACGAGATGCAAAGAAACTTCATCTTAAGTCTCCTAATATCTTGAGACATCCCCATATGTGTCTCCAAGATGCGAACATGTTCCCTTGTCGAAGATGAGTACCAAGGATCAAGGTACAAGTCTTCAAGTAACCATGCACATACCAAAATTTTTGAAAAGGTTGGGAATAAAATTATATGACAAAACCTCAACTATTCAAATGTAGATAATGTCATGCTTACAATCACCTTGCACGCTTGTACTAAATTGTCAACAAAAGCAACAAACAATAAAGAAAGATCTAAAGAATGCATCCAATCAATATCAATCACCAACCAAGAAAATGAAGATTATTTTTCATAAATAGAGCTAACCAAATCAAACAAGTTATATATGAAGAAGCTACAAGGAGATTTTTCTAGCCCACATGTTGTCCATTTATCTACAATAAACCCTTAAACAAATAGAGCAATGGAAGTTGGTAACCATTCTTGAAAAGGGGGTGAGTGACCCAACTAGACATATGAGGTTAACGAATGACTATGGTATCTAACATAGTGAACTAGAGACATAGGGTTGCAATTATTGATACAAGCACAAGGACAACATTCAAATTAGGATAAATAACTAAGTAGCCAAATCGTCGCTCCTAAGGCATCATTTCAAAACCAGAAACGATTCGGAATCGAATCATGGTGGAATCGTCTAAGAATCGGATTTTCACCTGTGGGTTCGATTCGACTTTTCCAAAACGATTTTGAGCATTTCACGTGGTGACGTGGAGATTCTAAAATGTTTCAATGACCGTTTTCAACCCGAGCTTTGACTTTTTCCTCATTTTTTGCGAAATTTAGGGCGACAAAACACGGATTTAGCGTGTTTTATTTGCCATTTTTCATTTATTTTATTCATCCGTTTTATTCCTCCACATTTCAACTGGACGTTTTGTTTTATTTTCATGTCTATGACATCAAAAAAACAACGAACCAGTCTTCTTCCCTGAGCAGTGCACAGAAAACACAAGAGCTACCACACGGATTTAAGGAGAAGCCACGCCGACTATGAAGGAAAACGCGCACGCAAACTAGGTAGGGATTTTTCATTTTTGTTAGTGTTTTTTAATTTTATTTTTTACGTTAAAGTTAAATTTTTTAATCTTTTAAAATTTAAAGTTTTAAGTTTTAAACTATAACTATAAATGATAATATATATTATATATATAATCTTTTTAGGTTATAAAACTAAAATTATTTTGAATATGAAATGCATAGAATATGATTAATATATATAATTTAACGTATTTCAATTTTCTTAAATGATAATGTATAATATATATAGCATAAATTAAAAACTCATCATCGAAGCAACATGGTGGAGCGGCGGCACCAACAGAGTTTTCGCAGGCATCAGGATTTGCAGTATGGAGCTACTACTCACTCACGTTGGCCATTCAATAGAAGAATGGAGCAAAGTCACAAAAACGCTCATCGGCACAACTTGCATCGGGCTTGGCAGGCTGTGAACAAACAGACTGTAAAACGAAATACTGGAGCTAACACCGATCCCCATGGCAGAGCTGACGGCCATACCAGAGCCAATAACAACTTTAGATTTAACTACGAAAGAGTGGCTTTCAAAAATCTGGAGCATAAGTTCTAGCGCCCTAAAAAGCAAGCGGAGAAGGTCGGTTCTAGCAAGGTAACACCCAATATTTCCTATTCAAATATTACTACCCTACTTTTAGAAAATAGAGATTGGGATGACACAGTTAGCTTGTTAAAAGCTAGGGCTTTTTTCTTAAAATGGGGTGGGAAATGGCCTGCATTTTCAAAATTAAGGGCCTGGTGTGATAAACACTGAGGACACGAATGTGAACTTAAAACCCTAGAGAATGGTTTTTTTCTAGTGATCTGCAAATCAACTCTTGATAAAGAATGGATTATAAACAATGGACCCTTCGTGATGGAGGGCTTGGGTTTTTTCATCAAAGACTGGGTGCCAAATTTTAACCCAAATGAAATAGAAGTTGCGGAAGTGTCGATGTGGATTAGGCTTAGAAACCTCCCATATGAATATTGGGGCCAAGAAACCCTAAGGCTAATAGGCAACAAATTTGGACACTTTCTGAAATCTGAGGAAGTTGTGGAAAAATCGACGCTTAGCATTTTTCCCCGGATCTGCATTCTAAGACAAGGTATCCATTCTTTACCGGAATTCTTGGAACTCAAAACAGGAAGTGGTTTATGGCGTCAAAGACTGGAAATCGAGGAATCATTATTTGAATGTGGAAATTGCCTTGTTAAACAGGCCTGTAACCTGTCTCAGGACCATCTGCAGAAAGAAAAAGGCATGTTATATGAAAGTCTTTTGGAGACTATTATGGAGTTGTCAGAAGGAGACCGGCGGGAAGAGCCTGGAAAATCACAAACATCATTGACCCAGGGTCTGGATGAGCAGTGGGTAGCCAGGGAAGCTGGAAGTCTCGGTAACGGTGTAAATCGAGAAGAGATTGATTTCTTGTTGGAGAAGGAATATGGAAATATTTTGGGGTTCCTCCCCGAATCAAAATCAAAAAATGGCTGAAAATGCTCTAGGTAAGGTAATCCCCCATGGAAGGTCAGAGTTTGTAAATGAGTCGAGATTGGCGGTTATGGAAATCTCAGAAACTAATGACAACGGGAATTTGTCTTCAAGACAGGGGGAACTCCCCCCTAGGGATGAACCGGAACAGTCTGCAAAGAATGCTGCCCCTATAGCTACAGGTAGCCAGCCAACCCCAAAAATAGCTTCAGAACTACGTTGGACTACCAATAAAGAAGGTTCTCCAAGAGTGGTAGGACTCTCAAAAATTTGGACAATTAAGGGAGATGCGATAGGGCTGAAGGAGCCTTGCGATCACAAGGATAAACTTGAAATTTCAGAGGTTATTCCCCAGGAAGTTGCACAAAGTATTTTAGAGGTAGAGCCCTATTTTAAAGATATCCCTATACCACCTATCAGAAACCTTGAGAATGCCTTTGAAGGGGTTCGAGATAGTGGGGGTGACACTATAGATTCAAGCTGCATGTATGATTCAGATGACAATCTAGGGCTGGAGGATATTTTGGGCATGGATGATAATCTGGGAATTATTGAGAAGAGAACTATAGATCAATCCATGACTTCGATAAGCAAAGCTAAATTAGGAGAGAAAAAGAAAAAAGGACCAAAAACAAATAGAATGAGGTTGGAACTAGCAGGTAATGCTGTGGGACAAAGTAAACTAAGATCGGGGAAAGGCTATGCCTTTTCCCAACAGCAATGAGATTCCTTTCGTGGAATGTCAGGGGCTGCAATGCCCCTGACAAGATTCGTGTGATCAAGCGATGTCTTGATCAAACGAGACCCAATTTGGTTATGCTACAGGAAACTAAGATTAAAGATTCTGAATTTAATTCTTTTAAGAAATGTTTTGGTCGTTGGAAATGTGTTCTCTCTGCTACAGAAGGTGCTTCAGGTGGTCTTGGTCTCTTATGGAATGAGGTGACTGTGGATGTTCAGGTGGTCAGATAGGAAAGGTTTTGGCAATGATGTCATGTGGAGGTAATTGCTCTACGGACAAGTTTTGAGCTACTAAATGTTTACGGTCCAAGTAATTCGGCTCAAAAGAAATCTTTATGGGAAGATTTTTCAAAAGTTCTCACAGCAAAGGATGGATGTATGTTTCTAGTTGGTGGTGATTTTAATGCTATAATGCGGCCTTCTGATAAACTTGGAGGTTTATGCTAGTCGGGACGTAGCCAACAGGATTTTTCAGTTTTTGTTCTACAAAATGGGATGCTTGAACTACCATTCAAAAAAGGTGAGTTCACGTGGACAAACCGTCGAGCTGGTTTTCTAAACATCGCGGAAAAACTGGATAGGTTTTTTATAACTGGGAATTGGGTGGAGCAAAACTAGTCGTGCGAAGCAAAAATCATGCCATTTACGAGGTCTGATCATTACCCCATCATTTTAAGGATGCAACCCCGGACAGATGCCCTTTCAAGTTTGAAAAAATGTGGTTGCGAGCTAAAGGCTTCAAAGACTTAGTGAAGTCTTGGTGGGCAAATGCTCCTAGACGAACGGGATGTAAAGCATTCATTTTTGTCAAGAAATTACAATTCCTAAAAGAACAACTAAAAGTTTGGAATCGTGAGTCCTTTAAGAACATCTTCAATAAAAAGCTGGAGTTGGAGGAGGCTCTAAACGCTTTACACTCAAGAATCATTGAGCAAGGAATGGCAGAGGTAGATTTTGCTTTAGAAAAGAAACTCAATCAAGAATACTCTGAAGTGCTGGCCCGCGAAGAAATCTTTTGGCGGCAAAAGTCTAGAGAAACATGGTTGAAGGAAGGTGACCGGAATTCCAAGTTTTTTCATACCTCAGTAAAGGTTCGTAGGTCTTATAACAAAATTTTATCCATCAACAACTCTAAAGGTGAACTACTGAATGATCCTGCACAAATTAATGTAGAAGCTGCAAGTTTCTACTCCGATATGTTTAATAACTTTACAAGTATCGATCTTCCAACTTTTGCTATCTTGGAAAACATCCCTAAATGCATCTTGGATGGGCAAAATGTTATGTTAATGGAAAAAGTCTCCTTAAAAGAGGTAAAGAGAGCTCTCTTTGATATGGGGGGTGGATAAAGCTCTTGGGCCAGATGGATTTCCAACTATCTTCTTTCAACACTTCTGGGATCTTTTAGCCCCTGACCTCTGTGAGATCATTGAAGAATCACAAGAGAGTGGCCTTATTCTCAAAGATCTAAACAACACCTTTATCACCCTGGTTCCAAAGAGGCCAACTATTAATTCCTTTGAGGATTTCAAACCTATATCTCTTTGTAATACTGTGTATAAGCTCATTTCTAAAGTTATGGCTAACCGACTAAAACTTGTCCTCGGGTCGGTGATTTCTCCGAAACAAAGTGGTTTCTGTCCGAACCGCTCTATTTTTGAAGGCGTAATATTCGCTCATGAAACTATCCACATTGTTAGAATGGCTAAAGTTGAAAAAATGATGGTGAAATTGGATATCAAACGTGCCTATGATGAGGTTAATAGAAGCTTTTTGCTTAAGGTCCTAGAGAAATTTGAGTTTAGCCCAACCTGGATAAAATGGGTTGAGAATTGCATTAGTACTCCTCGTTTTTCAGTGTTAGTCAATGGCAGTCCTCAGGGTTTTTTTACTTCATCCAAAGGTATTAGGCAAGGAGACCCAATCTCTCCTTTCCTTTTTATTATTCTTGCTGAGGCCCTTGGTAGATTGATTTCACAAAATTGCAATTCTGGTAAATGGAAGGTGATCAAAGTAGCTGAAGGTCTGGACCCCATTTCCCATTTACAATTTGCAGATGATACTTTTTTAATGGGTGACTCGTCTCTTAGAGAAGCTCGGGTAATGAAAAGTGTCTTGAATGAATATGGGAATGCCTCTGGTCAATGACTCAATTGGCATAAATCAGAAAAAAAAATCTTCAATACCCCCTTGCAAAAGCAGAGGGAGATCTACAGGATTATGTGTATGCGTGTTGGTAGTCTTTCGAGTAAATACCTTGGGATCCCCCTCTTCAGGGGAGCAAACAAATCCAATATTTGGAAGGACTTGACAGATGCTTGTCTAAAAAGAATGGATGGATGGAAGAGTAAATGGCTCACCTCTGCTGGTAGAATTCTTATGCTTAAATCGGTGATTTCGGCAATACTTGTTTACTCAATGATGTGTCTAAATATTCCAAAAAAAATCATCACAGAAATTGGTAAGTGTATGCGAAAGTTCTTCTGGAGTGGGGCAAGAGACGAGGACAAGATCCCCTTGCTAGCTTGGGACAAAATATGCAGACCTAAAGAGAAAGGTGGTGCTGGTATGAGAAATTGGCATATACTGAACGAAGCTCTGGGAGCTAAACTGGTTTGGAATATGTATGCTAATCCAGACTTATTGTGGGTCAAAGTCCTAAGAGCAAAATATTTGGATTCCGTCGAGAATCATAGGATCCTCACAATTCATAATCCTCCAAGTGGATCGGCTATTTGGAACTTTATTATCTCCTGTCGACCTGTGATTCTTAATCACTTATCTTGGCAAATTGGAAATGGGACCCAAGCAAGATTTTGGGAGGACTCTTGGGATGGTCATCCTAATCTAGCCTCGGACCCGGAGTTGCACACTATTAAAAGGCACTTTACTCAAAAATGGGGTTCTAAAGTACAAGACTACTTGGTGAGGTGGCAGGGGCCGCTTGGTCCCTCTTGGGGTTGGAAGGATATGCCTGCAGAGGACTTATCCATTCAACAAATGCAACAAATGAAATTGATTTTCCAAACAAGGGGTGTGTCTTTCACAGGATGTCCAGACAAAATTGTTTGGTGTGGGTCAACAAATGGATCATACTCAGTTAAATTAGGCTACCAAATATTGGACAAGCTTGAGGGAGAAATATTTTGGGCAAAAGATCTCTGTTGGAGCAAAAACTGTCTACCAAACGTGGGAACTTTTGCATGGTTGGCAATTAAAGGAAGAATTTTAACTAGGGAAAGACGAAAGAGGCTTGGTTTTGCTGGCCCATCTAAATGTGTTATGTGTGGCGAAGTTGAAGAATAGGTTGATCATCTTCTAATTCAATGTGAGATGGCAAGAAAGTGCTGGAATCATATTAAACACAAGCTGGATTGGCAAAGTCCTATGCATTGGTCTCTTAGAATTGTTTTTGAAAGCTGGCCAAATTGTAAATCTAAATCTCTTCTATCTTGTATATAGTCAATTTCGCCCTCTCTTGTCATATGGGAGATATGGAAAGAGAGAAACAGAAGGATTTTTCTGGACAAAAAAGAAACCCTAGAGAGACTGATTAATAGAATTGACCATAGCATAGAGGAAGTAATGACTGTTGCGGCAGCGGATACCCATAATTGGAGGAGACCCTTCTCTTATGATGATAGGAAGGTGCAGCGGTCATGGCCAGGCATTCAAATCAGAAACATATCAACTACAATATTCCACTCTTCTCGAAAAGAAAAAAAGGAACGTGTTACTTGGTCGAAACTAGGGGATGGATGGCACAAAATAAATTTTGATGGGGCTGCAAAGAATAATCCAGGTATCTCTGGTGCCAGGGCAATTTTAAGGGATCACTCAGGAAATATAGTGGCACCTGCAGCAAAGAAATTAGCTCCAGGTACAAATAATATAGCGGAGGCTAAGACAGCATTACTAGTAGTGCAACTAGCTAGATCGTGTGAGGTCAAAAAGTTACACTTAGAAGGGGACTCCTTGATAATAGTACAGGCAATTGTGGATGAGGGGCTAAAAGCTTGGCATCTCCAAAATATTATAAAAGAAATTATTGACAATCTAGGATCCTTTGAAAATTTTAAAGTCAGTCACATTCGCCGTGAAGGCAACAAAGAGGCAGATAAATTATCTAAATGGGCGACAACTCTGGAAGAATTCGGAGTTTTGGTCTTTGAAGATTTCAAGGGGCTGTCCTTAGAAGAGGATGTAACGGTTAATTTTTCAAAAACAAGCTTAGATTAATGGCAAAAAGTAGTATAATTTTGAATGTGGGTGGTTGGTCGAGTGGCGAGCCTTTTTAGGCGGGGGTATAAGAAGCCATTAATAGAAAGAACACGTTAGTGAGTTGGCGGGTACGTTATGACGCAACAGACAGGTCGTGTCAAGGCGGATGTAATTGCAAGGCGGGTTTTGAAGCGGCCGGAACATGTGGAATATTGCTTTGATAGAAGCAAGATTTCTTTGCATCATATGACATTAATGTGCTCAAAGACACATCAATATAATGATAACAATCCGGGCAGAAAAATTATTATTAAGGAAATCTAAGTTTTTAAATCTTTCACTGTTTGCTTCTTGTTCAGGTTAAACAGGAAACGGGTGATGATGGAGGCAATGCGAAGCTTTTCGACAGCAATGCAGCAGAAAGGTTTTTTTGGACCGCCGTCATGGAAACGATTGAAGCAACTACTCAAGTGCCCGAATGCTGAGATAGTGGAAGCGGTCTTGGAGCTGCTGGGTCCAGAATTCTTAACAACCACACACCGAGGGCGTTTAAACACGGATATTGCCTCAATGATCTTTGCCTAGGCTCTAGAGTTGGGTGAGGATGGAACGGAGATCAAAGGAGTTCTATTGAAATTATTTGTGGCCAAGCTATTGGGGAATCTGGAATCCCTCTTGGAGTGGGCGGTGCCAAGAGTTGGGTTTTACGTTTCGGAGGGAATTGAAGATATGGATGAAGCTACGGAAGAAGGACTCATTCCTTTTATTCGCTGGCGCCGGAATATGGATAAGGAAACCTACAAACTGGAAAGATTGGTGGCCTGGGAGAATTTAAAATTCTTGCTAAATCGTCAGATGGGTCTTGCGAGAGAGGTGGTAGATGCAATCACTGTCCCAATTCCGAAGAAGCAACGGTCGAAGAGTAAAAGAGGAAGAAGGATTGGCAAGATCAAATGATTGCTTGAGGAATCATCAATTTTGACAAGGCAAAGAAGAACCTCCTCGATGGAAATATTTAGAATGATAGTGCGAAAGGAATGATGGTGAATCTATAAGGCGGGATGTTAAAGGAAGCTAAGAATTCGATGAAAATGCAATCGGGGCTGGGTGAACGACACTGCTAAGCATAGACGGCTAAATTGGAAGGATGGCAAATTTTTGCAAAAGACAATTGGATGACAAGATGCGGTCCTGACTATGTTTTCTCGGTTATGAAAATAGGCCGGCTACAACACGACTGGTAGCAAGGAGCTACATTTTGTAATGAATTTTGTGCTAATCGATGAGGCCACATGAGAATGGGCTTGGGCCTTTAGAATAGCAATTACCTATGTAATCTTTTCTTTATATCAATAAAAACAAAATAACCTTTTACCGATCAAAAATATATATATATATATAGCATAAATTTATTTATAATAATTAACATATATAATTTTACATATTTGATATTTTTGATTTCATAATATGATAATATTATAATAACGTATAAAATATATTATTTTACAATTTTGTTTAGTCTTATTATATATATAATTAAATTATTAATAATATATTAATATATGTTATATAATTAAATAGTTTTTATAATATGATATTTTTATATTAAAATTATATAATGTTAAAAAATTAGAATTTACTATTTATGTTTAGATTTAGAATTTTAGATAATAAGTTTATTATTTAATTAATTAATTTAATCAAATTTTTCTTAACAATTTGCTTGCAGGTTTGTTGCATGTAGTGTTGTAGAGACACATGGCAGATAGTTCAACTTTCGTCGGCAATACTAATCCCTCAATCAAATTTGACATGTAGACATGCAGAAGTAGTAGAGAAAATTCCAAGTGGGGGGACATGTGTTTGGATGTACCATGGGTGTGAAAAGAAATACACTAGTTCCTATAGCCGGGTGAGAGCGCATTTGTGTGCAAATACTGGGAAGGGAATTAAACCATGTCCAAGAAAACCTGGAAAACCTATAACACCTGACAAAATAGTAGAATATATTGTAGAGCAAGAGGAAGCAGATGCAACACACATATTGGTCGTCCTGACATTGTAGTAGACAGCCATCCTTTTTTGAGAGCAAATGAAGTTGAAAATGTCAATGAGGCTAATGTTTCAAAGAGAGCAAAGGGACCGTTGGAGAAGGCATTTAATAATGATGCAAGACAGCTTGCTAACCAAGCCATTGGAAGATGCCTCTATGCAAATGGCATCTCTTTCAATGTTGTTCTATCACCTTATTAGCAAGACATGATAAGAAAAGCAAATGAAGCTCCAAAGGGGTATACAAGCCCAAGTCATGAGAAGGTGCGTACCACTATATTGTCAAAGGACGTCAAACATATAGAAGATAGATTATATCCCATCAAGGCCTCATGGAAAGAAACAAGTGTGTATTATTTTTGATGGATGGAAGGATGCAAAAAATAGACCATTGATTAATGTGATTGCAGTGTGCCCTAAAGGGGCAATGTTTCTAAAAGTTGTGGATTGTGAGGGGCAGGTAAAGGATGCACAATTTATTGTTGACATCCTTATACAGTGCATTAATGAAGTGGGACCTCAAAATGTTGTCCAAGTTGTAACAAACAATACAAAGAATTGCGAAGTTGTTGGTATGATAGTTGAGTCACGATTTCGACATATATTTTGGACACCTTGTGTCGTGCATTCCCTCAACCTCATGCTACAGAAGTTGGGTACAAAAATAGATTGGATCAAACAAGTCTTTGCTGAAGCTGAAGAGATCCAAATGTTCATAACAAATCACCACATGTCACAAGCTATCTTTAGATCATTCTCGTGACTAGAGCTACTGAAGGTAACTCAAACTTCAAACATTGCATTTTTTTAATGTTATGTTTTACTTCAATAATTTATTTAGAATATATATATATATATAGATTTTAATTATATACTTTTTATTTTCAAATAGGTGGCTGAAACTAGATTTGCATCCAACAAAATCGTCTTGAGACAACTTGTGAAGGTGCGAGAGACGCTTTTTGCTATGGTCATTAGCCAATCACAGTCTATATGGAGGCAATCAAACAATGAGAGGGCAGCAAATATAAAACATAAGATTCTAGATGATATTTGGTGGGATCAGGCAGAATATCTTCTTGCTTTCACCGAGCCCATATTGAGCATGATACGCTTTACTGACATGGATAAGCCACGCTTGGGGGAGGTTTATGATGGCATTGACTCAATGCTTGAGAATATGAAAAGCATCATATGTGAAAAAGAGCAAGATCTTGAAGAAACCTTCTTCAAAGAGGTGCATGCAATTTGTGTTGATCGGTGGAACAAAATGACCACCCCACTCCATCTTCTTGCCTTCTTGTTGACTCCCAAATTTTACAGCCCCCAAATCCTTGCTATACCTAAACAAATTGCCACCATACCGTGATATAGAAGTCAACGATGGGTTTAGGAAAGCTCTTGTTAAACTCTTCCCTGATGTTGAGATGGAAGATGTAGTTTCAAATGAATTTGCTAGCTTTTGTAACTCTAATAATCAAAGTCCTTTTGCTATCCGTGACAAATATAAGAAGGATGCTCACTCTTGGTGGTACCTCAATGGCTGCAAGATGCCACACCTCCAAGTTCTTGCAATAAAAGTCTTATCTCAAGTAAGTTTTAACTTTTTTAAGTTTTATCATTTAAAAATTTAAAGCTAAAATGCGTTATTTTCAAATTTGAAGTTTGATTTACATTTTTTCTTAATTTAACAACTCTAATGAGAGCTCCCTTTGCTTCAATAGGTTGCTAGTTCTTCTTCAGTTGAGCGGAATTGGAGTACATACTCCTTCATCCACTCAGTCAAGCACAATCGATTGGCATCACACACAGCAGAGGAGCTAGTTTATGTTCATTCCAACTTGCGCCTTCTTACTCACAAAGAGGACGAGTACAAAGAAGGGGCAGCAAAGATGTGGGATGTAGAACCGGAGCGAGCTGACCTAGATCTTTCTTTGGCTGCAATTGCACAATCTTCTTCAATTTTTGAGGAGTCAAGTAGTCAACATACTTTTAGTGCAAGTGCTAATGTGGTTCCATCATCTAATGTTAATATTGATGATGATCTTAGTCTTGATGATGAACCATTTGATGCAATTGCAGATTAGTGAATTGGTTATCGTTTGTATTTTTTAAATGTTAAACAATGATTATCTATCATGACATTAGAGTTTGACCCTTTCCATATTGAAAACTGAATTTAAATTAGTATATTATGTTTCAAAAATTGAAATTTGTCATGGTTTTGTTTATCATATGTATTGGTATATGACATTCTAAACTTATTTTTGTTTCTAGGTTGCATATATATATATATATAATTGTATTTTTGTACGGATGTACCCGATTCCGTACTTAACCCCCCAAAACTTTTTGTCGTACATGTACCTGTGCTCGTACCCGATTCGACAACTTAGATAAATAAGTAAATAAGTGTACGACTATATTACATACAAATGTAGACACAAAAACTTGAGGGTACAAAGACAAATACATGGCCATTGTTTGTATGCTAGGTATATGATGTAGGTAAGTTGAATATATAGAAATCTCACTCCATTTTGCTATGCTTTGTCATAGCATGAATGTTTATTCGAATTTTAACCAAGACATCAAAGGAGAAACCATTGTGGGAGTTGAAAAGATTTGTATTCAAGTGGCCTGTCATCCATACAATATCCATGGATCTAATTAACAACTCTTCCAAGTACTGTGGCAATTAGTGTTATGGGCCAAATTAGATCTTGGGCCCTAATGTTAGATGGGAGCTGCCCGTTGACACCATTGTACCCAATGCACGCAATGAAGGCAACAATGCCAAATTTGAATGATTGCCACTTCAAAAATTCCACTGCTTGGACCACTTAATGTCAATTTTGAATGCTTGTTATTGGTGGCAAAGCCAATTAAATGTTGCCGACTAGGAGACCATGTCCAATGTTGATGTCAACCATAATAGTTATATTGCCAATTAGACTAATGGTGTAATAAGAAATATCTCAAAGAAAACATGAGCAAAAGCTACCTTCAATAATGTTGCAAGGAGTTGGTTATAGACAAGAAATCCATTTGTCTCCCTTCATCACACATAAGCTCTTCCTCATTGAGTTTTAATTTACTCACAAACATGCTACTTCAATTATTTTTAGAATTACTCATATACCATGACCTATAACACATGCATTTTCACTACAGCATATGAAAATTATCTTTGATAAAAAAAATGTGACCCATCATGGGCAACACTAAGATCCTTAGATCAAGATCATCAAGTTGCATTATTGCTTCTATTGGTGTCAACCTAAGCAAAGGTACAAAATACAACTCATGTAGTTCAATCTTGGAAATTGAATAGATATCATTGAGATAAACAAAGCGAAAAAAACCATCACTAGATAATTCTAAAGATAGTTTAGGGATCATTTTTCATGGAATATAAGCTTCATATGAGATCCTTTGAACCTTCATTTCTATAAGTATAACATTGAACTGATGCAAGACCCTTTGGTTATAGCATTTTGTATACTTCATTTGGCAAGGATAAATTGGAGTCATTCTCAAATGTGCTCAATCTTCTTGTTGGACTTATGTGCTTCATTTTGCTTACATTATGTTGGTGGCACAACAAATGTAGTTGTTGAACGCAATGCAATATCAACAAGCATGCATAACAAGATGCTGAATATGATTGAAAGGGACCACATCCAATATAAGAATGCACTGTTTGATTAATTGAGCACTTAATAAAGAGCACATTTTCATTTCATCTATGTAGCTGAGCATGAATATATGCCAACTATATGATACATGATTTCAATGTAATCCTATTTACAACTAGAATGTTGTTGATATTTCCAAGCTAGTAATGAGGAATGACTATTAAGAGAATTCCAAATTTGAGAGATGATTTGGGTGTCACAACTATCATAAGTAATAAGCTAGACAATTAAAGGAATCTTTGGTGACTTCTAGCATAGTGATAGTCTTTTGGCACACAACTATAATTACAACAAAAAGGATACAATCGTGCAAGTGCATGATAGCTGGAAATCTGTTTGAAAAATTCATGTTGATGGATTTCATGAACATAATGAAACAGACAAAGGCAAATAGAGCCATTGCTTGCAAGATGACAAATTACTAATTCCAATCCACATATGTGCAAAAGCAAGCATGCCAAGTTTTGTATGCCACCAATAAAAATAAGTTAGTATTTTGCTACCTTGGAGAAGTGAACTTCTAGGATCAAACACTAGCACAATTTACTGCTTCACATAAATTGGCATTCATACTTGACAGTAGTTCTATTCTAAGGAATAGATAGTATTCCCTTTCAAAGATTGTTCTAAATAGAGGCAAAATAATAATCTGATAAAAGGAGAGCTCACCAATCTTGAGATTAATAAGTACATTTATTAAAAGCACTGATATTGGGACCAAGGATTAGCTAAGGCAATTAATTTAATGGAGCTTTGCTATGCTTAATCACCAACCAAAACTGCTATAGTTATGCCATTTATTTGATCAACATGGTAAGATAATACAAGAAATTGGGATCTCAATACATATTTGAATATGTATCAAGAAGATGGCAACATTGCTATCATATGCTTACACAGTGGCGTACAGTTCCTATCACAAGTTAAGCATAAGTTTTGAAATGACAGGCAATAACATATCCAGGGGTTACCATCACATAGTAAGATGGATATGTTGCCATCTTGAATGACTGACAGATATCTAGAATTTCTAATATTAGTGTATTCAAAGCCATTACTGTGATTTTGTCCAAAGAAAGACAAGCTTCTTAGCATGACCCTTGAACATATTGTTGGGTGATAAAACAACCTGTGAGAAGCCAAACACAAATCTTGTATGTGTGCCTTAATTGAGACATCATAGGGCAAGCCCATTGACAATCATGTCAGAATTTGGTTAATGCCAGCCCTCTACAATAGGGGCCAAAAGCATCCAGCAAAATGAAAAGCTGCTCTGGCCTAAAGGTTGATATTATGTTCTTTCTGTTCTCTTGTTTGGACATGGAATTTCCTGTGCTGTAATAATGATTGGTAGTTCCCTACATGGGATTCTATTTTCTTAGCACGTGCAACTTAGAAAATTAAGGAGTCTGTTTTCCAGCTAAGGCTTCAGCCTAACCGTACCAGACCAAAATTATTAAAAACAATGTTTCGATTTCTTATCAAAATTCAAAAAATAAAAGATTGCATAACTAATAGTTTTCGATTGAGGTCTTAGAGAAAGATGTTGTGAAAGGGCCTGATACCTCAATAATTCAGCCACAAAGTGAAAGATTATAAATATAGAACAAAACCTCATCATGCATATATGCCACTATTAGATATACAACCACAAGCTGGGGAAGGCCCAAAATGCCTGAAATCAAACCTACCAGTGATATTAGAATTGGAGAAATGTTAATATGTCCATAAATCAATCAGAAAATTGCATACCCAAAACCTGCTTCATTGTTTTCTGAATAGCAAACTCTTGGAGTAGATTGTGCAATTTGAGAATAAACAAATGTAAATATTGTACTGAAAATTGAAGAAGAACCTAAAGCTTAGGGATAAATTTTTTCTCACCTACTCAACATAACCTTAAAATACTTTAATTTTGTTATAGGAAATGTCCATTTTTTAGCAACTTAACCAAATATTTTCCCTGCTTAAAATGAACTATTTTCCATGTAGATTTTGCATAATAAAAAATCAAATTCATGAAGAGTCAAGAAAATCTCTATGAAGTGGATATATTGATATCTCGAGAGTCAATGCTCTGCCTGCCCTCTTTCAAGAGGCAAGATTAGAAAAGGTAGAAATTCTTGATAAAAAATTATTTGTGCGTAAAGAAAAGGTGGCATAGATGGCCTCAACCAACCTATTGCGTTGAAGCAAGTGCATAAATGTTGAACCCCCATCTCCTTCTCGCCCCTTACTCAGATATAGCAAAAGAATTCAACCATTGCGGTAGGGCAGAGAACCAATACTCCGATTAGGTAGGCCAGGACTGACCAACCTGTCAGGTTCAGTTCACTAGTCCTATCGCATATTTAATAAATAATTCAATGCATGAGTGAATAACCAAACCAAGACCCAAAGGAAAGGGCGAGACATCAACTTGCAAGTATAAGAATTGTCGGCGACAAAGTATGGTAGAAGATTCACAATTCAAAAGGAAGCTAGTGTTTTTACAGTGTGCATGTGCCGGAATACCCTTGTTTGTACGCTTCATAATTGTGACCACGGGGCGTTCTACAGACTATTTTGGTCTCAGCCACACTAATAAAATATTTCATTTTATTAGAGAACCCAACTTCAAATCCCAAGAAATTTGTCCAACTTGTTGGATGCGCTGTAACCCTAATAAATAATACTGTGTACAAGTAGTGGGCAAACTTGAAAAAATCTATAACCCTTAGAGGTGGCAAGCTAAGCCTGAGGGTTACTCGAACAGGCCAATTTACCAAATTATAAGAAAAGAAAGAAAAACAAATAGGGGTACAATTGAAATTTGCTTACCTGTTTAGAGGATCGACACAGGGATCCAATGTGCAGATTTTGCAGCTTATTTTGAAAGGCGGGCTGCACATCAATGGCGCCCTGGAGCTCCAGTATTGCCCATTCCATACAGTCTTCTTTGCTGCAGTTGCATTTCAACTTTATCTGCATTTTGTTTTCTGGTTTACTACAATATTGAGTGTGTTGGGAGTTCGATGATATTTAATTTAGGGTTTTGAAAAATGGCGGGAGTGTTTACTGGTGCCCTGCATACAATTGAAATAATTCTTTGCGTAAAAATTATCTCCTATTTTATGTATGCATAAACTTCGTCCTGCCCAAAGAAGATATGTTGCGTTCATTTTACACAATAGTATTTAATAATACAAATAGACACTCTAATTTTTCCTACCCGATAAAAGTGCATCCATTGTAACTTTGTAGGGGAGAGGGGCCCAAAGTAGGGCACCCTAACTTTGGAGGTTCACGTGGATCAAAAAAAATTATAAATTTGTCTATCACGTTATCTTGTCATTTGTGCATCCATCAGTTTTTTTTTAAATTTCGATCACTCTGTCATCTATCACGCACCTATTTGTCCAAGATGTTCAAAACATACCCATTTTGCTTTTCGCTCGAAAGTGGAGCCCATCTGCCACCTTTGTCAACACATAAATCTATGTGCTTTAGATCGGACGAACGTGTGGCTTCTAACAACCTCACCACCCTAAACGACCAGTTTTGAACATTAACTCTTCACTGCCTCCTCCGTTACCTCCACTCAGCAACTTGCCTTACGCGTCCCTCCACATTTAATTGGACTAACAAGCACATGTAACGGAGATCAAGGTTCATTGAATGCTCCACATTCTCGCATATCCTACTCATTCTCATCCCCTTTGTTTGTGTTTATTCTGGAGTGTTTGTTTGGTTACACACCCATACTAGTTTGGCTCCCCACGATTAGTTGTTTGGCTCTCCACACTTTTTTGTTCGGCTCTGCACTCTCGAGAGCTCCCTTTCTCTTTTAGTTGAGGTTTTCAACCCCACTCAGCCTATACAAATTTATTTCTATTTGACGGTATTCTACCATGCACTTATATCATCTTGTTATTTTTTGCACTAGCAAATGTGGGGAAGGTTTCACTAGTTTTCATTTCGTATATACTCGTCCATGCACTGGTAATCTTTTGTTCTTCATTGGACAACGTTTTAACTAGTTTTTCATTATTATTAGATTATTTCAATGAAATATGGAAAGGTTTTCACTAGTTTCTGCCATTCACTTCTATTTTGAACTGGGTTTAATTGGTTTAACAGGTTTAATATGGAAATATGGAATGGGTTTAATTGGTCTTTCATTATTACATTTTTATTTTGAAATATGAAAATGGTTTTTGGTTTTAATATTGAAGATGCATGCACTTCTATTAATGTGTTCTTTGTTGCACAATTATTCACACTGCAAATGTGTTTTTATATTTGACTGTTACTACAAAATATTCATAGGGTTTTATTGTTTCTCATTTTGTGGGTTTTCTACAATACACTTTGTTGATGGGTGTTTTTGCACACTTTCTCAACACAGGCAATGCATAAGTGCATTGCCTCTCTTGAAAGGAAATATCCAGTAAGTTGTTGAAAATCACCCCAAGGTCTCTCGGGTGTCAAGTCATGACTTGTATGGGATATCTCTGTTGATGTTCGATGCAATTTTGTTGATAATCACAGGGCAGACTTACTTGAGTCAAGTTGGAAGAGGAATCGGATCTGTAAACGGAGTTTCTGAGGTGGGGAAGTTACTATACGTTTGTTGCAGGTTCAAACAACAATCTTGAACTCCATTTTTGTTTCAGATTTGGCTTTACAATGTGCAATGAACCTTAGCACAGGTTACTTCTTAAAAGAAAGAAAAAAGGGCAAGGAAGAGAGAGGGTTCCTGGATCTGCAACTACCAATGAACAGTGATCATGGAAGTTTCTACTATGGACAGTTTCCTTAAAACAAACTTCCACTTAACCAGAAATTTCATAGTGTCATGAAATTTGTGTTATCTTCTAAGGACTATAGATGTTTTATCATTCATTCACCATACATATGCATGAATAAAAATAAAGATTTAAAAGCAACTTCAAATCTAGGTCTAGACTAACTTTACACAGCTATCTACCAGCAATAAACAACCAAAAGTATCGACAAGAAAAACATCTACACAGTAGAAATCTTCATAACCATGAACATAATTACTAAATCTACCAAAGCTAACTGAAAGGAAACTAAAACAACAAAGAAAATTCAACTAAATCATCCAAATATGAGAGAAGAATCATGAAACATGAAAATAAATCTAGAAATGCACCAAAGTCAATGTATTTCTATTGTAATTTTTGCAACATGTCTTTACAACAACTCAACTCTCTTTGAAAATGAGAGGAGACCCCCTATTTATAGTGTCCCAGAAGTAGAACATGTGGTCAAGATTGATTTACATTTGTGTGGCCACAATTCACTACAAACTAGGGCTCTACCTACCCCCCAATATATTATATTTTTTAAAATACATTTTGTCCATATCCCTGTTTTGTCTTCTACTGGCAGCACTTTAGCATTTTGTCCTTTTGTTGATTGTTCTTTGCTGTAACTATTCCTTTAGAAATTCTTCATCAATAACAGGGTTGCCTTCTTGCTTCTTCGAAGCTGCATTCTCCATGAATTTCAAGATCACCGGTTGGAGCTTATCGACCTCTATGATGTCGGATCTCGGCACTTGGTAGCTCCACTCTTTGGAATTATTGACAAACTTCTCCCAATCCTCCTCATACTTGGCAATGTGGTCTTTGAATAGCTTGGATTGGGTGAAAGCTCGAACAATAAAGCTCATGAAATCTATAGTAATTTCAGTCGACATCTCGTCTTTCATCCTCTTTTGGAAGTGAGGCTTTATATTTTCTGGGTTGATCTGGACAGCGGGCATTTCATATCCTGTCATTAGCTTCAGATATCATAAGCAATCTTCCTTGGCTTCCTTGGCCCACTCAACATCTGGATTTACCCTTTCAAGTACTTGTTTCAGCCTTTCCCTCTGATGATCAAAGTCTCGTTTCCACACATCCATCAACTAATGATCATCTTTGAAAGCAAATTCCTTCTCCCAAATTTCACTTGGCAGCCTGAGGATAGCCTCAATTTTTGGGTAAACAACCCCATATTTCCTTGGGAACTCAATGCATATTTTCTTCGTACCTTCAAGAGACGTTTGCACCTCCAAGAACTCATTTGTTGTCTGAACAGCAAGATTGATACCTGTGTTCCCAACATCCAAGACCTATCAAAACCAATTTTTCGTGGTCTTGTCTAAGTTCTTTCTCTTCTCTAGCTTTTCAATCTACTCTTTTGACAGCAACTGTGGTGGGGCCGAGGATGTGGTTGGTTGTTCCTCTGTGGATGACCATTGTTGGATATAGGTTGTAAAATCAGCCACCTGTGCCTTAAGCTCCTCCTTGGAAACTTTGTCTTGTTGAATGAGATGCACCACTATGGCGACTGATTCTTCGAGATGATCGACCTTCTGTTCCCTGGTGGCCACTCCCAAGTCGATGGTGGATATGTTATAACTTATTTCTTGCTCTCCCACCACCGGCATAGCTATTTGTACTACTCTGAATCCGGAGGTATCCATCGTTACCTTTGACCTGATCTTTGGCTTCTTCTCCTTCTTGGTTTCAATCTGGGCTCGAGCCAATATAGCTTCCAGCCTTGCCCTTGGGTCTTTTGGAGTGGGAGCCTTCTTTTCTAGCTGTCTGTCCAACCAATCAAGTATCAAGAGCCTTTCCTTAGGTGATTCTTGTTGATCCTCCTTTCCACCCTCACTTTCATCTTTTCTGACTTCAATGGCCCTATCATCGAGGGTCTCCTGCTCTGTCCCTGTATCCTCCTTCTCTTCATCAGAGTCCTGAATGCATTTGATAGGGGATTTGGTAGGTAAGCATTCATCTGGACTGTTTTTCCCTTCAATATCTTTTTCTTCTTTTTCCTCATCATGCTCGTGCTCCTCGGGCTACTCAATTTCTAGATCCTCATAATTTTCAGTCTCCTCTTCCTTATGTTCCTGCTATTTATGAGGGAAAACCCCTTCATCATGTCCAAGTGCATGGTCTCATTCTTTCATTAGAGACTTATCATCCTTCGTCCCTGTGATAACAACCTCTTCTTCACAAATAGGTTGTTTTTCAGCCTCCTTGTCTTCAATTTCCTTAAGTTGCTTAGCCCACTCAACATCAAGCTCAGGACCAACTATCTCTTCAATTATCTTTGCATCTTCACTCTCATCATTGGAAGACTCGTAGGAAACCTCATCGATTACTCGATGCTCATATATTGGGTGTTCATGATAGTCTTTTTCCTCCTCTTCCAATCTCTTAGCTGATTCTATTTGTTGTCGACGATCCAACTCCTCAAAAATTTGCATGGTGGCTTCTGTTGTTGGCAGCTCGGTAGGAGGAGGAGGAATTGGAGTGCTAATTATCGCCTAAGCTATCACAGCTTGTACCACTAGATTTGCAAACATTCCTAAGAGCTTAGAGGGTACATTTTACATGTATTTCACGAAGGATTCTAGGAGGGTAAGGGCAGGCATTGCGGTTGCAGCAGTGGCAGCTAGAAGAGAAAATGAAGGAGACATGGAGGATGAAGAAATGGGTGAGGTAGTGGTAGAGGATCAATCAACCGATATTACCCACGCAATGGGAGAAGTAGAAGCAATATGGATGAAAATGTCCACCACGAATGGAGAGGATGCAACTACTACATGTGGGATAAGTGGAGTGGTGACAACAACAGTAGTGGTTGCGGCAGTAGATGAAATAGGTAGAGACTTTGGTTGATCAGCCTCCATCTCCTCTCCCTCATGGAGCGGATCTTCTTGGATTACTGGCATTTTGGTGACGTTTCCCATTCACTTATGTTTCCTGGGAGGTTCACCCTCTGAGGCCTTCCTAGCGTACACCTTTAGGTTGGACTCTTGCTCCTCCGTCTCCTTTCTCTTTTTCAAATGAATTGATGGAGGGGACTTAGATGTTTCTCCCGTTGATGTAGCATTTTTCCCACCACCCGAACCAATTGGCTTGCTCTCGAGCCCTTTGAATGTCAAGACAACCCTTTGTTGCTTTAATTGAGCAACTTGCTCATCTATCCATGCCTTTGTTAAGGCCTCAATAGGCTTGGTAAGTATGTCAAGGTCATCAACCTCCAACTCATTCCAATCATTTAATGGCAATGACATGTTTGCAATGGCATTGTACCTAGGATCGATCATGGTGCTCTCATCCTCATCAAGCTTATCGGGCACTGGGAACAAATTCACTTTCTTCACAAAGTATGTGGTCATCCGCATATAGTGCCTTAGCCACACCTCCAAGTCATCCTTGCAATTGGCCCAAAAATCTTCAACATTGTGGAGGTGGGCATACTCTTGTCCAATCGCCTTTCTAACATAACCATATGGGTCCACTTGTGGCCTGGACATGTGAGATTTGAAGCGATACTCCACCAGTTCCTTCTCTAAATTTCCCGCACACTAGGAAGTATTAAGCTCATGCATCCCTTGGTCGAGTGTGAGGGGATAAGGGATCCCCACTAGATGCTTGCTACTCAAAATGGTGTGAATGTGGTGCAACTGCTAAGAGAGTTCTAACAATATAATTCGGTCATTAGGGTACCGGGGCAGCTTGTTTGGCCTTTCTGAGAAGCCTTGGGTGCAGATGTATGTGAACTTGGGGTACTAGATAAACAATAAAACATATTGTTTTAGAAAAGATCGAGCAATGTGGGAGAATCTTCTCTCAAAATCAGTCCCGAGCATCCTGATGATGTAAGCGATGAATACATTGTTTACTCTACAATAATCTTTCTTGAAGTTCTTGAACTGTAGCTGAGGGTGCTTGTCGAAAGCCTTGAGTTCTTTACCAGGCACTTTGTTTGGAATTCTAAATAATCCATTATAATGCCTCCTATCGGCCAGTGAGTATACCAGATAAGAGGTCATGTAGAACTTGGATGTTTTCTTGGCGTTCATGAATTGATCATGAAAGCAATCACTAATTAGTCTTCCCCAGTAGAACGTGGTGTCCTTCCCATGGAGAATGTGCTCAACGAAGTACACCATCCATTCTCAAAATAGGCCGCAGTGGGGAGTCCCATTACTTTGCTTAGCAAGGTGACCAAATCATGATAATCCTCGAAGAAGTCGCTACGAAAGAGTTTTTGGGGAACCTTTGTAGTGTTGCACCCTCTGTCTTTTAGCCAATACTGGTTTATGAGCTTCTTGCATCTTATGGGGTCTTCATCCAACATTTCTTTGCATTCCTGGATAGTAGGCAGCTCCATCTTTTCGAAGACAGGAATGTGGAAAGTTTTTGTTATTCGTGATGGCGACATGTCGACCAGGATGTTTCCATCCCTTTCGACAATAGTTATTGTTTCTAGCTGATACGCCTCTCTACAAGCCATTACCAGCTCAAGGGCAATCAAGGCGCGAGGGAAACCTGCAGCCTTGGCTATTCCACTACTCTTGATGAGTCTTGCATTATCTATTTTGGGGCTTATTCTAACCCTTTGTATGAACTCATCAATGTTGGCATCCCCAATATTCCTGTCAGTGATGTCCTTCCACCTGGTTGTGACCTTGGAGTGCAACGACACTCCCTAGAATTGGTATTTCATCTGATCTTTATCCTCCTTGCCTTGAGGAGCTTTGTCAGTTCTCTTTCCTTTGTCTTTGGCTGCCCCCGAGGTTTCTGTACCTGATTCCATATATCTTGCACATAGAGGTGGGGTTAAATACAATCTAGCATGGCGACATAAACGGTTATCCAAATCCCTAAAAAACAAGGTTAGGTTGAATAATCTATCATTCAAATGTCTAACACTTAGTTGAATTTGTCATTGAAGGTTCACTGGAGGGAAAATGGATGACCCGAGCCCCAGAGGCCGGACTTCCCCTGTCAGAATGTTGTTCTGGAGGGCGAACAAAGCGGGAAGACCCAGACGATTTCTCCCAATCTTAGGTTTGGATAATGAAGTGCTCATGAGGAAAGTGATCACATTTTAGCACGTGGTTCATCATTCGTTTTCATATTGGAGGTCATTTAGGTCACCATTAAGGCATCTGGGATCAAACCAAGGGAAGCTTGTCAAGTGTTAGCTATTTGAAACAACTTTGGAGAAATGACATTTCAGAGGAGGAGTTATGAAGTTCAGAGCCCGGGAGGCAGAAGGTTGTGGGAAAAAGCCTTTGCAAATTTTTAGTCGTTCGAGGGCCTGGGCCGCGGAGGTTGAGAGGCCGCTATGTGATAGCCGTAAGAAATGGCAAAGTGGGGACGAAAGTTTGGGACCCACAACCCGATGGACCAGACCCGAGAAGAGGTTTTGCCTTACATTTTCATCTATTAAAACTTGGCGGAGATTGGGATGTCAAGGTTCGGGGGCCAGAAGGACAGTTTGAGATTGCAATTCGGGATGGTCGAGATGGGACGAAAGCCTGATGGCGAAAGTCCGGTGGACGGGGTCCGACGAAGGCAAGGACTTGAAGATTTTTGTTAAAAAATGTTTTGGCAGGAAAGCACTCGAGACCCGAGAGCTAGAAGGCGGTCACCTGACGAGCGATTGAACCAATAGAATGGCAGCAGTGGCCCGCGAACGGAATTTCATAGACCGGGGCTGGAGGGTTGCTTGGAGGTGTTCACCCTTTGTTGAAGGTCTCACATCAAATGGAAAGTCGAGGTCTGAGACCTAGATGGGCGAGGCAAGAATGTCATTTGAAACAACAGAGGCAAAGCGACAGTTCGAAAGTGGAGTCCCGAAGGTCGGAACCCGTGGGGCGCTTCATCGTTTGAGGCAAGTTTGTGTTAAGTCTAAAGTTTGAATGAAAATGGCGGCCGAAGGTCTCAAGCCCGAAGGGCGCGATCACCCAATTCAGAGAACAACGATGGGAAGACAAGGTTATGAGTTCGATTTTCTAAGTTTTGGAGGGATGCTTGGGAAATTTCAACACATGGGTTTTGTGGCAAGGTGTTCCCTCTATCAAATTCATACAAAAGCTTCCCCTACTGTCCAATGCTTAAGCATGAAACCATGAAAAGATGAAGCAAGTTGTCGGATGACGAGCATACCTTGAAGACCCAATGAATAGCATTGTTGAATCCTCGAAGAATGGCGAAGGGATAGCTCAGGTGTGAAGGCGGCGATGGCATTGCACTTTTTCGTTGTTCCTGACATGTGAAAATGACATGTCAGACCCAATATTTATACCCCTAGTCGCAATTGATGTCCCTAATAAATGCAGGTACGACGATCGGTGAGGTTGGTGGATTGAAATTAAGGACTACGACGAGAAGTCTAGAGCCTGAGGTCCAGAATGACATTGGGTCAAGACAGTCCAAAAACTCACCAAGTGAAAATTAGACGACCAAGAAGGCGTCGAGGTTCGAAGACTGGAAGGACGTGGGCTGATGGCCATCCAAAACGGTGAAATCGTTACGGAAACCTGGGCAGGAAAACTTGAAGAGTTTGGCTCGAAGGGCGTGATGGAATGTCAAATTTGATGCAAGTCACCGAACAAAAAATAAGAAGTCGGGACCCGGGGGCCGAAAAGGCACAGACTGAAATCTATCAAAAAGTTAAAATAGGGAAACCCGAGAGGGGAAATCCGACAGTCTAGGCCTGGGATGCCCCATGGATGCCAACAAAAAGGTGAAATGCCAAGGAAGCTTCAAGACTCATCAAATTTTGAGGGGCAACACATAGTCAACCTAAGATGAGACTTGAGAGGCATGTTGACCATTACGAACACCAAAATGGGGCATGCAAAACAAGGTGGCAACAAAATGACCCGATAGGGCAAAAGAAAGAGGGTCCCCGTTCTAAATGGGGCGTGTGTGTTATAGGCACAACACACTTCTATTTGTGTGTTCGTCATTTGACAAAATTTAACTCTACAATTCACTTTTAATATTCGTTTGTTATTTTGAAATTTGGAAATGATTTTACTAGTTTTCATTTTGAAAATAATCTACCATGCAATTGTATTCTTTTGTTCTTCCTTGCACAATAATTCACTTTGCGAAATGTTTTTTATATTTGATTGTTACTACTAGATATGGAAAGGGTTTTGGTGGTTCACAATTAAAGTGTTTTTTGCCATGCACTTGTATTCGTGTGTTCATCATTGCACAAACTTTAACTATGCAATTTGCCTTTAATATTTGTTTTTTATTCCCAACTATGAAAATAGTTTCACTGTTTTTCATTTCGAAGATATTCTGCCTTGCAATTGTATTATTTTGTTCTACTTGCATGATAGTTCACTCTACGAGATGTTTTTTTATATTTGATTGTTACTACCAAATATGGAAAGGGTTTCGATAGTTCACAATTAGAGGGTTTCTGCCATGCACTTGTATTTGTATGTTCGTCATTGCACATACTTTAACTGTGTAATTGGTCTTTAATATTTGTTTGTTATTCCCAAATATGAAAATAGTTTCATTGCATTTCATTTTGAAGATTTTCTGCCTTTCAATTCTATTATTATGTTCTTCCTTGCACAATACTTTCCTTCCTAAGTAATCCACCCTTCTCCTAGTACCTAGTTCAATGAATGACTCTTCCCCAATCCTTAACAATTCAAATTTAACACCTATTTTTTATTGTCTTCATGTCAAATCACTAGAGAGGCCTACAAAGTCCACATGTGCACAAAAAAAGGTCTAGATGTGCCACAAAGGTACATCTACAAACAAAGACAAACATTGAAAGAAGCCTAATTTGTTCAAAATATATACGATATATCATGGATGATTTTATACATGCACATCATGTATATCTTGAACAAATAAGACTTATATGTATGTATATCTTTGTTCACCCTATTACAATAGAAGTGCTCATTCCTATTAACTTAAGATTCCTTTCAATGTATATCACTTGCATATAAATAGAGGCTAAGTTTTGCACAATAATTCACTCTAGAATTTTCTTTATCTACTTCATTCCTACTATGAAATATGGATAGGGTTTGATTGGTTGTCCTCTACAAGTATTTCTACCACAAACTATTTGTGTGTTCATCATTGCACAAACATTCACACTGCAAATTGTTTCTTATATTTTTTTGTTATTCTGAAATATGAAAATGGTTTCAGTGGTTCTCATTTCAAAGATATTTTGTCATGCAATTGTATTATTTTGTTCTTATGTATGTACATATATATATATACTCATTATATATATGTATATGTATATATATGTAATTGTATATGTATACATGTATATATATATATATATATATATATATATATGTATGCATACAATACATATACATATACATGTGTAATTGTATATATACATGTATATATATGTATATACATATACATATGTAATTGTATATGTATACATGTATATATATGTATATGTATATGTATATAATTACATTCCTTCTCCACCCTAAATGACCAGTTTAGAGCATTAATTGCTTGTCGCCTCCTTTGTTACCTCCACTGGGCAACTTGCCTTACACATCCCTCCACACTTATTCAGATCGACAAATGTCTAATTCAAATATCAAGGTTCATTTAATGCTCCAGATTCTCTCAGATCCCACTCATTGTCATTCCTTTTGTTTGCATTTATTTTGGAGTGTTCATTTGGTTATGTACCCATACATGTTTAGCTCTCCACGATTCATTGTCGGTCTTTGCACGCTTCATTGTTTGGCTTTGCACTCTCGAAAGCTCCCTTTCTCTTTCAAGTGAGGGTTTTTACCTCACTAGGCATGTACTAGTGTCTTTCATTTTGGTATGGTTGAAACAAAGAACATATTAAAACACACACACACATATTTATCGGATCATAGTTTTTTTGTCATATATCTATATATATGCCAACATTTGTGCATGGCATGCACGAAATGTGATTTTTACACTCTACCTGCACAAGATGAAATGATTTCAGATCAATTCTTAATGCCTAATAGTTTTATACTAATTCTTTATGACTACAAATGTGAATATGTTGTATTTTATGCATATATTTTTCACAAAACTATAAATGTTTGTGGTTTCACCCTGATGTTGTTTATATTGATTTTTTCATTTATATTATTTATGCCTAAGAATGCAAATATGTTTGTATGCGTTGTCAATGTTTGTCACGGTAACATTTAACTCATTATCTAGGGTTTTAGTTTACACTATTTATGAATGTCAAAGTCATTTTAGTTCAATTTCAGGGTTTTTTTTTTAATTCTATATGCCTGAGAATATATATCAATTGTATGCACTGTAATATTTATCACCCACCAACCTGTAACTCAGTATCCGAGGTTTCAACTTGTATTATTTATGAATGTCAATTTGTTCCATACAATGGGATTGTTACACCCAATCTTCTCTAAGTGCTAAAGATGTTGGTATATTATATTATATTATATATATAACTCATGTACAAATGTTCAATTTGATTGTTCAATTGCATTTTCATTTAACTCATGTATATAATAAATATATATGTTTCTTTAAATGTGTTCTTTGTTTCAGTATTTTAGACGTGTTGGTATATTCGGCTGACACTTGTTGTAAAATTATGTCTTGTTCAATATTATTTGATTGTATGTAATTTCAATTCACTTTTGGCTCACCCCATTCTCCCTTCAACGACTTGGTGATGGTGGATTGCACTTCAAAGGTAAACACTTTACTTACTATACTTTCTCATTATAAGGTAACCACTGCTACATGTATTTGAATAATGCCTCCTTTCATTTTTGTTTGCAGAATTGAGTTGGAGAAACTCACCATATCATTGGCCATCTCCAACTCATAGAGGTGAGGTTTTTAACCTCACTAAGGTTGTACCATTTTCTCTTGTTAGTCATTCCTTCTTTCTTCTTATTACTTATATGATTTGTTACGGGTGTGTTGTGTTACTTAAGTTGAAGGTTATTATTTTTTTTGTTGTTGATTTTGAACATAATATTTGTTGTCCTCAATTTTTGACATGACAAAAATTGTAGCAACCTACCAAAAAATTTGAAGTTTTTCTTTTTAAGGCATGTTTTACGAGGTGTTGAGGTCAAAAAACTTTAGGTTTCAATTGATGATCCCCTTGGGCATCCTTTCATTAGCTTCCCTTTCCGTTTTTGTCAAATTTTGTGTCTTTTTTATGGTCTTTTTGGTCAAATTCGGGTTTTTTAGGCAGCTCAGCAAAATAGGGAATTTCAAGCCTAAAAGCAAAATTGCTAAAGTGAGGAAAAAATCCGAAATTGCTAAAGTGAATAAAAAAGTCCGAAATTGCTAAAGTAATGAAAAAATTCGAAATTGCTTAAGTGGCCTAAAAGTTTCGATTTTTGTCAAAGAGAAAATTGTCAAAGGAGCTAAAAAGTCCGAAATTGCTTAAGTTGCTTAAAAACCCTTATTTTCTTAAAATGAAAATTGTTATAAGAGCTGAAAAGTCCAATTTTATCCATTTGACAAAAAATAAAGTTGCTAAGTGAAATAGAAAACCCGAATTTGCTTGTTTTTGTTGTTGCTTGGTTCTTGAAACTTGATTTGAAGAAGTTTGCTCAGATTTGAAGAGTTTGTGTTACAATTTGATTGCTTTCCTCTTTCTTTGGGAGCTTTCATAAATCCTCCAACTAGAATCGCACCCCTAGCTTGAATATTTAGGCTCTCATTGTTGAAGAAAATACGAAGCTATCTAGGGTTCTTCTTCATTATGTGTTTCAACTTCTTTTTCTTCCAGGTATGGTTTCTTTTTCCTTGTCTCTTACTGTTTTCTTGTCTTTGCAAATCGCATATTGAAAGGTGAAGGCGTTTTTCTTTATTTTGTTGTGTAAAGTCTTTTTAAGTCTCTTTGTCTATAATGCTTCTTCTTAAGTCAAAACATGGTTGCATAATCTGTCAAAATCGAAACACTTAAGGAGAACGTTTTGTCTTTTATTTTACTTCAAAACATGTGTTTTGCTGAGTAGTTTTCATGTTTTGTTTGGCCTCCTTCTTCTTCTATTTTCGTGACTTTGTAAATAATGTGTCTTCTTCTTGCTCATTCATGTTTTGGTATTGTCATTGCCCATGTTTGATTTTATGAGATTGTCTCTCGTTTTTTTGAAAGCCCGTTTTTGGAAATTCGTTTCAGCCGTTTTTGTTAAAACATATCACATACATTGCATCCAAAAATGTCATTATCACAAAGTCCATTTTCGCTAAGCATCTTTCCTTTTAGCAAAAAACGCATTTTTCTCACTTCTTTATTCTCCATCTTCCATTTCTGTTTTCCTTCACTAAATCCACCTCTTTCATTTTGCCACATCTCATATACATTCATTCCTCTCAAACCTTCATTACCATTTTCCGTAAAAATATGCCTTGTATCAAATTCGGGTTTTTAGTACCAAATAGCAAGTTGGGATTTGTCATGAAAATTGCAATTGTTTCAAAGTTGCAAAAAATAAAATTTGTTTAAATGGCCATAAATCTCGATTGCACTTTATGAAGTTGCTGAAAACACTTAAAAACCCGAAATGCTCCAAAAAGCCCAAAAGTTTAACTTTTTGACTTGACTTCAAATTTAGGTTAGAAAATATTTTTGGTTTATTGTTCCAAAAGGGCAAAACATTGTTTTTAGTCGCAATCACTCCGCCAAGATCCAAATCAATCTTTACCATTCATTCTCCATCATCATTCAGAAAGCAGTTTCATTGCCCTAGGGTTTGAGTCTTGTTGTTAATGGCTACTATGTCTTCGCATGTTGATGCTGATGATGTTTTGACCTTTTGGGGTTTTCACCGCAGCCTTGCAGATTCTTGTTCAATGACAGACGAACTGACTTCTCCAACAAACAAAAAGATGAAATATAAGTTTGATAAGTATCATAATGAGATTTCTTCATCTCATGTGGTCTCAAACATAGATGAGATCAAGGACACAAAAATTGGGCATGTTGATATATCTGAGTTTCTCAAAAGGGCTGAGAAATCAACTTCCCACGATATGCAGTTGTTGCTGAGAAGTCATATTCACCTAGTGTCTACTTTTCCTGTTGCTGCCCTCGAGCCAGAATTCATTCTAGCATGTGCATCCCACTTTGACAGTGAATCTAGAACCATCAAGGATGATGATGGCAACATGGTTATCAGGCTTGATCCTGAAACTATCAATAGAATCTTCAGAGTTCCTGATGCTCCTACATATTCAGAGATCACAGTGAAGAGTGCTCATAATCATTTCGAGCAGGAAAAGAATGATTGTATCAAGCATATCAATCATAGATGGCTTCTCAAACCACGACCTTGTGTAACCCGGATACCCAAATTGTATTGGTCTGATTTTAAAGAAGAAATTAATTATATGATCACTCTCTTGAGCAGAATAGTGGGGTTGAAAGTTTCTAATATGTTTGAAAGCTGGATGTATAAATTCATTGTGGTTATCAGGAAAGCACAATACCTAATCTTTTGGGGTGAAATAATCAGTGACAGTTTGTGTGAATAGCTTGCACAGGTTCCAACCACACTCACCTTCTACATGAACTCATATCCGGTTTATATAGCAGCTTCATTGAGGCAATTTCCAGGCCTTTCTACTAGAGGTGATAGATCATTGGTTCTAGTATGGGAGTATTATTATCAGCTGACTTTAAGACAAAGTCGATTCCATTACAGAAGAGTTCAAGATGCTTTCTTTGGTTATTTCATGTGTTTGTTTGACAAAGCATTGGAAAACAACAGGGTATCCGAGGCTTCTTGGAGAAAAGTAAATGAGTATGGTTGCCTATTTCTTCACTTCCCTACCTTCACTTATATGAGAGTTGGTTGTTTTGAAGACCAGCCTTATATGCTTCCAAGGTATTCAACAGATAGAATCATTTTGATGGAGCTAGGAAGGCAGTTGATGACAGTACATTCATGTCAAGCTACCCAACATAAGACTGGAGTCAGTATCTCATCACATAATCCATTGATAATTGGGAGGTACTCTTTGACAACTTCCTTAAGGGCAAAAGCAATGGAAGCTGAACTTCAAGAAATAAATTTGAAGAAATTCCAGGCTAGAATGGAATTTGACTACAGAAGAGTGAAAGACAAAATTAAAAGAGCCTTCACTCATGTACACCACATTGAAGACATTTGGGCAGACCTCCGAACAAAAAAAGATATCTATAGAATGGATTACTGCAGGCTCACAGTGGAACAAGTTGTTGATCTTAATCTGACCTTGGTTCCTGAAGGAGTAATTGATGATGGGCAGGTTTTAGATCTTGAATATGAAGAACAAGAGGTAGCTAATGCTCCCATTCCTGCAATCCAGTGGTCTCATAAGGAATCTACCTCCATTTTTTATAGATTTCAGTCGGTCTTAGCAACTACCAACACTTGGCTTAAAAGCATAGGTGTTAAGACTATAAAAATTAGAAATGGAGCTGAGAATGATTCAGCTGGGCCTAAAGGATTGAAGTCAGAGATTAGAGATAAATCAAAAGAAGGAGCTTCTTCTTCAGGTACTTTAATTAAGTTGAGAGTAAACTGGGCTGTAAAGGAACCATTGGAAAAAGAAACATTGAAGGGGAAAGAAGTTTAGGAAACGCAGATTCAAGTTTTGGATCAGCAAGAGGAGGAGGTTCTTGAAACCTCTACTATTCTAAGTGAAATGTCTCCTCATGTTGAAGCTTCAATACCTATTTCAACAATATCTCCTATTTCTCCCTTTGACAGTGATGTCGATTCTTTCTCTATAGTATTTGTTTCTCCTATCCCACCTTCAAAAGCTATTCATCACTCCTCAGCTACATCAATAATGAATACACCTGTGAGAAGCTTGCATGACAACTTGGAAAATGTATTTTATACAAATCCAATCTTTCTGGTAATATCTGAAATAACTCTCCCAGAGATAGATACATCAGCAACAAGCTTTGATTGTTTCATGGCTGATCCTAGTCGTAATTTGTCTTCTAAGCAAACTATGGTTGCTATACAAATTGAGGCACCTCCTAGAATTTCAGTTGTGACACAAACTGAGTCTATTTCTACGCAGACTGCAATTGTTGTTTTAGAGGTAAGAACCTTGGATCTTCCTCCATGGTTAAACTCAGTTCCTCCAAAGAGGAAGAAACATGCCATCTCTCCTGATGTGTTTGATTTCTAGAAATTGAGGAAATCCAAACTGATGGTTGCAAAGAAGGCTAAAACAGTTTCACAAGTATTTGTTGACAGGAACAAGATGAAATACGCTGAGATAGCAGAGCCTCTTGTCGACAAGCCACATGAAGAGATACAGGTGTCCGATTACAAATTCACTAGGGTGGAATTGGGCAAGCAGACTCATGCTAATGTGATGCAAGATACCCAGAGTTCAATGACAATTTTGGCACAAAACTACAATGAACTTCTAGCCAAGAAGGAGAAGCTCAAAGAGGAAAATGAACAACTTGTTTTAGTTATTCAAAGGATTACTGGGTCATCAGAAACAGTTGGTTCATCACCTTTGTTTGCTCCTAAGGAATCAGTCAGGCAGTTAGAAAAATTGCACAAAAAGCTAAAGCAGTTGATTCCTGGACAACCCAACTAATTGATCAAGGGATACCGGTGGTTGAAAAGGCATTGAAGAATTTAAATACTATCAAAGCAGCAAGATTCAAAATGAATCAAACTCTAGAAGCCTTTCAAAAAAGTCTACATTCTCTTGAAAAAGACTTAAAAATATGACATGAGATTGATCAAGTGAAGCTAGAAATTCTATGCAGCAACTCAGTAATTTCAAAAAGGAAAAAATACATAGAATTTGAGGAACTTATGACAAACAAGTCATTAGTTATTCAAGATATTATCAAAGATATCCAGGCTACCCTTGAGATGAGTGCTAAAGTTGAACATGATATGCTTTCAGATTTTGAGAAAATCCCTTGCAAGGTGTTAGGACATGAAGGTGAATTACTTGTAGCCAGTGATGTTGTTTCTCAAATTACTGTGAATCTTCACCAAGAGCTAGATTCAGATCAATTTTATATGGATGCTATTCATAAATTTTCCAATCATCAACTGGTCTTTAACAAGATGCAAGCTACTTTCGAAGAGCATAGAGAGGTGACAGTTAGATACTATGATGTTATCATAAAAATCGTTGTCGTTGCCAGAAATACACTTGGTCCCGATCCTGATGAGTTGCGAGAAATTATCAGCAAGTTTCTATCTTTCAAAGCTGGGAACAGGACAAAATAAAAATATTAGGTTGTTTTATGTATTTTTACTTTTGACAAAATATATGTAAAAACATTTTTTGCAATCACAAGTATTCTTTTCTTGCAGTTTTGGAAATTGTGATTACATGTAAATTCTTACAAGACAAATCACAATTTGGATTGTAATTTTGAATAAGTCAATTGCAATTAGTTAGCGATTGAGAGATTTTCTCAAGTTTGTTGAGATCCTTCCACCTTTTTCTCAAGGCCTCTCTCTTATAAATACTTGAGGAGGTCCTTTGTAATATCTATCTTTTTAGCAATAGAGAAAACTCTGCAGAAATTTATTGCAAAAAAGACTTTGAGCTTTGTGTATGTGGACTTAATTTTCAAGTGGTATAAAGAAGGCATAAAGATTTCAGACTTTGTGTTGAATCTTGTTGCATTTCATTACTGTGTTCTTATGTCATGGTAATGTAATTTTCTGAGTTCTTCTTGAGAGGATTGTGGAGTTATTGTGAAAAGACTTTGATCTAATTTCTTGTAGTATTTGTGCTTCAAGTTTGAAGGATTAAATTAAATTGGTTTACAGTTAGGAATTGTGACTCACAAGTGCATTATATTTACAGACTTTGTGTTGTTGTATGTTGTCTCATAGTATTATTTCGAAAAGGTAGATAGGATTTCTAATCCTCAAGAATTTGTGCTTGGAGATTGCTTTCCCGTCCTGGAGGAGCAACAGAGGACTTTGTTCCTTCATGGAAACTTTGCTTCTTTCTTTACTTTATTAATCATATATGATTTCCATTGTGATTCTTTTCTGAAATAAGAGAAAAGGATAGTTGTCTTTTCTAAAAAAAGAGAACAAGACAAGAGTTTCACCCAGGTTTAGAATAGATTTTTAGCTAGAATTAATTTCTGAATTGATAAAATAGAAAGCGAAGGGGGAGCCTTCCCTTTGAAAATAGGAGAGTTTATCTCACGTACTGTGGCTGAAACCACAATTTTGTACACCCTCTCAAGTATACAAAATTTTCAACCAATAGTTTTTGGCGCCTTTGCTGGGGACTACGAACGCATTTGAAAGCCTCTCGCTTTCTTTTGAAGTCTAGTGTCCTTATTTTATACTAATTTACTTGGTTTATTGTTAAGTTTCCACGCGGGAAGACATTCATTACTACATTCGACGTAAGAAGGGACAAAGTTCTGAAGCTACTGGATTAAGTTGGGCTGAACAATCTAGATTTGATCTTCTCACTACCATATCCCCTCTTTCACGAACTACAAGTTTTCCTCCATCCAAAAAGAAAAAGCCTATCCCAAGTGAACTCTAAGCCTTTTTCTTCAAGTCGTTAATCTCAGTTTTTCCTACAAATCCTAAAGCAATGGCTCAAGGTCCATGGGGAGCAACTTTTGGTCCTTTAAATCTTACACCACCTCTCCATGCCCTTCCACAAGGCTCACACAAGAATCTACCCAAGTTTCATGGAGATGGTAAGCAGTATCCTTATGAACATATCAAAGCATTCTCTATGGCGTGTGGTGTTCTAGGCGTAGAACATCAAGACGTTGTTATACGACTATTTGTAGAAACACTACAAGGAATTGCAGCAGATTGGTTTTACAATTTAAGAACTGGTGATATCACTAGTTGGGATACTCTTAAGAATAAGTTTGAAGAGCGTTTCAAGCCTGCTGAGGATGAACACGCATTGTTGGCTCAACGGACACAAATGAAGAAAGACACACATGAGAACATGCGTGAATTTATTGCTAAGTTCAATAAATTAGCAAATAGAATTCCCACTGCTTCTCAACCAACTCCTACAAATCTCAAATGTTTCTTCATCAACACTCAATTACCTGAAGTCAGTTTTCTGTTGAGAAGAGCTGCTCCAACAACCTTGGCTCATGCTCAAGTTCTTGCTACAGAGATTGAAGATGATTTGATCTTAGCTGGGAAAATCCGAAAGGATCCTAATCGATTCAAAGGAAATTCCTTTTCTAAATCTTCTACTTCAAGTTCTACAGATCCTATGGTGCAGAAGTTGGCTAATGAACTTCTTGACTTGAAGAAGAAAGTTTCACAAGCTTCTTATGTTGCTCCATACAAAGATATTCCTAGAAAGGCATATCCAAATTCTGCTTCCAACTATGCTGCTAAAAATCAAGCTAAGTTGCCTCCTCCTCTTGAGAGGCTTGCACTCGAAGCTCCTCCAAAGAATTCAACTATTGGATACTATGAAATTGATCGAGAAGAACTTTCTTCTAATGATTTCCAAGCAAATGATGAAGCTGTCTTTAACCAAGAAGATGGAGAGGTAGCTGGCGACTCCACTATACGGTATATGCACTATGACAATTCTACAAAAGCTGAAAATGTTGAAGGACAAGCATATGTTGTAATGACACGATCCCAAACTTGGTTAGCTCAGCAAGATGAAGAAGCAAAGGTGAAGAACGACATTCAGTTACCAGTTACCATTGCTAAAAGGGGGACACCACTGCCCACTTTAACTAAGGATTCATCCAAAGCTCAAGTAAGTAGCTCCCCCACTATGTTGAGAAATTATGTCTCAACTTCCAGCCTAAAGTCCTCGTTTTCATGCCTTGGTGATTTTGTGTTGTTTACAAAGTTCTGGTGGAGGCGGAGTCGGGATGGAACTTGGCATTGTTCTGTTTGCCTAAGTTCCGAGTCTCTGGCGGAGGCAGAACCGGAATGGAATTAGGCATTGTTCTGTTTGCCTAAGTTCCGGGTTTCGATTCTCGTTCCTTCTCCGACTTTGCTTCCTTCTGTCTGTTTCGCTTCGCAGGTTCTGGCAGAGGCGGAACCAGTTTTGGAAGTAGGCAATGTCCATTTGCCAGGTTCCTATTTTAGTTCCTGTTTCGACTCCGATCCCGACTCCTCCTTTTTCGATATGGTTCTTCTGGATGTTTGGATTCTACTCGGGGTGTTTTCCTCCACCTTGTCTTGTTTTTGGATTGTTGTTTCTTGCAATTGGCGGAGGCGGAATCGGAATCGGATTGGTTCTTGATCTTGGACTTTTGGTAAAGTCCTGTTTCTGTTTTTGTTTCATCCCCAAGTCCGGCTCCGACTCCGATGTTCCTGTCTTGGTTTGACCCCGGGTTGACTTTACCTAGTTAGAACTGTTTCCGATGAGTTCCTCTTTGGCGTGGGCGGACGCGGAACCGAAATGGTTCATGAACCTGAAATTTCGATGGAGTCCTGTTTCGACTCCTATTCCAACTCCGACTCCAGCTCCGACAGTGTTTGAAATGACTTGATGTCTTGGTCGCGCTCGATGACTGTTTGATCATTTTGGTTGCTCTATCAACTGCGATTGTTGATGGGTCTTGGACGCATGGCACCTGGTTGAATAGTGATTGGACGGATACCAAAATAGTTATTGTGGCAGTTGCATTTGTCAAAGAAGGGTGGCGAGCTCAACCATTTTGGTAATGGCTTTGAATGCAATGATGACTTGTTGCAGGAGATCTATCAGATCTGACCAGATGCGTGATTTGAGGATGGACTTCATTGCTCTTCTGAGTAGGTTACATTTGGATGAGAGATGGGTTATTTCTCATATAAGTTAGACAAGTTGAGTTGTGTCATGAAGTTGCAGAGCAAGTTGAAATCACAAGTTGAAGGACGTGAGTTCTTGAAGAGGGTTTTGAACTGTATGTTGTGAAAACATTGTAACAGTGGATCTGAATCTCTCTAGGTGATTGTGAGATGAGCAAAGAAATATGGATATTGTATGTAATCGATTCATTACTGTAATACAATTGATCTGACTTTGTGTGGTGGGTGTTTTGCCTGAAAGGGTTTCTCCATGTAAATACTGTGTCATCTTTGTTTGCTTATCTTTCTAGTTTCTCATTGCCATGGTTGTATGCATCTCTATATGTTTTAGAAACTGTTAGTTTTTTTTCGTTTTTGCTTCTCTCCCCTATAGTAAAGGTGTTAAGGGAATGTATTCCGCACTGTTGGGTCATTAGATCCGCATTTTTTTCCCTTCAAAGTGGTATCAGAGCTTGGCCAGTTCGTGTTATCCTTGTTAGGGCAAATTAGTTTTTTGCACTAATATTGTTTCAGTGGGAGACTTGCATTGTTAAACTTGTTTCTGTTGTGAGATGGCGACTACATCTAGTAGAATAGATATTGAGAAGTTTAATGGCAACAACTTTAAGTTATGGAAACTCAAGATAGAAGACTTGCTTGTGGATAGAGACCTTTGGATTGCAGTGTCTGGAACTAAGCCACAAACTACGACCCAAGAAGCTTGGGATCTTGCTGATAGAAAAGCAAGAGGATTGATAAGACTGAGTCTAGCCGATTCTATGCTCTTGAATGTTCATGAGGAGACATCTGCAGCTACTTTGTGGAAGAAGCTTGGTGATATTTACCAAGGAAAATCTATGGTAAACAAGTTATTCCCGAGGAAGAAGTTGTACTCCTTGAAGATGGACAAAGGTGCATCTGTTGTAGATCATCTGAACTCATTTAATATGAGTGTTACTCAGCTGGCATCTGCAGGTGTAAAGATTGAGGAGGAGGATCGTTGCATGCCCTGTTGTGTTCATTACCTGACAGTTGGAATCATCTTATGATGGCTATTGGAAGCACAACCACTGCTTTCAAGACTGATGATGTGGTTGCTTCGCTTCTATCTGAAGAAATGCGAAGGAAATCTTTTGAGATGGCCAAAGATGCTCTTTCTATTCGAGGTAGAATAAAGGAGAAAGGCAAGAAGAAAGACAACAAGTCGAAATCCAAGTCTAAAGGGAGATCAAAGTCTCCTGGTAAAAAGTCCAAGGTAAAGTGCTGGAACTGTGGGCAACCTGGTCATATCAGGAAGGACTGCAAGGAAAAGAAGAAAAAGAATGCTTTTGACAATGAATCTTCTCAAAGTGATGCAGATGCCTTCATTGCAGCAGCCCTGACAACTCAGGCATCAGATGATGTTTGGTTAGTTAATTCAGGTGCCTCTTTTCACATGACATCCAATAGAGATTGGTTCTCAAAGTATGAGAAATATGATGGTGGAAAGGTATACTTGGCAAGTGATTCAACGCTGAAGATTGTTGGCAGAGGAAGGGTCAGAATTCAATTTCCTGACGGGAGAGTCAAAGGAATTGGTGGTGTTCTTCACATCCCAAGTTTGGCTCGAAATCTTCTTTCTGTTAGTAAGTTAAATGATGTTGGTGTAGAAGTTTCTTTTTCTAGTAAGGGATGTAAAATGGCTAGAGGTGCAATGGTGTTAGCTAAGGGTGTTCGTACTGGCACTCTGTACAAGCTAGATGCACGACCTGTTCTTTGTAACAGTGCCTCTGTAAAGTCATGTAATTCTGCACCTATAGAGAAAGATGAAGACTCTTCACTATCTGCAAATGCTTTGGAGGTAAAACTCCTAGCAGAGAAGACTATGTTATGGCATCATAGACTTTTTCACATTGGTGAGAAAGGTTTAAAAACTTTGAAGAACAAAAACCTTGTAGAAGGGCTTGATGATTGTAACCTTGAGTTCGATTTCTGTGAACATTGTATCTATGGAAAGCAACATCGTGTTTCTTTCTCCTCTAGTCCTCACAAATCTTCTGGTATACTGGATTATATTCATTCTGATGTGTTTGGTCCAGTTGATGTTCCTTCGTTATCGAAGTCTAGATATTATGTTTCTTTTATTGATGACTGTTCGAGAAGGGCATTTGTATACTTTCTTAAAAGTAAATCAGAAGTGTTCAGTCGGTTTAAAGAGTTCAAATCTTTGGTAGAAAATCAGACTGGAAGGAAAATAAAGTGTTTAAGGACAGACAATGGAGGTGAATTTTGTTCTGCAGATTTTGAAAGGTACTGCACTGATCATGGAATTAAAAGGCATAAGACAACCCCCTACACTCCACAGCAAAATGGAGTTGCTAAAAGGTTGAACAGGACACTGATGGAAAAGGCAAGGAGTATGCTGAGCGGTGCTGGTCTAGAGCAGAAGTTTTAGGCTGAGGCTGTTGCTATAACATGTTATTTGATAAATAGATCTCCTTGTTCAGCTCTTGTTGATAAGACACCTTTGGAAGCATGGTCAGATAAGAAACCCTCGTTAAGGCATGTTCGGGTCTTTGACTGTGAGGCATATGTTCATGTGCCAAATGAAAAAAGATCAAAGTTGGATAACAAGGCTGTGAAATGTATTCTCATCGGCTATGGAGTTGGTGTGAAAGGATACAAGCTTTGGAACCTTGTTACTAAGAAGGTTTTGTATAGTAGAAGCGTGATATTTCGTGAGCTAAAACCTTTAGTAAGTGATCAACAGCTTGACACAAATCAGAGTGATAAGAAGAAGGATGTAGTTGAGATTCCCCAAACTCCAGAAAGGGAAGAGCTACATGGTGTACCTGAGATTGAGGAGAGTTCAAGCAGCTCTGAAAGTTCTGATGATGAAGAACAACCTCAGCCTCTAAGGAGATCTACACGAGAAAGAAGGCAACCAGAAAGGTATGGTTTCTCTATGTTAGATTCAAATTGTGGTTATGCCTTAATTACCAGCACTGATGAGCCTAGGACTGTGAAAGAAGCAATCAGCATGGTTGATTCAAAGTCTTGGCTGGAAGCCATGAATGAGGAGATGGATTCCTTGAAAAAGAATGATACTTGGAAGTTGGTACCACTGCCTAAAGGGTGGCTGCAAGTGGATATTCAAAAGAAAGACAGGCCTTGATGGCAGTGTGGAGAAGTATAAGGCACGACTGGTTGCAAAGGGATTTTCCCAAGTTGAGGGAATTGATTATGGAGAGATCTTTTCCCCTATAGCAAAGTTGACATCCATTAGATTTTTGTTGTCATTGGCAGCTGTGTATGACTATGAAATTGAGCAGATGGATGTGAAGACAACGTTTCTCCATGGTGAGCTAGAAGAAGAAATCTTCATGTCCCAGCCTGAGCATTTTGTTGATAGAGGTAAACAAAATCTAGTTTGCAAGTTAAATAAATCTCTCTATGGTCTAAAGCAATCTCCTAGAATGTGGTACCAGAAATTTGACACATTTGTTTTGTCAATTGGGTTTGTTAGATCAAAATCTGATCATTGCATCTATTATAAATGTGAGAATGATTGTGTGCTTGTTATTACTCTGTATGTGGATGACATGTTATTCATTGGTAATAGCAAGGCAATGATTTCTGATCTTAAAACTCAATTGTCTGCTAAGTTGGAAATGAAAGGTCTTGGAGCAGCAAGGTACATTCTTGGAATGGAGATAACCAGGGATAAAATAAGTAGAAAGCTTTGGCTCAGTCAAAGTAAGTATGTGAAAACTATTCTAGAGAGGTTTAGCATGACTGATTGCAAGCAGCTAGTTGTTCCAATCATGCAAGGATTGAAACTATCTGCTGAAGACTGTCCAAAGTCTGCTACTGAGATGGAGGACATGACCAGTGTGCCTTATGCAAGTGCAGTAGGCAGTTTGATGTATGCTATGGTCTGCACAAGACCAGACATTGCCCAAGCAGTGGGAGTTCTAAGCCGTTTCATGGCAAATCCAGGGAGATCACATTGGGATGCTGTAAAGAGAGTGTTCAGGTATTTGAAGGGTACTTCAGATTATGCTTTGTGTTACCATGGCAGTATGGTTGCATCACAAAGGACTCTTAGCATTCAGGGATATGTTAATTCTGATTGGGCAGAGGACATTGACAGCAGAAGATCCACCAGTGGATACACTTTCATGCTTAATGGTGGAGCAATCAGTTGAATGAGCAAGCGACAAGTTGTAGTTGCTTTATCCACGACAGAGGCAGAATACATGGCAGCAACTGATGCTTGTAAGGAGGCAGTGTGGCTGAGGCATTTGTGTTCAGACATTGGATTTAATGCTGAGCAAATTTCAATTTGTTGTGACATTCAAAGTGCCATTTGTTTGGCAAAGAATCCAACCTTTCATGCCAGGACCAAGCACATAGATGTGCAATATCACTTCATAAGGGATATGGTTGAAGATGGCAAGGTCAGTATGGACAAGGTTGACACCTTGAAGAATGTTGCAGATGCCTTGACAAAGCCGATTAGCACAAACAAGTTCAGATGGTGCACAAAATCAATGGGAATTGGGGCCTATGATAGACAGTAAGGTATGATGTTTTGAGGAAGCTGGAAGTGTTCACCAAGTGGGAGATTGTTGAGAAATTATGTCTCAACTTCTAGCCTGAAGTCCTCGTTTTCATGCCTTGGTGATTTTGTGTTGTTTACAAAGTTCTGGCGGAGGCGAAGCAGGGATGGAACTTGGCATTGTTCTGTTTGCCTAAGTTTCAAGTCTCTAGCAAAGGCTGAACCGGAATGGAATTAGGCATTGTTCTATTTGCTTAAGTTCTAGATTTTAGTTCTCGTTCCTTCTCTGACTCCGCTTCTTTCTGTCTGTTTCGCTTCGTAGGTTCTGGCAGAGGCAGAACTAGTTTTGGAAGTTAGCAATGTTTGTTTGCTAGGTTCCTGTTTCAGTTCCTGTTCCGACTCCGATCCCGACTCCTGCTTTTTCGATCTAGTTCTTTTGGATGTTTGGATTCTACTCGGGGTGTTTTCCTCCGCCTTGTCCTATTTTTTGATTGTTGTTTCTTGCAGTTGGCGGAGGTGGAACTAGAACCAGATTGGTTCTTGATCTTGGACTTTTGGCAAAGTCTTTTTCATCTCCGGGTCCGGCTCCAACTCTGATGTTCCTGTCTTGGTTTGACCCCAGGTTGACTTTACTCGGTCAAAACTGTTTTCGATGAGTTCCTCTTTAGCGTGGGAGGACGCGGAACCGAAATGGTTGCTGAACCTAAAATTTCGGTGGAGTCTTGTTTCGACTCTTGTTCCGACTCCGACTCTGACTCCGGCAGTGTTTGAAATGACTTGATGTCTTGGTCACGCCTGATGACTGTTTGATCGTTTTGGTTGCTCTATCAGCTGCGATTGCTGATGGGTCTTGGACGCATGGCACCTAGTTGAATAGTGATTGGACGGATACCAAGATAGTTATTGTGGCAGTTGCATTTGTCAAAGAAGGGTGGCGAGTTCAACCGTTTTGGTAATGGGTTTGAATGCAATGACGACTTGTTGCAGGAGATCTATCAGATCTGACTAGATGCGTGATTTGAGGATGGACTTCATTGCTCTTCTGAGTAGGTTACATTTGGATGAGAGATGGGTTATTTCTCATATAAGTTAGACAAGTTGAGTTGTGTCGTGAAGTTGCAGAGCAAGTTGAAGTCGCGAGCTGAAGGACGTGAGTTCTTGAAGAGGGTTTTGAACTGTATGTTGTGAAAACATTGTAACAGTGGATCTGAATCTCTCTAGGTGATTGTGAGCTAAGCAAAAAAAAATGGATATTGTATGTAATCGATTCATTACTGTAATACAATTGATTTGACTTTGTGTGGTGGGTTTTTTGCCTAAAAGGGTTTTCCCATGTAAATACTGTGTCATCTTTGTTTGCTTATCTTTCTGGTTTCTCATTGCCATGGTTGTATGCATCTCTATATGTTTTAGAAACTGTTAGTTTTTTTTCGTTTTTGCTTCTCTCCCCTGTAGTAAAGGTGTTAAGGGAATGTATTCCGCACTGTTGGGTCATTAGATCTGCATTCTTTTCCCTTCACACTATTCCTTCTAGTGAGCCTAAGACTAGTGTGTCAAATCCTAAATCAATGACTGAAAATACACCACTTACATCCCTGGCTAATTCTTTTCAAGCTTTCAATATTATTGACCATGCTAGGAAAACTAAGGTCCAAATGTCTGAGGTAGAGTATCTCCAAGCTAACCCTGACCAATTTGAAAGATTGGTTAAATTTGTAAAAAATAAAGATACTCATCCTAGTTCCAGTGTCCCTGTTATTCAAGAGGTCAAGAATTTGCCCAATAATCTGGTAATCATTCCATCTTCAGCTCCAGGAAAGATAGATCCTTTCTATATTTCTTTGCTTATTAATGGTTTCAAATTGAGTAACTGCATTATTGATTCTGGTGCCTCGGACAATGTCATGCTGATCAAAGTGGTTGATTGCCTTGGATTAACTCTTACCAAAACTTTTGGTAATTGTTACTCTATGGATAATAAACAAGTGCCCCTAGTTGGGAAAATCAAAGATGCACAATTTGCCTTTGCAACTTTCCCTGAGAAAAAAATAAAAATGACTGTCCTTGTTGCAGACGTTCCAGCTTCTTATGGGATGTTGCTTGGATGCAATTTCTGTAAAGATGTAGGTGGCGAGCTCAATATGGATATGACGGAGGCCATGATTCTTATCAAGGGCATCGTGCACAAATTAGTTCCTGAAAGGGAAAATAAGTATACAGTAGTGAAATTTGATGACCCTCATGCTCAGATTCTCTTTGAATAGCTGGTTTCGGGAACTATTATCTCCACATTGAAGAGGTTTCTGAATTTGCTAAAGATTGGTCTTCAACTCATTCTTCATCTCTCTCAGCAAGTGAAGGACTTTCTAATGATGGAGAAGATTTGATACCGGCTAAAAACTCCCTTGATAATATGGTGGAAGATGCTTCATCTTCCGCTACAGATATTCAGATTCTCCCTCAAGTTGAAGAAAATCAATCTTCTCCTATGGAAGAAGGGAGCAATATTTCTTCTACTTTAGAAGAAGGAAATTCCAACAACCTTTATATTGATGACAACTCTAATGATGTTTGGACTCTAGAGTTTGACGATAGTTGTGCTGCCAACGGATCCGGTGCTGGTGTGGTTCTCATTTCTCCAAAGGGTGAGATCTTTCCATATTCTTTCAAGTTGCAATTCGCAAACACTAACAAAATGACGGAATATGAAGCTCTCTTATTAGGTATGAGCATTGTGCTCAAAAGAGGAATTAAAAATCTGCATGTTCAAGGAGATGCAGAGTTGGTAATCTGTCAAGTAAAGAATACCTATCAAACAAGGAATGATAGACTTCGACATTACCGCAACCTTGTGTGGAAAAATATTCAAGACTTTGATGCTTTCAGTATTTCAGTTGTCCCTAGAGAATTCAATGACAGAGTTGATTCCCTTGCAGTTTCAGCTACTCTCCTAATTCCTCATCTTGATTTTAATCAAGATAAGTATGTTGTTGAACTAATCTGCAGACCCAGCGTACCTGATAATTGGGATCACTGGCAGATTTTCAATGATGACAAGTAGATTATTAACTTTTTACAAGTTGATGATGGTTTTAATAATCTTTATTTTGAAGGAAGTAGTTCCTCTCCTTCTTCAAACTCCATGACAGAAATTTTGCCTGAATCAGATGATGAAATCTTGCAGTTAAAAGGAAATAAAATTCCTAAGGGGCTGGTCTCGCTGGAGAAGCTTTTCAACAAGCATGAACGTTATATCAAAAAGCAGCAACAGGTTAATTCATATTCTTATACGGGATATGACAAGTTTAATATTGGGTCTGAAGATGATCCCAAGATGATTAACATTGGTAACAACTGCACCCCTGAAGAGAGAGATCAGATTATACAATTGTTACGTCAGTACAATGATGTGCTAGCTTATTTTTATGATGATCTGAAATCTTTTCAATCAAGAGAAGTTCAGCATGAAATCCCTTTGAAAAGTGATGCAGCTCCCTTTAGACAAAAGCAACATCAGTACAATCCGAATTTTTTTGGCACTATTCATTTAGAAATTCAGAAGATGCTAGATGCATAAATTATATTTCCTATTCATCATTCAACATGGGTAGCTAATATAGTTCTAGTGCGCAAAAAGAATGGAGACATTCACATCTATGTGGATTTTCGAAACCTCAATCAACAGTCACTGAAGGATAATTATCCTTTGCCTATAATGGATCAAGTGTTACAGATAGTGATAGGAGCTCAGATGATTTCTATGTTGGATGGATTCTCTGGATATAACCAAATCAAGGTAAGTGAAACAGACAGGCACAAAACTGCTTTTACCACTCCATGGGGTACTTTTGCGTATCGCAGAATGCCTTTTGGATTGATTAATGCAGGGGCAACTTTTCAAAGAGCAATGGAATCTTGGGAGGTATATTGTGGTGTATTTGGATGACCTCACCGTCTTTTCAAAAGATCGTGAGAACCATCTGTTCCATTTGCAAGATGTGCTTGAGAGGTGTCACAAACATGACGTTTCTCTTAATCCCAAGAAGTCGATCTTTGGGGTAACTGAGGAAAAACTTCTGGGACATGTTGTGTCAGAAGAAGGAATCAAGATCGACTCTGAGAGAGTAAAATCTATTCAAACTCTCCTGTTGCCATCTAGTAAGACAGTTGTTCATTCTTTCTTTGGAAAGGTCAGTTTCTTGAGAAGATTCGTCCCAAACTTTGTTGAAAAGACACGTCATATCATTGATATGACGAAAGGGAAATCTGTTTTCCATTGGAATGATGAAGGTAAAGTTGCTTTTGATGACATCACACTAAATACTTCATAATGTATAGTTATGTTCCGAGCAAACCATGTCTGCTATCCTGATGTAGAAAAATTCAGAGGGGATTGAGTCCCCTATAGCCTTCATGAGTTGTCCCTTGAAGCTCCACGAGCTCAAATACTCTATAATTGAGAAAAATTATTTTGTTGTGGTAAAGGCAGTGAAATATTTCAGGTTCTACATTCTCAATTCTCATACGGTGGTTTTAGTTCCAGATACCGCACTCAAATCTATTTTGACGTAGCAAGATTTTGGTACAAAAAGAGGCAATTGGGTGGCAAAAATCCAAGAGTATGATTTAGAAATAAAGCCTACCAATCTTTCCCGTGGAAGAGGTTTATGTCAGCTTATGGCTGAGAGTAGTTCAGAAGAATGCAAAGAGGAGGTTTACGAAGATATTCCCAAGGTGTCGTTTGTTAGCACTACTGATGAATGGTATTCAAATATCACCTATTTTCTGACTTATGGTGAATGTCCAGCTCATCTCTCTTTTAAAGAGAAGAGAAATTTGAAGCTTAAGGCTGCAAACTACGTTCTTTGGGACAACAGTTTGTATAAAAGAACTCTTGATGGCAATTTTCAGCATTGCATTGATAAGGCACAACAAGACATGTTGCTAGAATCTTTTCATAATTTAGCATGTGGCGGGAACTTTTCTCCATCAATAACTACTCATAAGATCTTAAGGGCTAGATACTACTGGCCAACACTCTTTCAAGATACGTATAAATGGGTACGCAAATGTGTACAATGTCAACAATTTGTTGGCAAGCAAAAGATGATGGCACAGCCGTTGAAACTAGTCGTGATGGAAGAGCCTTTTAGACAATGGGGGATTGACTTCATTGGTGTCATCAATCCTCATTCAAGTGCTGGACATACCTATGTTCTTGCTACAATGGATTATTTTACCAAGTGGGTAGAGGTTGTTCCTGTAAAACATGCTACATCTAAGGTAGTGTGTAAGTTTTTGAAAGAGAACATCATATCAAGATTTGGTGTTCCATACAAGGTAGTGACAAACAATGCATTATCATTCTCCTCTTATGAGGTAACTCAATTTTGTTTTGACTATAGCATTATATTGGCCCACTCATTAGATTATTACCCTCAAGGTAATGGTCAAGCAAAATCGAGTAACAAGAACCTGATCGCTATAATACAAAAGCTCGTAGATGAGAATCAAAGATCATGGCATAAAGCGTTGTATGATGCTTTATGGGTTGATCGAATTACACCCAAGCGAGCCATCGACATGTCTCCATTTCAGCTGCTCTATGGTGTGAATGCTGAAATCCCAATTACATTGGAACTCGCAGCTCTCAAATTGGCTAAGGCTGTCGAAGATGATACATTTGAAGATTCTCTGGATAAATGGATAATGTTTCTCTCACAATTAGAGGAACAAAGTTCACAAGTGGTGGATCGCATCAACGACCATCAGAATCAAGTAAAAAGTCTCTTTGACAAAAAAGCAAACCAGAAGGTTTTCCAAGTTGGAGATCGTGTGTTGCTTTGGGATAAAAGGAGAGAGCCTAAAGGCATGCATGGGAAATTTGATTCTTTATGGCGCGACCCTTTTATAATTCATCAAGTAATTGGTGAAAACATTTTTTTTACTGGCATATCAAGATGGCACTCCATTCGCACTACCTTACAGTGGGCAGCATCTAAAGCACTACTTCCAATAGAGTTTTAGATTAGTTTCTATACATAGGTTTGAGTCTTTTAGTCCTTCGAGTCTTTTTGGTTTTCCTTTATCTTTTTGGTCTTTCTTTAGTTAATTTATATTTTTGAGTTTTGTTTGTTGACTCCATTACCCAATGGAAAGAACACTAAAGAATTTTGAGATTCTGGATTCTACAACCTTTGATTCACAAAGGTCGTTTCCCAGTCGGAGCTAGCTATTGTCCTCAATTTTTGACATAACAAAAATTGGAGCAACCTACCAAAAAATTTGACGTTTTTCTCTCTAAGGCATGTTTTACGAGGTGTTGAGGTCAAAAAACTTCAGGTTTCAATTGATGATCCCCTTGGGCATCCTTTCATCAACTTCCCTTTCCGTTTTTGTCAAATTTTGAGTCTTTTTCGTCAAATTCAAGTTTTTTAGGTAGCTTAGCAGAATAGAGAATTTCAAGCCTAAAAGCAAAATTGCTAAAGTGAGGAAAAAATACGAAATTGCTAAAGTGAGGAAAAAGTCTGAAATTGCTAAAGTAATGAAAAAATCTGAAATTGCTTAAGTGGCCTAAAAGTTCCGATTTTTGTCAAAGAGAAAATTGTCAAAGGAGCTAAAAAGTCAGAAATTGCTTAAGTTGCTCAAAAACCCTCATTTTATTAAAATGAAAATTGTTATAAGAGCTGAAAAGTCCAATTTTATCCATTTGACAAAAAATAAAGTTGCTAAGTGAAATAGAAAACCCGAATTTGCTTGTTTTTGTTGCTGCTTGGTTCTTGAAACCCGATTTGAAGAAGTTTGCTCAGATTAGAAGAGTTTGTGTTCCAATTTGATGGCTTTCCTCTTTCTTTGGGAGCTTTCATAAATCCTCCAACTAGAATCGCGCCCCCAGCTTGAATATTTAGGCTCTCATTGTTGAAGAAAATACGAAGTTATCTAGGGTTCTTCTTCATTCTGTGTTTCAGCTTCTTTTTCTTCTAGGTATGGTTTCTTTTTCCTTGTCTCTTATTGTTTTCTTGTCTTTGCAAATCGCATATTGAAAGGTGAAAGCGTTTTTCTTTATTTTGTTGTGTAAAGTCTTTTTGGGTCTCTTTGTCTATAATGCTTCTTCTTAAGTCAAAACATGGTTGCATAATCTTTCAAAATCGAAACACCTAAGGAGAACGTTTTGTCTTTTATATTACTTCAAAACATGTGTTTTGCTGAGTAGTTTTCGCATTTTGTTTGGCCTCATTCTTCTTCTGTTTTCATGACTTTGTAAATAACGTGTCTTCTTCTTGCTCATTCACGTTTTGGTATTGTCATTGCCCATGTTTGATTTTATGAGATCGTCTCTCGTTTTTCTGAAAATGCATTTTTGGAAATTTGTTTTAGCCATTTTTGTTAAAACATATCACATACATTGCATCTGAAAATGTCATTATCACAAAGTCCATTTTCGCTAAGCATCTTTCCTTTTAGCAAAAAACGTGTTTTTCTCACTTCTTTATTCTCCATCTTCCATTTTTGTTTTCCTTCGCTAAATCCACCTCTTTCATTTCGCCACATCTCATTTACATTCATTCCTCTCAAACCTTCATTACCATTTTACGTAAAAATATGCCTTGGGTCAAATTCGGGTTTTTAGTACCAAATAGCAAGTCGGGATTTGTCATGAAAATTGCAATTGTTTAAAAGTTGCAAAAAATAAAATTTGTGTAAATGGCCATCAATCCCGATTGCACTTTATGAAGTTGCTGAAAACACTTAAAAACCCGAAATGCTCCAAAAAGCCCAAAAGTTGAACTTTTTGACTTGACTTCAAATTCAGGTTAGAAAATCTTTTTGGCTTGTTGTTCCAAAAGGGAAAAACATTGTTTTCAGTCGCAATCACTCTGCCAAGATCCAAATCAATCTTTACCATTCATTCTCCATCATCATTCAGAAAGCAGTTTCATTGCCCTAGGGTTTGAGTCTTGTTGTTAATGGCTACTATGTCTTCGCATGTTGATGCTGATGATGTTCTGACCTTTTGGGGTTTTCACCGCAGCCATGCAGATTCCTGTTCAATGACAGATGAACCAAATTCTCCAACAAACAAAAAGATGAAATATAAGTTTGATAAGTATCAAAATGAGATTTCTTCATCTCATGTGGTCTCAAACATAGATGAGATTAAGGACACAAAAAATAGGCATGTTGATATATCCGAGTTTCTCAAAAGGGCTGAGAAATCAACTTCCCACGATATGCAGTTGTTGCTGAGAAGTCATATTCACCTAGTGTCTACTTTTCCTGTTGCTGCCCTCGAGCCAGAATTCATTCTCACATGTGCATCCCACTTTGACAGTGAATCTAGAACCATCAAGGACGATGATGGCGACGTGTTTATTAGGCTTGATCCTGAAACTATCAACAAAATCTTTAGAATTTCTGATGTTCCTACATATTCAGAGATCACAGTGAAGAGTGCTCATAATCATCTCGAGCAGAAAAAGAATGATTGTATCAAGCATATCAATCATAGATGGCTTCTCAAATCATGACCTTGTGTAACCCAGATACCCAAATTGTATCGGTCGGATTTTAAAGAAGAAATTAATGATATGATCACTCTCTTGAGCAGAATAGTGGGGTTGAAAGTTTCTAATATGTTTGAAAGCTGGATGTATAAATTCATTGTGGTTATCAGGAAAGCACAGTACCTAATCTTTTGGGGTGAAATAATCAGTGACAGTTTGTGTGAATAGCTTGCACAGGTTCCAACCACACTCACTTTCTACATTAACTCATATTTGGTTTATATAGTAGCTTCATTGAGGCAATTTCCAGGCCTTTCTACTAGAGGTGATAGATCATTGGTTCTAGTATGGGAGTATTATTATCAGCTGAGTTTAAGACAAAGTCGAGTCCATTACAGAAGAGTTCAAGATGCTTTCTTTGGTTATTTCATGTGTTTGTTTGACAAAGCATTGGAAAACAATAGGGTATCCGAGGCTGCTTGGAGAAAAGTAAATGAGTATGGTTGCCTATTTCTTCACTTCCCTACCTTCACTTATATGAGAGTTGGTTGTTTTTAAAACCAACCTTATATGCTTCCAAGGTATTCAACAGATAGAATCATTTTGATGGAGCTAGAAAGGCAGTTGATGACAGTACATGCACGTCAAGCTACCCAACATAAGACTGGAGTCAGTATCTCATCACATAATCCATTGATAATTAGGAGGTACTCTTTGACAACTTCCTTAAGGGCAAAAGCAATGGAAGCTGAACTTCAAGAAATAAAGTTGAAGAAATTCCAGGCCAGAATGGAATTTGACTACAGAAGAGTGAAAGACAAAATTAAAAGAGCCTTCACTCATGTACACCGCATTGAAGACATTTTGGCAGACCTCCGAACAGAAAAAGATATCTATAGAGTGGATTACTGCAGGCTCATAGTGGAACAAGTTGTTGATCTTAATTTGACCTTGGTTCCTGAAGGAGTAATTGATGATGGGCAGGTTTTAGATCTTGAATATGAAGAACAAGAGGTAGCTAATGCTCCCATTCCTGCAATCCAGTGGTCTCATAAGGAATCTACCTCCATTTTTGATATATTTCAGTCGGTCTTAGCAAATACCAACACTTGGCTTAAAAGCATAGGTGTTAAGACTATAAAAATCAGAAATGGAGCTGAGAATGATTCAGCTGGGCCTAAAGGATTGAAGTCAAAGATTAGAGATAAATCAAAAGAAGGAGCTTCTTCTTCAGGTACCAGAATTAAGTTGAGAGTAAATCGAGCTGTAAAGGAAACGTTGGAAAAAGAAACACTGAAGGGGAAAGAAGTTCAGGAAATGTAGATTCAAGTTTTGGATCAGCAAGAGGAGGAGGTTCTTGAAACCTCTACTATTCTAAGTGAAATGTCTCCTCATGTTGAAGCTCCAATACCTATTTCAGCAATATCTCCTATTTCTCCCTTTGACAGTGATGTCGATTCTTTCTCTACAATATTTGTTTCTCCCATCCCACCTTCAGAAGCTATTCATCACTCCTCAGCTACATCAATAATGAATACACCTGTGAGAAGCTTGCATGACAACTTGGAAAATGTATTTGATACAAATCCAATCTTTCTGGTAATATCTGAAATAACTCTCCCAGAGATAGATACATTAGCAGCAAGCTTTGATTGTTTCATGGCTGATCCTAGTCGTAATTTTTCTTCTGAGCAAACTATGGTTGCTATACAAACTAAGGCACCTCCTAGAATTTCAGTTGTGACACAGACTGAGTCTATTTCTACGCAGACTGTAGTTATTGTTTTAGAGGTAAGAACCTTGGATCTTCCTCCATGGTTAAACTTAGTTGCTCCAAAGAGAAAGAAACAAGCAGTCTCTCCTAATGTGTTTGATTTCCAAAAATTGAGGAAATCCAAACCGATGGTTGCAAAGAAGGCTAAAACAGTTTCACAGGTATTTGTTGACGGCAACAATATGAAATACGCTGAGATAGCAGAGCCTCTTGTTCGACAAGCCACATGAAGAGATGCAGGTGTCCGATTACAGATTCACTAGGGTGGAATTGGGCAAGCAAACTCATGCTAATGTGATGCAAGATGCCCAGAGTTCAGTGACAATTTTGGTGGCACAAAACTACAATGAACTTCTAGCCAAGAAGGAGAAGATCAAAGAGGAAAATGAACAACTTGTTTCAATTATTCAAAGGATTACTGGGTCATCAAAAACAGTTGGTTCATCATCTTTGTTTGCTCCTAAAGAATCAGTCAGGCAATTAGAAAAAATTACGCAAAAAGCTAAAGCAGTTGATTCCTGGACAACCCAACTAATTGATCAAGGGATACCAGTGGTTGAAAAGGCATTGAAGAATTTAAATACTATCAAAGCAACAAGATTCAAAATGAATCAAACTCTAGAAGCCTTTCAACAAAGTTTACATTCTCTTGAAAAAGACTTAAAAATATGGCATGAGATTGATCAAGTGAAGCTAGAAATTCTATGCAGCAACTCAGTAATTTCAAAAAGGAAAAAATACATAGAATTTGAGGAACTTATGACAAACAAGTCATTAGTTATTCAAGATCTTATCAAAGATATCCAGGCTACCCTTGAGATGAGGGTTGAAGTTGAACATGATATGCTTTCAAATTTTGAGAAAATCCCTTGCAAGGTGTTAGGACATGAAGGTGAATTACTTGCAGCCAGTGATGTTGTTTCTCAGATTACTGTGAATCTTCACCAAGATCTAGATTCAGATCAATTTTCTATGGATTCTATTCATAAATTTGTCAATCATCAGCTGGTATTTAACAAGATGCAAGCTACTTTCAGAGAGCATAGAGAGGCAACAGTTAGATACTATGATGTTATCATAAAAACCGTTGCCGTTGCCAGAAATACACTTGGTCCCGATCCTGATGAGTTGCAAGAAATTATCAGCAAGTTTCTATCTTTCAAAGCTGGGAACAAGACAAAATAGAAATATTAGGTTGTTTTATGTATTTTTACTTTTGACAAAATATATGTAAAAACATTTTTTGCAATCGCAAGTATTCTTTTCTTGCAGTTTTGGAAATTGTGATTACATGTAAATTCTTACAAGACAAATCACAATTTGGATTGTAATTTTGAATAAGTCAATTGCAATCATTTAGCGGTTGAGAGATTTTCTCAAGTTTGTTGAGATCCTCCCACCTTTTTCTCAAGGCCTCTCTCTTATAAATACTTGAGGAGGTCCTTTGTAATATCTATCTTTTTGGCAATAGAGAAAACTCTGCAGAAATTTATTGCAAAAAAGACTTTGAGCTTTGTGTATGTGAACTTAATTTTCAAGTGGTATAAAGAAGGCATAAAGATTTCAGACTTTGTGTTGAATCTTGTTGCATTTCATTACTGTGTTCTTATGTCATGGTAATGTAATTTTCTGAGTTCTTCTTGAGAGGATTGTGGAGTTATTGTGAAAAGACTTTGATCTGATTTCTTGCAGTCTCTGTGCTTCAAGTTTGAAGGATTAAATTAAATTGGTTTACAGTTAGGAATTGTGACTCACAAGTGCATTATATTTACAGACTTTGTGTTGTTGTATGTTGTCTCATAGTATTATTTTGAAAAGGTAGATAGGATTTCTAATCCTCAAGACTTTGTGCTTGGAGATTGTTTTCCTGTCCCGGAGGAGCAATGGAGGACTTTGTGCCTTCATGGAAATTTTGCTTCTTTCTTTACTTTATTAATCATATATGCTTTCCATTGTGATTCTTTTCTGAAATAAGAGAAAAGGATAGTTGTCTTTTCTGAAAAAAGAGGACAAGACAAGAGTTTCACCCAGGTTTAGAATAGATTTGTAGCTAGAATTAATTTTTGAATTGATAAAATAGAAAGCGAAGGGGGAGCCTTCCCTTTGAAAACATGAGAGTTTATCTCACGTACTGTGGCTGAAACCACAATTTTGTACACCCTCTCAAGTATACAAAATTGTGTCTTGTTCAATATTTTTTGAAGATATGCAATCTGAATTCACTTTTGGCTCACCCCATTCTCCCTTCAACGGCTTGGTGATGTTGGATTGCACTTCAAAGGTAAACAATTTACTTACTATACTTTCTCATTATAAGGTAACCACTGCTACATGTATTTGAATAATGCCTCCTTTCATTTTTGTTTGTAGAATTGAGTTGGAGAAACTCACCATATCATTGGCCATCTCCAATTCATAGAGGTGAGGTTTTTAACCTCACTAAGGTTGTACCATTTTCTCTTGTTAGTCATTACTTCTTTCTTCTTATTACTTATTTGATTTGTTATGGGTGTGTTGTGTTACTTAAGTTGAAGGTTATTATTTTTTTTGTTGTTGATTTTGAACATAATATTTAAAGTGTTTATGTGGTTATCCATAGTTCGAAGGTTCGCTTGCATTCTATGTGCATCCACGATGTGCTCCATGATGTATATGGTGTCTAGGGTGTTTATGAACACTTCCAATATTTTTGTTCATAAACACAGACAATTTGTCAAGGAAAAATATGGTTCTCTTCATGCATCACTATGACTTTAATGGGTTTAATCTTTTCATTTAATTTATATCTATACCTATATATAACTTTCAATCTATCTATCAATATATGTATTTATATATCTATTTATCCGTATATATATATGTACATGGTAGATACATACATATATACATATATATATATAGATATAGATATATATAGTCCTCAATGTAACTTCATACTCATCCATACAAACATAGGTCACATTCATCTCTACCATTCACTCCTTCAACCTCCCTTCGCATGCCTCCATAGTAATACCCTCATAATCAACTGTAATTATGTTGTGAGTGTTAATCAATATAATCTAATTAGTATTTACTAAATTGAATGATATAATTTTTTGACATTATAATCCTAACCCCTAAATGTAATGTGGTTTTTGGTTTAAAAAAAAGAGTGAACTCTAATAATTGATTAAAAACTATACATGTTTATTTCAGATGCAAACCCAAACAAATAAACTTGAGATAAGACAAGGAAACATGCTAACTTTTGTAGAGGTAGTTTCTAAAATCAAATTTCAATTGAGCTATTGATATAAAAAAGGATATATTAAATCAAGTATTTATTTATGGATAAAATCATAAAGCATAGATTGTATTCTATGAAATATTGTATAAGACTGAGTTCCTTGGAATATTATATATGTTGGAATTGTCAATGTGGCAAGCTAGGTGTTATAAACATAGTAATTGTTGTAAACAAAATTGAAATAGATTATCATAATAGAATATATTTTTGGAAATGTAGATTAGGTATTCTATGACATATTATATAAGATTGAGTTCCTTGGAATGTTAGATCTTATATATAATTATCTTTGAATTTAGGACAAGATTATATATATGTTGGAATTGTCAATGTGGCAAGCTAGGTATTATAAACATAGTAATTGTTGTAAATAAAATTGAAACACATTATCAACATCAAATATATTTTTTGAAATGTAGATTAGGTATGCTATGAAATATTGTATAAGATTGAGTTCCTTGGAATGTTATATCTTATATATAATTATCTTCTAATATAAGAAAAGATTATATATGTTGGAATTTTCAATGTGACAAGTTAGTGTATTATAAACATAGTAATTGTTGTAAACAAAATTGAAACAGATTATTAGCATAGAATATATTTTCTGAAATGTAGATTAGGTATTCTATGAAATATTGTATAAGATTGAGTTACTTAGAATGTTATATATTATATATAATTATAGATTCAAATCTAGGAAAATATTATATATGTTGGAATTTTCAACGTGGCAAGTTAGGTATTATAAACATAGTAATTGTTGTAAACAAAATTGAAATAGATAATCGACATAGAAATTATTTTCTAAAATTTAGATTATATGACAATCATAAAAAGGTATTTACATAGTGATCAATGAGCCCCATAGTAGAGCCCCTTAATATTCAATTGTAAAACATGTTTTATCCATAAAGTAAACAAGAGTAGTCGAATCATTGTACCCAAAAAAAAAGGTTCAACCGACTTATGCATGTCATGAACAAGTTGGTCTTATTGAATGAAAAGCATTGGTAGCAATTAAGAATTGAACTAAAAAATCAACTCTAACTTTCATATAGACTACAAGTTGACTAAAATTTACATTGGAAACATTAAATTGCAGTGGGTAACAAAATAACATCGTAAAACAATCACATTGATAAACAATTTTAGTTAAAATATAATAATGATAGAGTTTCAAGACATTGAAATTGGTGTTCCCAACTACAAAAACAATAAAATAAAATATAAGGGACTATTACAGTTGTTCCCTCCCAACCTCAATCGAATGCTCCAAGAAAAGAATTTGGAGATGTGTTCTCGTCTCTTGCTATTGCATTTAGACTTGTTATAAAATGATTTACATTTGCATTTATCAATGGTGTGCAACTAACATTTGAACAAATTACTAGTGAAGAAGTCAGTCCAACTGGAAATTGAGTGCAACTTACTTGAGATGGGTTGGGACTCAAGCACACATTACCTGAAATAAAGTGAGGGATGTTATTATTCATTATTTTTTGAAAGAAATCATGATTTTCAGATAAGGGGGTTGCAGGACTGCTTAATCATTTATCTCAAAGCAATGCTCTATGGACATCCTCGATCTCTCTTTCCTTCTTGTCTTGTTCTTTTTGAACCATGTATTACTCCTTCTTCTACTCTCTTTCCTTTATTTTCAACTGTTTCAAGTACTCTCTTTCCTTGTGCTCGATTTCCTTTTCAAATTTTCTTTGTTCCTTCAACTCCAAGGCCATAATCTATGCTGCCTTTTTGTCCTTAATCTACCACTTCTTTTTTTTTTATTTCCTTCAATTCCTGTTTTCTTCACTCCTTCTCCATTATGAGAGTCACATAACTGTCAGGAGTCAACAACTAAGACTTTCGGCTCACCTGAAGAGCCCCACCAACAGACTTTCCCATTCTTGCATTGACTGTGTGGATTGGCATCTTAAGGAAATTACCGATTCTCGAATCAGTTTGGGTTTCAATTGTTTCATTGACTTGGGAGTCAGTGAACTCCTCTTGGTCCTCTAAACCTTGACTTTCGTGGATGCCATCGACATAGTTATGCATTGTTTAGTTTGGAGGTGTGGTAGTTGGAGATGGGAATGTAAAATTCCCCATGTCTTCTTGGTAATGTAAGTCAAGAATTTGTTCAGGCTAGTTGTCTATGTCCATAAATTGTTGTTATGCACCTTCTTGCACTTGAATTTATGTTTCAAATTTCTCTATTTGTGCCACTTCATTTTTTGAAGCAACAAGTTCAAGAAGATTAAGGACGTTTTGTACTGCAGAAGCATCCTCTGTGTCATCAATCTCATATGTATCACTGAGATGGATGCCACCCACAAGTGCACCAGGATTGAGGGGCCATATCCTCATCCTTTTAAATCCATCTTTTATGTTCAATATTGTAAATGCTCTTCTCAATGTCTTGTTGCCTAACTCCACCATTTTTTCCCTTTATGATATCAATATTTGGGAATCTAGTCAAAAATGCAACTCGTTTTGATTTGAAATATGCCTTGAATGGTGCAAACATGCTAACATCCAAAGGTTTTAGCTTGTGAGAAGTATGTGCAGGCAGTGTAAGGAGGTCAATTCCTAACCTCCTTTCCTCATGGATAGTTGTTAGTGCAACATGACTTCCATGGCCATAAAAAATGAGAAAGTGTCTATTATATGGTGAAACCCTTGGAACCGAGAGACAAAAATGTTTCAGCTAGTTGAAAAAAATCTCCTTTGTTATCCATGTGTGATCTTGGGTTGCCATACATGCTAGTGGTTCATAATTAACGATGTAATTTTCTATCTTTGTATTTCCCTTGAATAGATAGAAACCAGGTATGATTTGGCTAGTTGCATTAACACAACAAAGAATCGTTATTTATTCTCAACTTTTGGGAATTATGTATGAGACATTCCTGCTACCTCGTCATGCCAACACCCTCATTGCTCCATTTCTTCCTGCTTGAATCCTTGTTTCATCACAGTTCCATATTTTGTCTAGATCATACGAGGTACTTTCATATGTTGTTGGCAATGTTTTGTAAAATTCAGCTACTACTATGGGTCTTGGGTTTATTGCCATGTCTTTATCGAGACCTTCAACTGTGTGTAAGGTCAATTCTCGATGACGCTTCTTGAATCCAAACCACCATGATTTTCCACGTAGCCCCTTCGTGAAAGGGTTGGGTCTAGTCTGGAAAATTTGAGAAACCTCTTGCTTGAGATTGATAATCTCAAGCCCGTGGCCGACATCTGCCATTTTTGTGCACCAATTTATAATAAGACACTCCTCCTCTACTATGAGGACTGTTGGATGACCCTCCTTTGAAGTAGTTGTGAGGCCACCTAACCAATTGCTCAATATAGTAGCTAGGATTTTCCATTTCTTGGCAGTAGCTCTCATCAACATCCCATTAGTTTCAACATCCTCTAGGGCCCTGTCCATGTCCTTTGATGACCATTCCCTTATTTTTATGCTCTTTCCCACTTGATTGTAGGTGCAATAATCTCTAAGACTGCCTCAACAAGTTGAGGAATGTTGCTCGCTTCTACAACTAGTTCATGCACATGGGGGACTATTACTATTTTTTTCATGTACGTGACTTTGTCTTTGTAGTCTTGTTTGTTGGATTGGACCTCATTTTACCATTAGATTGTACCTGCAGATATTTTAATTTTTTTTTGAAGCAATGAAAATAAAATTCAATTAGCAACGTTGAAGTCACAATGATGTATGAACAATTTTTTTTCTTTAATGTGCATGAACAATTAGTTTTCCTTGAATATGCATGTCGACAACTTTTTTGATTTATTACTTGAGTTGAAATATTATTCAGGTGTAATAATTGCATTCTATATATACTGCTAATTGGAAAAACTACATATATATAGATATGTACATATATATATATATATACACACACACACACATATATACATATATGTATGTATGTATATGTGTGTGTGTGTAAATATTTGTACATATATAGTGCACAAATATTTTACTAAGACATGAACAAAAATTGGTTAACCATTGTCGAAATGAAAGACAAAGGGAGCTTTCTTGAGTGCAGAGCCAAAATATGAATTATGCAGAGCTGAACATAAATGCATTGACATCCACAAACAATATAAGTTGAAACTCTAAATATTGAGTTAAAGGGTAGTGGGTGAAAAACATTTACAGTTCATACATCATTCTCTATATTCTCAAGCATATAGAAAATAAATAAAAATCCCCAAAAATTAAACTGAACTGCCTTGACATTCATAAACAGTATAAGTTAAAACCCTATATATTGAGTTACAAGGTCTAGAGGACGACAAATATTTATAGTGCATACAACTGATCTATATTTGCAAGCATATAGAATTAAAAAAAACCTGAAATTGAACTGAAATGACTTGACATTCAGAAACGGTGTAAGTTGTAACCCCAGGTAATGAGTTACATGTTATTGTGACAAATATTGACAACACATACAAACATATTTGCATCCCAAGGCATAAAGAATATAAATGAAAAACCCAACTGGCAAAGATGAGTAATGCATTTTTAAAAATAAATGCATTGACATTCATAAACAATATAAGTTAAAACCCTAGATATTGAGTTACAGGGTAGATGGTGACAAACATTTATAGTGAACACAACTAATCTATATTCGCAAGCATATCATTTTTTTTAAAAACCTTGAAATTGAACCGAATTGAATTGACATTCATTAATAGTGTAAGTTGAAACCCCAAGTAATGAGTTACATGTTATTGTGACAAACATTGTCAGCAAAAAACAAACATATTTGCATTCCAAGACAAAAGGAATATAAATGAAAAACCCAACTCGAAAAGAATGAGTAATCCATTGACATTCATAAACAGTAAAAGTTGAAACCCCGTATACTGGGTTATAGGGTAGTGGTTGACAAAAATTTATAATGCATACAACTGCTCTATATTCCCAAGCATATAGAATTAAAAAAAAACCCCTGAAATTGAACTGAAATGACTTGGCATTCATAAATAGTGTAAGTTGAAACCCTAGATATTGAGTTACAGGTTATTGTGACAAACATTGACATCACATACAACATATTTGCATTCTGAGACATAAATAATATACATGAAAAACCCAATGTAAATAGCATCGGTGTGAAACCCTAGATATTTTTAGATTTGTGGAAAAAATATTCATAGAATACAACATATTGGCATCTACAAGCATAAAGAATTAGTAGTAGTAGAATACCTGTAGCTTTGTAGGGTGTTGCTATTGCTGCCTCCAATATTTCTTCATCTTTCTCCAGGAAATTGTAGAACCGAATATAAAAGTGGGACATGCTAAATGGAAATTAAAAGAAATTGAGTAATGCATTTTTTAATTTGAAATTCTCTTTATATGTTCAATGTTGTTTTGGTATGGAGTCTTTAATTTATGTCCTCTTTTTTCAAATTTGAAAACTTGATTTGGTGCCTTCAATTGCAAAGTTTGTATTTATTTATGGCGTTCAATCCTTGTTTGCTTCTCAGGTGATTTTGGTGGCTTTAACACCGTTATTTTGGTGGTTGTAGGTGGAAAAATAGGAGAAGGCACCAGTAGTCGTGAGCATGGATTTGATCGATGGGAAACATATGAATGCTTGATTTTCCTTTGATGTTGTGTTGTTGGGCAAATGGGATGGGGGTTCGGTTGGATTGGATTTGCAGATGGGACAGTCTCAGCTCCTAGTTGTTCTCGTGGCATTAGATCTATGAAAATATTGGTTGTGATGTAATGCAAGTGGTGATATTTAAGGGGAGTTTGGGTTATACTATTTTTTAAATTTTGGTTGTGTGTTTTAATGCTACAATCCATTAGAAAGAAAAATGACATGTAAGATGGTGCTATCAGATTTTCTTTGAATATTCTTTGACATGTAAGACTATGAATATCTATTTGTGTTTGAGACAAATATAAACCGATTATAATACAATTTTGACGGTACAGTGATTCGAATTACCCTTGTTCACTAATTGGATAAAAAATGTTTTATCATAGGCTATTAAGGCGCTCTAGTGTGGGGCCCACGTGGGACTACTTATGTCCCCACTATACGCCCCCGCACCAGTTCGGCTCTTTTCCCCTACATATGTCTACAATTTTGTACATATTTTTATGCTATTTGATGTATATGTTTTTAATAAATTCTTCTTGTGTTTAATTGAATTTATTTCTATATAAATTGATAATCATTTAGTATTCATTAATTCTACATTATGTCAAATTGTTTAAACATGTGATAATCATTGTCTATTGTTTTTTCTACATGGGATTATATCGTATGCCATGGTTTGGTTCTTAGACTAGATTACATGATGCACCCTAGTCCCCATCTTTCAAGTTCTAAACTTTGCATACTAGGCCCAACTCTTTCGAAATATTATCGTTATTCTATAGAACATATGCAAGAAATCTCAAGTTTGGAAATTAGGAATAGGTATTTAAGGACATCTTCTAAGTAATTCAAATCATCAAGAATAAAAACTTTAAATTCATAGGAGAATTACCATTCAATATCCATTGTATTGGTCTTAATCTTGTACCAATCTTAATTAGTCACGTCAACATTATATTCTTGCTTGGTGTGATTTATGGAGTTGTAAAAATATTAAGGGGTTTGACTACTATTAAGGAATTCAAAGGACTTCTCTCTATATCACAATATGCCTCATAGTCCTTTATAGCATAGCCCCTTCTTCATGGAAATTATGGAAGACATAAGCAAGTCAAATCAACATAAAAACCCAGCCACGTGATAGAGACTAGGTCACACAATGTAACCATGTCCTATACTAGGCTACACATGTGACCATATCCACATAAATCACTTTCCAACGTAGCTTTATCATGCATCCCTAAAAAAATTTCTACATCTAAATCATGTACTTTGATCTTTTGTCTCATCATATTAGTCAATCAACAACAAGGTCAAAATCAATGTCATGTGGAAATTGGATGAGCTTGTCATTTGCTCTCTTAATTATTCAAATATTCAATACTCATGTCTCAAATATTGTTTGTAGGTCTAATTTAGTTTATTGTTAATAAGTTTGAGAGTTAGATCATTATATTATAAGAAAATTTTTATTTTTCTCACATTATGATGAACTTGTAACTTCCACATATGTCTTTATAATGATTTTTTTTGTTTTTGGTATCAATTTGGAAAAAATTGCATTTATTGATCCATCTTGTGTTTTCCAATCCACTTGATTTGCAATTTCCCCTTCAATGAATTAATAGGAAGAATACTTGTCTTGCTACCATGGTTAGCCCTCTTACTTCTACCTCTTGAGAGGATAACATGTTATATTGTAATAAGGAAGAAGGATCTTGTGACCATGATGCTTTTACACAATTATATTGCTAGCATACATGATGATATGTCTAATTTATTTTAATTATTGATGCTCTTATACAATATTTGTCTCCCTAAAGAAAATGATATGGATGTAGTCAAGGCTATAGGATAAATTGTTAAAAACAAGCATTCTATGCATATGATGGACCAAGTTTCCCTACACCTTTTCCAACTCCTAAGTTTTATCCATTGTTCCCCTTCTCATAATTTATAAATGAATTTCCAACTAATTTTCCCCTAATTATCCTTTGCAATTATCTTCCTCCCTTTCATTTCTATTGCCATGTTCATTCATCTCACATCCCTCATACTTCTCAACCTCTTCCAGCCTCGTGCATAATCATGCCTTCTATTTTTATACTTATTTTTAACCATTCCTAACCATGTGTTTCAATCCATATACACACCCAATTTAACCACTCATATTCCCAAGTTACTTACATTCGCTTTTGATAATATTGTCTCTTCTACTCCCTTTTTGACCACTCACATATTATTTATTTTGCCTCACCAACGTTTTCCACCTATTGGGCACTATCATGAATGAAATTAAAGACATGAATTTGCATGTCTATGGATTGTAAAAGTTTCCTAAAAAGGTCTACCAAGTGATTTACTACATAATCCATTTCTTTATAATCAATAATAACTATAAGAAAATGCCCCTAAAAGTTTCTATTTAAGATCTTAGTGAAACCTATTCGAGTGCATAGTTTTTGTAGTGAATTGGTTCTTTTTTTTTTTAAATATATATATATATATATATGGGAAATTTGTGCACTATAGTAGACAATATTATTTTTCCTTGAAAATTTGTAGAGTGTTTCAAAAAACAACAATTTATTTGTGAATTATTGACAAATTCCAATATATATAATTTTAACAGTGAAGTTATTATGATAGTAAAAGATATAAATTAATTTATTTGGTGAATTATCAACTTAAGTCATCTATATCTTATATTGTTTAAGGAGAAACGATCAATGGTTTGTATTATGAAAGATAATTCAAGCATGCTTGTGGATGAAAATGATGAAATAGGTTAACATTTGCTAGATTTGTTGACATCAACTACTCGTGCCACACAATATACTAGTAGAACCTCACCTACCACATGCTTTCATCATGATGTTACAACCTTCTGTAATCAATGTTTGTATAGAACATATACATCATCTTATTAAAATGGTTGATGGTTAATGTTGTATTCCAAGAGATAAATTAGACATGCACACTTTTAGTGAAATAAGCCAAAAAAAACAATTAGTCATTTAATTTATGCAAATTGATTTTAATCAAGCCTACAAGTAGTTTTATGTCCTTGGAGAATAAGTAATTACAATAGGGTTCCATGCAACTACTTAGCTATATTTTCTTAATAATGATTGCTTAAACATTTTAGGAGATTTTTGGGGGTTAGTGGTCACATAATTTTTATTTTGTTATTTGTCATTTGTATTTTATTTTAATGTGAATATGCAATAAATATTTTTATCTAATTCTTAAACTATAGTTTCTCACCATTTTAAGAGAATATTATATATTATACATCAAGGTTTTTAAAAATCATGAGACTGCTGAAGTTAAATTCTATATATAAACACATTTTTTCTAAACATCCCTTGTTTGAGTTTTTTTGTTTGAAAAACATGGTTGTGAGGGGCCGCACCCTTTTCATTGATTCGATAAAAAAGGATTGCATCTGATACCCCTTTATGGGTTGCTTTGACAAATCCTTTAAACTTCTCGTGTATAAAATGAAGCCCAAAGCACAATATGGCTTATGAGAATGTTGCCTTGAAACATAACATAATTTATAACTACTACACATAGCCTAGGAATGACAACCCTACAATAACACTATATAATTTGATTATCCACTTAAAGAAAAAACAATAGACATACCCCAAAAATCCCCTACTTACTCACCATCCCTATATTCAATCGCCATTACCGCTAGTAGATTCACCAAAGCAAAGATCAATTGACCATGCCATTGGATTTCTACCCCAAAAGGGTTTTGAGGAAATTGATGTTGAGACAAACATGATGGTGACATTGGCTTACATTCATCCCTAGCCCCTAGATGAAAAATGACACCCAAGTTGCATTATGTGTTAGGCCAACCCCAAGCTAGGCACAACACATAATCTCTTTCATGCCCCAACGCCAATGTAGCCACACTAGAAATTTCATTACCTTCTTCACTATCCCTCAAGCACCCAACAACATAACCATGAACATAGAAGCTACATTTGTGTTCACTCAATAACGCATTGCCTCATTCATGTAGACAACACCTAAAACTAGCCTTAACACATACATTAACACCCCAACATTTTTCTTAAATACCACCATCAATCTCCACTCTGATATCTCTCCCAAAAAGGACATTTGCCTTTTCTTGGCTTTTAAGCACACTGCACTATCCATTTTGGATATGCGAATTATCAAAATATTATGTGGGAAAATTTTATCCATCACCTCCTATAAAGCTAAGTTGCAATTATTTCCAAATGAGTTTGAGTACTTCCACACTCTTGCCTTGATCTTTCATTATTTATAGTCATCCTTTCGCATTTAATCACCTACGATTTATGCTTTCCCACACATAGCACTGCAAAACACATGCCAATCCTTTGTTGAATCTAATATGACTTCACTAAGATCCATATCAACAACCACCTTTTGCAGCCTTGTTTGCCACCTCATTACCTTCCCTATACCCATGGGATAGTTTGAAATCATTTAAGCTTTTTAACAACTCTATGATCTACCGCAACCACTTAATTCAATTTCCAATTTGGGGAATGTTTTTTTTATCAATATTAATAATGTTTTGGGAGTCCCCTTCTAAGTGAATATTTTTTAAATTCAAATATTTCCCCATATCCATACCTAATAAAGCCGGTCAAAAAAAATTCTCGTTATTTATTGCTCACCCCAATTTTTTTGTTGCTACCAATAAAAAATTTCCATCACAATTTTTTATAATGCACCTAGCTCCAACTTCTCCAAGGTTTCCAAATGAAGCCCCATCAAAATTTGTCTTAACCAACCCTTCCTCTGGAAGAAACCATTTGATGTCTTTTCTTGGATGAGAAATCAGATTAACCCCTTGAACCCCATAAGCGAGGCCCTTGTTTAAGTTTCTTAATTGGTTAATAAAACATTAATTGTTTTTGTTTTTCTATTAAATTTTGAGAAGTTGAATATAATACTATAATAGAATTGTAATATAAAACATGATCGTTGAAGAATTTAAAAAAATACTATTGTTTTCAAGCCACATGCACATCGCACTACATTACTACAAACACTTTTCTCTTATTTACATGTTTGAGTTTATAAAAAATCTATTTCATTGCTTTAATCCTTGACAAGAAATTTTTCACAAATTCTTAATTTTAATTCATAACTAACTTATTTGCTACTTATATTTTGGATATTTCTTCCAACATACAATTTGATATGATGTTGATAAATCTACATCCAAAGAAATGTGTCTTGCATATACAATAAAACTCAATATGTGGATAGAATTGAGGCTAATAAATGAGGATTAGGTGGAATGATTCAATTTTAAAGTCGAAAGCACTATAAATTGCAATTCATGCTTCAATTTTCATTCTTAAAAAGATCCATATAGAAGGGTGTTCTCAAGTGATTACACTTGACTTAAGAAAATGGCATTTTACAAATAAGAAAATGAATAATATATTACACGAGGCTTGGAATGTTTTGGAATGATTCTCAAACGTTACCATCTCTCATTGCTCTTAGGAAGGAAACAAATTAGTAGATTTTAATTCTAATATTGAGATTTGATGAAGATGATGAATTAATAATTACTGGCAATAGAAAGTGGTGGTCAAGGTTTGAGGAATCCCGAATGATCTCAAAAGTTGCTAGTTATGCAATTTATTAGCAACCTAGTGTTGCTTGTTATTAAGGTGGCTCTTATTTTGTAAATATTTCTTCTAGATTTGATGTTAAAGGTCATATTACAACAAGTATTTTATTTTCATCAATTCAAATTGGTTGCCTTATATTGTGATGTGTAGGGCAACCCAAGCTAACATTTGTAAATTGCCTAAGGAGAATTTACCAATGTGTGCTTCTCAAAATGATGAGCTTGTGAAAATTATTGGAGAAACTAATTGCGAGACCCCTCTTTCAGTGACTCTTTATCATATTGTAATTTTCTATTGTTATGTCTATTGAGTGGATGGTTTCATGATTCATTATGTTATGGGTATTACTATGATGAGAACTACCGATTTTGATTTATGTTGCATAGAAATATTTAAACTTAGTATGATTAATGTTATCCTATGGTTATTGAGATATTGGATGGCTTAATTTTATGTGATTCACATATATGGATTTGTTTTGATGAGATAATAATGCTTAGAATTCATATATGGTGAGATTCATGGATCAATAATTTATAATTGAGCTTAGTTGATAAAAGACATAAATGTGGAATGTGAATGTGTTAGAATACTTGAATAGAAGCATGCAATTGATATATGTGAATTTTTTTATGTTACTTGTTTATGATTCAACTATGATTATTATATATGATAAACTAATATCTATGTATTAAGTGTGCAAGTGTATTGCCAATGGGAGTAGAGGTCACGTAGTAAACCTAAATTATGTTCTACTAGTTAAACCAACCTTAGTCAATTTGGAGGGAGTAAGGTCATGTGTAGTGTGGACTATGTTGTAATGTGAATATGTTTGTGTGTAACGTGAGTTTAATGTGCATTATTACGTGAATCTAATTGTTGTGTGAAAATTCGTGTGTTGAAGGTTTATCTCTCAAAGTTTTGTTTTTGGTGATAGTCTTTTCTTGGTAAGTTTAAGGGGGTTATAATTGAGTGTACTAAGTATTTTTTATCAAATTTAGATCCCCAAGTGTTAGTACTATGGGTAAGAGGTAATTAGGAGTGTATAATTTTTTTTGAAACTATTTCCTAACCTCCTGAAATCATAATTTTTAAATGGTGACGAAATTTAGAGGTAGTTTGGATGAGGTTAGGAGAGGTGGCATCATCTCATCCTATCCTCAAAATTGGTTTTTGGGTGGTTAAGAGAGGATAATATCCTCCATAACTCATCTAGGGGTGAGTTTACATGGAGACTTGTTGGTAAGGAAATTTTCCAAGTGAAGACACTTAAAGATTTCCTAAAGAGTTATGTGTCTCTAAAGGAGAGTCTTTGGGGTTTCAATGCGATCTAATGTGGAGATGAGACTTTTCATATCCATATCTACATCCAATGGAATCAAATTAAACTTCTTCCCATCTTTCACTATGTTGTAGGTATTTTATTCTCTATTATGCACAAATTTTTGATCAAATTCCAATCATCAACCCAATAAGAGATGATAGGAATCCATGGGAATCACATCATGTATAAATCCTCATCTTTGTAATTAGCAATATGACAATTTACTAAAAAAAATTCACTTACCATAATCTGATGACCTCTCTATAGCCATGAAACTTTGTATGTATTGGGATGCTTTGTCCTCTTCCAATTCAACCTTTCTACCATCTCTTGTGCCACCAAATTATCTATATTATTATTTTCCTCAATTAATTTATCCTCTTGATTTTCAAATGGTTCTAAACAAGCTCCTTCTTTGTGTGGGTTCTTGTTATTCCTTTTTCGGCTTCAAAAGTACTCTTTTTTATCATTAGATTCTCTCCTTGCTCCAATCTCACATTCTCTTCATCTTCCTCTTCTTCTACCTTTGTAGTATAATTTCTTCCAGTATTAGTATTTTCACCTCCTTGTTGTATTTGTGGGCATTCAAAGGCTCTATAACCAACTTCTCCACAACTGAATCATATTCCTGAAAACCCCTCTTCCTCTTCTAGAATATCATCTTCCTCTTGAAGATTCACCCCTTTCTCTTGAGAATATCCTCTTCCCCTTGTACTTGGGTTGTAATTACTTTGTGACCAACTTTATTCTCCTTCTTTAAATTTTAGCTTCCCTCTTGCAGTGTTTGTTCATCCTCTACCTCTTGAAGGTTTTCCTCTACCTTTGAAGTTACCTTGTTGCTTCCTTGATAAATTTTGTTCTACTTTGAGAGAATATTGGTAGGCTTCTTCTATTGTCTTCATTATAACTAGGCTAATTTCATCTTGAATTGGAATATGCAAACCATTTAGATACCTTGCCACCTTCTCTTTATCATCTTCAACATGTCCTGATTGTATGCTAATCCTATAAAAATCTTCAATGCACTCCATGAAAATTGACTCTTTTTGCCTTAAATTTTAAAACTTATAAAACAAATTTCCATGACAATCAATAGGAAAAAAAATAGCTTTTAACTTAGTTACCATTTTATCCCATCATTTTACCTTCTCTTTATCTCTTTTTTATCTGCCAATTTGCAATTCATCCCACCATAAAGATGCATGTCCTCTCAACTTTGTGCAAGCATATCTTACCTTATTTTGATCTTCTATGGACTCCAAGTCAAAATATTTACTTTTTGAAATCCAGTAAATGATTTATTTTGGATGCAAAATCCCATTGCAGCTTGGTGGATCCATTCTTGGATTACTGCCAATATTTGATAATGCTAGCAAGAATATTTCTTCTTGCTCATCCTCTCTTTCTTCTATTGAAACCTCTAGTTCCTTGACTTCATCATCACTGATATCTTCCATATTCACTCATCTTTTTAATGTCGTATCCATAGCTTCCACCTTTGCTACCAATCCTCTCACCATATCATCATTTTGCAATGATCTTCCTCTATTGCATCCTCTTTATGGCATGTATTCTTTAGGTTCTCTCCAGTTTCACGTATGCACCCAGTTTTCTACCCACAACAAATATTCAAAATCCCTTGGATACACTCATAGTTCACAACAAGTAGCCCACTCTGATGCCAATTGATGCAAATTAAAATTCAAGAGCTCTAAATTGGAGTGTTGATATTCGTAGCCACAATGCAAATCCCAATTTCTACAATCAAATAAAAACTTATAGGAAAATCAAATAGAATTTCAATGGAAATAAATTTATTTCATTGATCTTCATAAACTCAAGTACAATAAAACTTTTTCACATACCACTTTTTGAAAAATATTTTGAACAACCAAAATATGTTCTTTTCCTCTAAAAATTTACACAAATAAATTTCTAATATCATCTACATGAATGCATAATAAAAAATAACTTCCTAGCAACAGCAACATGCTTTGTTTGAATCCTAAATCTTCAAATAACCCTATCTAAGCATTGGAAATTCTTAGAGCAATGATTTCAACAACTCCATCATTCACTGTTTTGGACAAGTTCTTTCACTCCTACCACTAAGCATTGAATTTTTCCTTTGTTAAACTTAGTAATGAATTTAAAATAACCCCTAAATATGGCACGAGATTCCTACTAGAGCATCTTCCATCAATTTGGAATGTAACTCTAATTGAAATTTAATATTGTAACTCCTTCAAGCGATATTCCAACAACTCCACATTTGTAACTCTTGCTCAATCTAGTGCCCAATAATGATGTGTAGCTATTCATGGGCATTGAAATCTTCCTAGCTAATCCAAATTACATGTAATTACAATGACCAGAGGCTTGGGGTTTGGATTTTCTTTTCTTTTTAATTGGATTTTAAACATTCATTAAATTTACTTTCTTCATCATTTTGGTGCTCAATCTCAACTAAGGTGTTACAATTTTGAAATCAATGACTTCTAAGACCTTGGAGCCCTGGTTAATTTGACATTTAGATCATATGCAAAATTATAACTATTTTTTTGAATTAATGACTAGAATGTGTTAGATCCAGTGCTAGAAAGTGTACCTACAACTTATTGAAAACCAAACAAAATAAAGGTTAGAATGAAAAATTATTTTTGGTGATACAAGATTGTCTATCACCTTGGATGCTCCTACATCATTCTATTTTGCACACATACCATGTTAACTCTAAAGAGGACTCATGCACTTCATTTCCAAGCGGCCCAATGACTTGTAGTGGTATAGATAGATAGAAAACTATTTTGTACCTATGTACCAATCCGTTAGAATGGTTCAACTCCCACAACAAGCTAATTTGTTCACTAAGAAATAACCAAAATTAAAGGCTTACACTTTCTTCGAATACCTAGCGTAATCAAGATAGTTTCTTTACAACGAGGGATGACTAATCTAGGAAGATCTACCAATAATTATTCCTATAGTAACAACAAGCTCATTCTAGTGGCTTGTGATAACTATGGTAAAAATTCTATGGTTTGTAGTACATCATATTACCCCCCAAGGGGTCATGGAAATGTAAGGATAATATATCCATATCTCATGGATATCACACAATATAATAGCAGTGTAAAGTAATCAACATAAGATTAGACTTGATGGTAACCATACTTGCACCAAACATTTATTGGTTTACACCATGAATTCAATAGAGTTTAACACATCTCTAGGCCAATCTATAAAGGCTAACTCATAATACTCACCAACGTGCCCTCATGAGAATTACAATTCAAAATTTTGACTATGTAGTCATTATGAAAATCTAGGCATCACTCTTGAGGCTTGTGCTATGCCAAGTCATCTGTTATCACATCATGCACTTACTACCCATACCTCCTAATTATCAAGAGATGATAAGTCACACATGGAAAAGATTCAAATTCTATAAAATTGGTTGAACTTTCATAATGAATCTCAACCTTCAATATGTTGTGTTATTCCACCTTTTAAGAGATTGAAATTTTTACTTGCTAGACCAAAGATAAAATAATGTAAATAAATTCCTTCTATTTTACATCACGTGTTAAATTTGCGCCTGAAAGAAAAGTGGTAAAAATCAATAGAGCTCATTGTACATACTAGTATTTGGTTTATCATTTTACTCTAGATACATTTATGAATAAACCTAAAGAAATTCCATATGAGTAAAATGATTATATACCTGATGTTTATTAGCATCACTTATAAGAACAATAAAGGATAGAAATGTAATAAACACGAGCAACTACTTATGCACCTTTTCTAATTTGGCCCCCAAAGTAAAACTTAGTGCACAACTCTCTATATGATGATCTAGACAAAGTTATGTGTGTATACAAAAGCTTTGTGAGATACAGTACAATAAATATATAACTAAAATTCTAAATTATTTATATTGGTAGGTTAATTCTATACATGACATACTCTTAAGAAAGATGTTTGATTGATACCTTTTAATATTTTGTTGCTATCTACCTAATTATCTATGTAATAAACATGTGTCTGTATATACAGATAGACAAATAGGTAGATAACAACATATTAGAAGGTATCAATCATACACATTTCTTAAGAGTATGTCATGTACAAAATGAACTAATCAAATAAAAATAATTTAGTGTTTTGATTATTTATATTTGTTGTACTCTATCTCATAAAGCTTATGCATACCCACATAAATTTATCTATATCATCATCTAGAGTTGTGCACTAGGTTTTAGGGCCCAAATTAGAAAAGATGCACAAGTATTTACTTGTGTTCATTTCATGTCTATCCTTTATTTTTCTTGTAGGTGATACTTACAATCATGTATATAATCATCTCATTCATATGGAAGTTATTTAGGTGTCTTCATAAATGTATCCAAAGTAAAACAATAAACTAAATACTAGTATGTACAATGAGCTCTATCAATTTTGACCACTTTGCTTTCATGAATGAATTTAACAAACTATAAAAAATAGAAGGTATTTCTATACATTGTTCTACCTATGGTATAGCAAGTAACAAGTCGAATCTCTCAAAAGATGGAATAACATAATATAGTGCTACAAGCTCCTCATGACCAAATACTATATGTTGAATGCCAAATTTTGGTCTTAATCACAATCTCATTAGGCATTTTCAACAACAAAAGAATATGTTTAAGTCTCTCTTATTATGATGTGATGTAGGAGCATTCAGGTGAATGGGAAAATCCGAATCACCCAAAAACATTTTAATTTTATTTGTTTGTTTTGGTTTTGGTTTTCTTTTTCTTTTTTAGAATTGCAATTTTGTTTGGTGGTCGAGTGGAGGAGATTGAATGACATTGTTGTCATTAATTGGAAAAATGTCATGTATTGATATTAATTTTAAGTTATGCATTTTATTTATTGTGATGTTTGTTGGAATTGATTTTATTTCTTGATGGTCGACCATGATAATGAATAAAATATTTACCATTCAGTGTACTGGGCATAATATTCTCCTTGTGATCAATGCCAGATTGACCCAAAGGAGGCATTACAAAGTAAAGAGATTGGAGCTTGCACAGGGGGGAAGAGGAATAAAAGTTGCATATGAGAAAAGGAGAAGAGAAGGCCATGTGGGAAAAAATAAATAATCACACAGTTGGAAGGTGAAAGGGTGCGCAAAAAGGAGAGTAGGCAATGTGGAAGGGAGAAAACTATGTGGAAGGAAAAAGGGTGACGCAAAGAGGAGCAAAGACAAAACAAAATGGAAGAGGATATTGGTGGAAAAAATAAAGTGCAGAGCTAAGGGTGCTTAAATAGGGGAATAAGCATTTAAAAAAATGTGATTATGTAGTTTGTAGTTCGTAAGTATGCTTGTGAAAAAAACAAAAAAGTGGATTTTCAACCAATTTGATGGTGAAAATTTGAATTTATTTATGTCATAAACAAGTATATGTAATTGAAATTGTTGGCTACTTAATTCACTAGTTTGATAAGACACAAATTTTAAACTACACCAAATTGGTATCAAAGTGAGGTTCATGACTGTGTTGAAAGAGAAACCCTAAGAGTTATTATTGTGGGTGAGACCTACAACTATAGAGGGTTATTGACATGGAATAAAGAGGATGTGGGTGAAGAGGACCATGAAATGGTGATATGGTATTCATGGAGTTGCTAATAGGCATCACAACTAGATTAGATGCGATGGAAATGGCACAATAGGCATCACAACTAGGTTAGATGCAATGGAAATGGCACAATGAAGAGGAATTCCAATAAAAAACATTAGTGGTGATGAATATGAAGTTAAAGCACCCAAAATTGACTTGGAAGATGATGCCAAAAATATGGCAGATAATAGATTTTTGAGAGCAATAAAAAGATCGATAGTAAAGCCCAACTAGATCCTCCTAATTATAATAGAAATTTGAATCTGAAATAATTTGATAGATTAGATATTGAAGATGGAGAAGTATTTTGACTGTGAGTTGATTGAAAACTCGAAAAGAGTGAAGTTTGTGTGCATAAAATTGAAGGGGCATGTGTCATTATGGTGGGATCACATGTAGACCGAAAGACAGTGTAGAGGTAAATAAAAAAGAACATCTTGGGATAGGATGGTGATGAATTTGAAGGAAAATTTCTTGCTTGCATATTACCAGATCAACTTATTCAAAAAGCTGTAAAACTTGAAGCAAAGAGAGAAGAACATGCAAGAATACATTGAGGAATTTTACAAATTGAACATCCAAGTAAGCCATGTGGAAGATGATGCCAAGAAGGTGTCAAGATATTTGAATGGGTTGCATAACTCAATCCAAGATGAATTAAGCACGATTCAAATAACTACCATGGAAGAAGCTTACCAATATGCATTGAAGGTGGAAGAAAATATAGCCAAGAGACAACAAAACAATTCTTGAGGTAGAGGCAGATTTTCACGTGGAAGAGGATATTCCAACAATGGTAGAGGTTACCAAAAAAGGAAATAGGAAGCAAGCACATAGGAAAGAAAAGGGATAGTAGAATTCTCTAGAGGAAGAGGATATTTTGGTATAGTTTGAGGAAAAGGATTCAACGGTACATGCTTTCAATATAGAAAAACGAGACACCAGGCATTTGAACGTTCACAAATTCAGTAGAGCAATGGAAAAAGAAAAGAAACAAGGGTTCATGTAGAAAAAAATGAAAATGAGATTGTGACTTCACCAAAGGATATTGAAAATGGAGAGTCTTTAATGTTGTGAAGGATTTTATTCTATCTTGACAAGGAGAAACTAGAACCGATTCAAAGAAGGAACTTATTTTGAACAATGTGTAAGTCGGGTGGAAAATATTATAAAATCATTATGGACAACGGTAGCACAAATAAAATTGTATTCAAAGAAATGGTGGACAAGTTAAAATTAAAAAGAATCGAATATCCCAGCCCATACCGAGTTTCTTGGTTGCAAGAGGAACACTAGTTGGTGGTGGATGAGCAATGTAAATGGTGAGTTTTCAAATTAACAACCATATGGATGCAATTATGTGTGCAATGTGATTCCAATAAATGTGTGCCATATCCTTTTGGGAAGTCCTTGGAAATTTGATAGGCAACTTGTTCATGACAAGAAGAAAAACACCTAACGAATAAAGAAAGATGGAAGAGAGTACACCTTAAATCAATTGAAGGATAGAGAATAGGAAGTGGAGAACAACTCCAAGGTTTTTTTTGTTTTCAATTTTTTTGAAAGACTTGAAGAGAGATCGAACATGTTTTGTAGTCATTCTAAATCTTGCAGTAGTTAGGACAACAAATAAAAATGAAGAGATACCAGTTGAAGTTAAAAAAAATAGAAGAATATGCTAATATATTGATGAAGGAGTTGATTGATAGATTACCACCAATGAGGAGCATAATTCATTTCATGAATTTGATTCCCAATGCAAGTTTACCAAATAAGGAACTGTATAGAATGACGCCTATGGAGATTGAGGAAATAAATAGGCAAGTGCAAGAGTTGCTTGATAAGGGGCTGATTAGAGATAGCTTGAGTTTTATGTGTTGTTCTAGAAGTGTCAACACCTGAAAAGGATGGGGAATGACAAATGTATATGGATTCTAGAGACACAAATAAAATAACTATCAAATATAGGTTCTCATTGCTATGAATGGATGATATGATGAATTATTTGAGTGGCGATAAGTACTTCACAAAAATTGATTTAAGGAGTGGGTACCATCAAATAAGAATAAGAGAGGGTGACGAATGGAAAACCGCATTCAAAACAAACGATGGGTTGTACAAATGGTTTGTGATATCATTTAGATTAACAAACACTCTGATAACTTTCATGATATTGATGAATGAAGACTTGAAGCCATATATTGGTAAGTTTTTATTGTGTATTTAGATAATATTTTATTTAGTAAAACAAAATAAGAACATTTTCAGCATGTTAGAATAGTTTTGCAAAGGTTGAAAGAGGAGAAGTTGGTGAATTTGAAAAAGTACAACTTCATGAAAGAAGACTGAGTTTATTTAGGGTTTGTTGTTTTTGGAGTTTGATTAAAAATAGATTCAAAAAAAGTTAAAATAATTATGGATTGACCTTCACCAAGGAGTATGTTTGAAGCAAGGAGCCTCTATAGGAATTTCATCCAAAATTCTAGTGGGATTTGTGCATCGATTATGGAAAACATGAAAAGTAATAGAAAATAAATTATTTGGACAATTGCATCCGAGAGAAGTTTTAATGTATTGAAGGCAAAAGTGACAAAGCAGCTTGTGTTAGAACTTCTAGATTTTGGAAAAGTCTTCCAAGTTGATTGTGATGCAAGTGGGATAGCGATAGGGGGAGTTTTAAGTCAATAAGACAAACCAAAAACTTACTTCAACAAGTTAAATGAAGCAAAAATAAAATATTACATGTATGATCAAAATTTCTATATAATTGTACAAGCACTTAAGAAATGGAGACGCATATCCCATCGAGGTACTTCATATTGTACACTGATCATCATGCATTACAATTCATATACAACCAAGTTAAATTAAATCATAAACATGTGAAGTGGGTTGAATTTCTTCAAATTTATTCATTTGCTTTGAATTGTGGAAAATCAAACCGAGTGGTTGATGCATTAAATAGGAGATGTTTGTTGTTGAGTGAGATTAGAGTAAATGTTGTTGGTTTTGAATTTATATGGGAGTTGTATGAGGAAGATGTTGATTTCAAAGAGGCATACACAACGTGTAAAAATTTGATGGATAAGGATAAAACTCCATGGCAAGAGTATTTTATTCAAGCTTTTTGTTCGAGGGGAAGAGATTGTGTGTACCTCATGGGTCAATGAGGGAGAATTTGATAAGGGAAGAACATGGTGGAGGTTTGAGTGGTCATTTTAGAGTGGAAAAAACTTTGGCGTAGCTGAATGAGAGTTATTATTAGTCGAGGATGAGTGAATATGTAAAGAATTTGGTATAAGGTTGCAAAGTTTGTCAATATATGCCAAGGGAGTGAGACAAAATATAGGATTGTACTAGCCATTTCCAATACTTGAGATACCATGGGAACACATCAATATGGATTTTTTTTGGGGATTACGACAAACACAAAGAGGTAATGATTCTATTTTGTTGTGGTGGATAGATTTTCTAAGGTGGCTCATTTTATACCATGTTAAAAGTGTAGTGATGCTTCCCACATAACTACTCTATTTTTCAAAAAATTAGTTCAATTGCATGAATTATTGAAAAGTATTGTTTCAGATCAAGACACTGAATTTGTTGTCCATTTTTGGTGGACTTTGTGGAAGAAGATGATAACACAATTGGGATTTAGTTCATCCTACCATCCACAAACTAATGGTCAAACCAAAGTTGTGAATAAAATTTTAGGAAATTTGTTGATGTGTTTAGAAGGTGACAAACTAAATTAGTGGGATTTAACATTGGCACGAGTAGAATTTGCATACAATAAATTGGTCAATCAAAGTGTGGGAAAGAGTCCATTTCAAATTGTGTATGGGTACATCCCATGAGTGTTTTTATGTTGAGGGATAATGTAGATTTGAGTAGAAAAGTGTTGTAGTAGAGGATTTTGTCAAATATATCCATGATTTGTACAAGGAAGTGAAGGAGAACTTGGAGAAGAGTGCAATTAAATACAAAGAGTGTGTTGATATGAATAGGAGAGAACAAGAATTTCATATTTATGAGTTAGTGATGACACATTTATGGAAGGAGAGGTTCCCATAGGGAATGCAACAAACTAAAGTGGAAGAAAATAGGCCCATGTAAGATTTTGCAGAAGTTCTCATCAAATGCATATGAAATTGATCTTCCAACTAGTATATATATTTCCCTGATATTTAATTTTGTTGATTATATAAGTATTATTCAAGGAGAAACAAGTGGATAGGGGAATATACAATCAAATTTATAGGATGCACCTGAATCTATACATGAATTGTTGAAAAAGAAGTTTGAAGAAATTGATCAAGTGATTCATTATCACATAGCCAAAAGAATAATAAGGAATGAGTATTAGGAATATTTGGTTTGTTGGAAAAGTCTTGCAATTGATGAGGCTTCATGTGTTAGTGCTTCAGATTTGGTGTTTAGTATAGAATTATGATTCTAACATTGTTGAAATGTTAATGAGTTGCACACTCATGAAACATTTTTTCTACTCGGTGTGTTTTATGTAGGATTATTTGGGTGAATGGGAAATCCCCATCACCCAAAAACATTTTAATTTTGTTTGTTTGTTTTAGGTTTGATTTTTATCTTGTTTATAGTTACAATTTTCTTTAATGATCAAGTGGAGGAGATTGAACGACATTGTTTTCATTAATTGATAAAATGTTGTGTAATCTATTTTAATTTTAAGCTATATATTTTATTTTTGCAATGTCTGTTGAAATTGATTTCATTTGATTTATTCAAGGTCAATCATGGCAATGAATAAAAATATTTACCATTCAACATACTGGGCATAATATTATTCTTGCGATCAATGCCAAATTGACCCAAAGGAGGCGTTAAAAAGTAAGGAGATTAGAGATTGTGCAAGGGGAAGAGGAATAAAAATTTCGTAGGAGAAAAGGAGAAGAGAAGCCCATGTAATCACGTATCTAGAAGGAGAAAGGGTGTGTAGAAAGGAGAGTAGGTAGTGTGGAAAGAGAAAACTACGGAGAAGAAAGAAGGGCGACGCAGGAAGGAGCGAAGAGAGAATAAAATGGAAGAGGAGATTGGTGGAAAGAAGAAAATTTAGAGCTAAGGATGCACAAAGGGAATATACTTAAAAAATATGATTATGTAGTTTGCAGTTCATATGTATGCTTGTGAAACAACAATAAAGTGGATTTGCAACCAATTTGATGGTGAAATTTTGATTTTTTTTATGTGGTGAATGATTATGTGTAATTCAAATTATTAATTGTTTTATTTTTTGGTCTAATAAGACAAATTAATTTTGAGCTGCACCATGATGATTAAACAAAAAATATTTAATGCACATGTTATACTAACAAATCAAATCAATAAGAAACTTAATAGTTGAAGTTTTATTAACATTGCCAATAATATATAATGGATCAAAATATTTATTTTTTGGGATCCATTCATCTAAAAGTATAATCAATGAAGTAGCATGGGAGGAAGAGGGTGTATCACTAGAATATGACATACCCGTAAAATCACTTTTACAAGACTAGGTACATGAGAATAAATATAACAATGGCTATTGGAATCTATCAATATGATTGTGTGTCATAGAAAAAGAATCTCATTCATTGTGTAAATTGATATTGTTAGAATGGTTGAGAAATGGATTAATATAAATCTTTAAAATTTGAATAAGGGAGAAATTAGAGGGTTTTTCTCATGATTAACAACTTCTATATGAATTGTATTATTATGAATCAAATATTTTTCTTTCTATTTCGAAGACATGCAACCATGCATAAGATGTCCATTAATTATGTGAAAGTTTCAACATGTTTTATCATTATGGTTATTACACATCCCTCTAGAGTTTGATCCAATGGATAATTAGGTGGACAAGTAGTCTATTAGAGCGTAATAAACTTTGAAGCATGACATCTAATGGATCTCTAATTTAGTAAAACTTCTAAAAGTACAAGGATTAATGGATGACACACTGGAGTCTTAGTCACATGATACACATTGTCATCTTTGTCCTCAGAATCATTACTTTTTGAAAAATTATAAATTTTTAAATTTGAAAGGGTAAGAAGATATAGAAGAACCATGCAAAGATGAACTATACTTAAGCACATTGGATGAAAGAAACTTTAATTTAGCATTGTTCACATGAGAATACATGTCCATATAAGAAGGAAATATATAAAGTCTACATTATCTCAAAGAGGCACGATAATTATCCCTTAATCAAAATGGTATGTGATTCATCATCATGAAGCTAATGGTATAACTAGAACACAAGGTCTAAAATATAATAACATTTTTGTGTATGCATTCATAAGGTCATTGGATGCATGTTGGAAGGGTAGGCGATAGAATAAAGGTTTAGAACACAACAAACCTTACCACAAACAACTACATAGAGGATGTTAAGTTCAAGGTGGATTAGGCCTCTCAAGAAAGAATGCATTTTGTAAGGGACACATCCCAAACTGAAGATATATGTATAGATAGGACATAAGATGAAAAAGTAATATATAAGAATATAATGATGAGAATATAATGAAAGACTGGATGTATCAATGACATAATATATATACCTCAAAGATTTATGAATATTCAGTGGAGTATGCTATGTGTTGTCTAATAGGTCTTTATCTATAATTCATGTTGACAACCTAGTATGGATACCACATTTTATTTCCAACTTTGATCCTTCTATTATTGCCATTGGGGTATAAATACAACTCATAGAGAATAGTTGGGGCTCAAAACTCCAGATTGTGACACCCACTATTCTTGCTAATATTAGTTTAATTGTCAAGACCCTGGTTAGGCAATAGAGAAGAGACCATAAATTAAAATCAAATTTGTGGATTCTAAGTAAGGATATTAAAAGAATATATAAAAAAAATCTTATAAATTATGGTAGAATTCCCTAGGGGTCAACATCATAAGAGGGGATTAGGCATCCAAGGATGGAGAATGGAAAAAGATCTTCGAAAGGAAAATATGTGATCAAAGTAAACACACAATAACTACCATGGGATGGAATAAATGAGTAATGTAGTACCAAACCATTAACACCCATGGCTAAAGGAGATAACAAGATATTTAGAGAAGTTAGAGAGGAAATCACATTTACAAGGTAGTTGAACATGTAAAATAGAAGTATAGAAGAGAGGAGATAGAAATAGACTATGAATAGGTACAAAAGATACCACAAAAGAATGGAAAAGGTAGAAAAGAGGAATAGTAAGTGCACGAATGTGGGTGCAACCAAACACATGAAATAAAAATAAATAGGAATAGAAACTACCAATAATAAAATAGAGTTACTTCATACCCCATAACCAATGACAAAAAAAATAGAAAGGGTGGGAGAAATACTAATAGAACTAAAAGATAGTGTAATGAGTTATGAGTCATCGAGGAAGAAATTAGAGGAAATTTATGAAAATTAGCAAGCCCTAACATTACCACAATTAATTAAATTACCACAATTAGAACCTAACTTGATAGATGTTAGAATCAATTTGGATCAACTATTTATATAATTTCTCAAGACCCTAGAGAAATTTTGTCCCTTGACGTGGATTACTTTGATAAGATAGTTAACAAAAGTGTGAAGAAGCTAACTAATAAGGAAATATGTAGAGATAATAGAACCATGATCAAATTGGGGAAAGACTTGTCATTGATGACAAATACAATATCATTTACAAATGAAATTTTTTCTTTGAAAAAAAAATGTCACCTTGAAGAGGTACACTCCCCAGACCAAGACCCATCCCCTATTCCATATAAAACAAGAAGAATTTCATTACAAGAAACACCAAAAGAAGAGAAGAGAGATTTGCAAAAGAAATTTGTAGAAAATTTTGACAAAATATTGGGGAAATAGTACTTTGAGATAAAACTAACAAGATATAAAGGTAAAGAGGATAAGTCTATACTATAGAGAAGTCCTAAAAAGGAGAAGATAAAATAACCCTATCGCAAGGTAAAGGAGGAAGTTAAAGAAACTATGGAACCTCAAATCAAACTCGTAGTTTTGGGGAAAGATACTACAAAGGTTGCAAAACACATATTCATCCTAGAATCCCTCTAGAAAATAAAGGGAATTGATAAATTAGAATAATTTATTTGACTTTGTTGGAAATATGAGAAGAGATGTTGTATAATGGTACATGAAGAGCCACCCAAAACCTGACAATATTGGAAATAAGTAAAGAAAGAGTTCTTGATTAATTTTGATACTTTGGAAGTCCTAGCAGAAAGTATCAATAAGATGAGGGACCCAATACAAAAGGAAGGAGAAACAGTCAAAGAATTTATGACAAAAAATTTAAGGAGGTCTCTCACAAATTGGAGGAACCATTGATAGAGAAGCAAAAATAAGAATGGTTCATCTCCATTTTAAATATGGATATTAGGGAATCCCTATATGGAAGATTCTTCAATGCATACTCTAACACAATAACCTTGGCTTGCTACATAAAGGCACAAACATGGAGACGAGCAAACAAGGAGAAAGAAAATGTTGAATCAAAAAAATGAGATTGGATATGGAACAACTAAGATTACAATAGGAAATAATGGCCAAGGAGGATAAAAATAAAAGCAAACAAAAAATCTAGTGCTCATATTATTTGTAAGAGGGTCACATTATAAATGGTTTCCCTAAGATGCAAGGAAAGAAAAGAGCCGCTGCACTGAAAGTGGATTTTCAAACAATTTCATGGAAGACCCAATTAGTTTTTGTAGCTTACGTGGAGAATGGGATGACCACAAGACAAATGATTGTCCCTCATGAAGGTTTAAAATAATAAATACAAAATATGAACATGAACCAACATGAACCTCGACATTGCCCCATGCACTACGATCATGACAGAGAAATATATCAAATTATACATGTGTTAAAGGAATTGTTGAACATCCCTTATACACACAAGACCATGGGTATAGAGTACCCACATGGAGAAACCAGATAAATTCTAATGTAATGCAAAAATTACCATCCACACAATCATAACAAGGATTACAAATCCTTCAAAAACTATAGAGGAGGAAGGGGATGAGGTAAATGAAACTATAGGAGAGAGTATGCTAACTTCTACAAATGCGACATATAAGGCCACTACTAAAAAACTTGTTGATCTGATAAGAAGAATAACCATGCTTTCTATGGAAACCTAGATCATGAATTGTTTAATTAGGACAAAGAATATCACTACTTTTAGAATGCACTGTCATAATCCAAAAGTGATGAGTTGCAGGGACCTAATGCACCTACAGGTGCTATAGTTATGGGGAAAGTAAAAAAGGAAACACCGTAAGGATCTAGGAGGTTCCATGAGGAATAAATCAATCAAACAAAAAAATTCATGGAGGAAGAAACCTTCAAAGAAGAATATAAAGAGGAGATAAAAGTAGCAAAAAGAAAAGGCCAAAACATATCTAAGAAGAAAAAGTAAAATTGCGGTAGTGAATAGACAAGGGACCAATATCGTAAAGAACAAACATGTCATCCAAGAAATAGAAGATGAAGAGGATGATAATGAAGAAGAAGAGGAAGAAAATTTATTCCTCGATAAACATCTACATGACCATATTGTGGATACATCTAGATAGATCATAAATCAAGAGCAGCATAAGAAAAATATTTTTTTCTCAAAAGAAGTAATTACTTTAAAATAATTGAAAATATTAGTACAATAAAATAATTTGTAGAGAAACTAAAACAATTATGCAAATACTAGAACAAGTAGAGGAATACAAGACTAGAATTATGAAGATTATCTAAGATAGATCGGGAATGGAAAAATAGACCATAAATGATCTTTGTGCATATTAACCATAAGAAAATTAATTAAATAATGGTTGCTAATGGGATAGTAGATTCAAGAAAGGAAGAATTTTCATTTTTTAATAATAATAAAATACTCCATGTACCTCCAAGAGTAGATGCAAACAAACCATATATATAAACATAGTTTCAGAAGAAGATGAAGAGGAGAACACTAGGTTAATATACTTTGTTGCCAAGTTACCTAGAAATTATCTATTTGAAGAACCGAATACGAAAGGATAAATATACTTGGAAAGTGAATATATAAGTACAAATGGTGAAGAAGTTTTAATTTCTTGACTCCAAGAAGAACCAAAATTAACATCCTAGAAGGTATATAGATTCAAAAAGGTTTTTATGATACAAATGCATCTTCAAAACATGCCACGAGTTACTACAAAAGAAGGAAATACATTACAAATCACAAAATATGAAGCAAAGGATACTCCCATATCTTACTTCCTAGGCACCAAGTTATGTAAACCACCGTTCAAGAGGTATCTCCCATACCAAGTTACCCCAATATTTAGGAGTTAAAGATCTTAATTGGTACATAGAATGCATGGAAAGAACCTTTTATAAGGAGGACTTACAAATTTCCATATTGTAGGATACCTTAGTGTGCAATGTTGCATGTTGGTGGAAAACCCATCAAGATAACATCCCCCAATGCCACTCATTCAAAATATTGATTAGAACAAGGTATCTTCAAGAAGAAGGAGAATATGACATAATTCCAAAATGGCAGAGATCAATTCCACATAAGGACCACTCAGAGATATGTATAACATCCTGGGAAGGAAGGAGATTAATACTAGGTTATACATACAATCGTTCTATTGGAATTTAATGCTAGTAGTTCAAACCTGATACATCAACCAAGAGATAAGGATAGAAAAAAAAAGATTGGGGGGAACTCCAAAAAGACTTTATTCGCACCTTCTCTTTCTATGATAATGGTGAAAATATTCATACTGCACTATTACAAATGAAGGAGATCATATTTAGGCCACTGGAGGAAAAGAACATCAAGATATATGAGCACAATACACCACTACCGAAATAGAAGTATGGAAATTTATTGGATGGATGAAGAAAGAGACTTGCCTCCCAAGAAAGAGATGCAACACACACATCAGAAAGAGGGAAAACTATGCATCCGAGTGTTCAAAATAGAAAGAGAAATACATGAGTAATGACCCCAAGGATAATTACTACAATCAATCCTTGAAGATAAGAGAGGAAAACATAGCCATTATAGACAATCCTAAATTAGCAATAAATGGAGACTGTTGGGATGAACAAGTGTTATGAAGGTGATTGAAATATTGTTTGAGTATGAAGATATATTTCCTTAGACATTCACTAATCTTAAGGGAATCAAATAAGAAGCAAGGGTAAGGCGAAAACAATTAAAATAATGGACCAAACCATAAATAAAAAGGTCTTATGGAATAAACCCTAATATGAAGATTATTTTTAAGGGAGAATTAGGGAAAATGATTACAATAAAGATAATCAAACTAGTTAAATATGTTGAATGGATTAGTCCCATGGTAGTGCATAATAAGAAAATTAGAGAGATAATGATTTATGTAGACTTTGAGGAACTTAATAAAGCTTGCATTCATGATCCATTCCCCAACCCATTCACCGAAGAAATATTGGAATCAGTGGTATGGAGAGAAATGTATTCTTTCACCTATGGATTTTTAGGCTATCAAGTTAAAATCAAAGAGAATAACTAGCCTAAGACCATTTTTACCATTAAATGGGGATCATTCATGTATATAGTTATACCCTTTGAACTATAGAAGGCTCTGACAGTCTTTAGTTGTATAATGGTAAATACTTTTAAAGATTTCATACACAATTTCCTAAAAGTATACTTAGATGATTAGATAGTGTATGGACTAGTGAATAATCATGTACAAACAATTCAAACCATGTTGGAGAGATATAAGAGTCTATAAAATTAATTTAACATAAAGAAATGTATTTTTATGGTACCATTTGGTACACTTCTAGGACATATCATTTGCAAAGAAGGGTTAATGGTAGACCCAATGAAGGTAGCACTTATTATGACCTTAACTACACTCAAAACAAGACTAGAAGTAAAATAATTATTATATATATTAGGTATCACCACAAGTTCATTAGAGGGTACACAATAATATTGACACCATTAGAAAATTTGATAAATAATAAATCTAGAAAAAGCATCAATTGGACATAATAGTGTCAATAGTCCTTCGATATGCTCAAACAAAATATTGTTGAAGCACCGGTTATGATCTTTATGGATAAAACTCCCTTCAATGTCCATGCCAACACATCTGGTATAAATATTGGATCAGTCTTAGCAAAACCTAGGGGAAATAAAGATTATCCTATTGCTTTTGCAGGTAGGAATCTATCACAAGTAGAGAAAAACTATACCACAACATAAAAGAAGGCTTTGGTGATGGTTTATGTATTACACAAGTTTAGACATCACCTCTTTTACACCATTCACCTTTATATATTGACCATGAACCATTAAATTACATGTTGAACATGTTAATAATTCAAGGGAGAATATGCAGATGGTTACTACTCTTCTAAGAATTTAATTTTAACATCACAATCAAACCAAGGAGAAATAACCAAGGATTAGGCTACCTTTATAGAATTAAAATTGGTGAAGAGTTTGATGATCAAGAAGAAGATATTCCTAGCACAAACCTATTTAGGGTAATTTTGGTACCACACGAACTCCATGATTTAGTCTCATTACTCTCTACAAGAAAATATCCACATGACCACATGATATGTCACTGCAAGATAAATAAATATTATTATGGAAGTCCCTACCCTTCACATTGATTGGATGAGTGTTATACAAGTTAGGAAGAGATGACATCATTAAAAGTGTAGTAAATGAGCATGAAAGGGAGGAAATACTCAGAGAATCTCATGAAGAATATTCGACCATCACAATTCATGAGATGCCACCACAAATAAAGTAAATTTGGTAGGACTTTGGTGGCTAATTGTGTATAAGGATGTCCCCACATCTAGTATTAGGTTGGATGCCATTCGAGAAATAGGTTATAGACTTTATTGGACCAATAGACCCACCGACAAAGTTAACTAAGATTAGATTCATCATAACAAATGTAGAGTATCTAACTAAATGGATAGAAGCAAAACCAAGGGTTATACTATAAAAACTTCCACAAAGTTCTTATATGAAAAATTATCAATGGATTTGGTTACCCACTTAGTGTAACTAGTGATCAAGGGAAGCATTTTGTAAATATTCATTACAAAGTTATTGAAGAATTTCATCATAACACATAACCAGAGTACTCCTTATCACCCTCAAGAAAATGGGACAAGTGAAACCCTAAAAAAAAGAACTACTTTAACTAAGATGTGTGGTATCAATAGGAAAAATTGGGATATAAAAATACATGCGATATTATGGGCATATAAGACTACATAAAAATGAACCACAAAGTTTACTCTCTTTGAGTTAGTGTATGGATTAGTTGCAACCTTACCCTTGAACTTCATATTTTAAAACTTTCATACCACATTCCCTCTTAGGTTCACTAATGAAAAATCTTTGAAAAAAAGAATTGAAGACTTGGAGAAATAGATGAAAATAGATGAAAATAGATAATTGCCAATCTATCACCAATATACAAAAAGCCTCACATGATAAAATCTATAAAAAAATTCAAGAAAGATGATATGGTTATGCTATATGACAATAAATTCAAGAAACGAACAAAATTAAAGGTGAGATGGTTAGGCCCATATTATATTGATGAGATATTGCATTCAGGAGCAGTTAAACTAAGGACACTGGATTGTTCGAAACTGTAATGTTATGTTAATGGAAAATATTAAAACATTATCATCAAACTATGAAATAAAATATTTTTTTATTTTATATTATATTTTTAACATAAATGTACCATAGCTCATACTAACTTTACTCACCAAAAAGAGTCGTAGTAAAAGACTAACAACTAGGAAAATGAGAGAATATAGGAAACAACTACTACATATATATCCTTATAGCCATCCACACTATTCTTCACTTTTTTCTTTCCCCACGTAATCTAAAAATCACTCTGCAAAACCATAGCCTCACCTCCGCTTCTGGTATCAACCACTCAAATCAAAAAATGGTTGCACCTATACTCAAAGATATTTCACAAAACCTTGACCCAAGTGCAAAAATTTCCCCTACAACAAAATGGAGGTGGATCACAAATTATAAATAGGATAGAGAAATATGTAACTATGAGCATCACATATAATGTGTGCTACACAAATAGAGGAGAATTTTCCATGACAACATCGATTCATGTTGCCTACTAGATGATAGTAGAGGGTAAGGACATTGATCTTTGTGAATTTTTGTTGGAAGAACTGCTAGAGAATATCTACTAAGCAATCTCATTAGCAGTTCAAGTATGGGACCCTTATCATTCTCCTAACATTCTATTTCCTAAATGAAGTACCAATATTTATAGGGAAGGTTTGGGAAACCACTATACTAGTAGTTGTCCGGATAAATTACCATGTCAAACATTTCAAGGATGCCACTTCCTTCGTTGCAACCTACCGGTTCATCAAATATTTTACAACAAAAGCTACATGATAGAGAAATAGTACCATATGATATGGTTCTCTTTTTTGTAGACAAATATTATAGATTGATGGAGGCCATTAAACCCCACACATCTTGGATTCCACAACTTCCATACAAATTTAGAAACGTAGAGATAGATTCCTATGTGATAACATTGCTCAAACTATCAAAAGACCGTAATGTAGGGAAATTCATAATGTATAGGGAATTCTTGGATAACCTGGCCAAAAATAAGATTGAAGAACACATGAAGAAGAAAAAGAAAAGTTATGAGAAAATGGAGGATTTCGAAAGAAGATCTAGAGGAGAAAAATAATTCCACTTCATGAAGATTTGGAAGATTGTAAGTAAGAGCATCTTTTACTTAATCCACACAATTCAAAGATCAAAAGGACAAAGTGAAGATGAATCTGCCCACAACCCCTATGCAAAGTGAACAGTCACTATAATAAGCAACTAAAGCACTCCTACAAATGAGTGTTAAAATAAGAAAGAAAAGACAAAAAGAAAAATCCCATAAGGAGACTAAATCCTTCGAAAAGAAAGAGAAAGAGGGAAAAAAAGAGCAAGAGAAGGAGGACTAAATATAGATCCCTCTAGATGTCAACACTCTCTTTAATGACTTATTCGTATGAGGGGTCCTTGAACAAATTGTAGCAGTGTATGAAGAAATGGGGACTCCAAACAAGGTTACCATAGAAGATACACTCATCAGATATATGGTGGCCTTTGCAAAAATATCAAAAGGGATGATTGAACAATTGCCACAAGAATTAACTGATACCTTAAAGTAAATAAGGGAACAAGCAATAGAAGATGAATATCAACTTAAAGAGCAAGCTTTATCAGAGATCCTCCCTCAACCACTATGTCCCAAAAATAAATGATAACACATACTTAAGCTAGGGAGCTTTACTCAAAGAAAAGGTTGGACAAGTTGATGATACAAAACCATGATATCATAAAACAAATTCAAGAGGAGAATATGGCAGCTACTAAAATAACACTTGCGGAGGTCTAGGAGGAAGAAGAAAAGAATCAATAATTCCATTCCTCTCCTTCCAACAGAACAAGTCATTTGATAGGCCAAAACATGCCCTTCCAATCTCCCCCATCTCTAGAGAAAGCTTCTTCCTCTATCACAACTTCTCTAATATAGTCAATCAAGGAATTAATGGAGAAATATAAATAGATCCAACTAGTTGTGTCTCCCCAACTACTACAACTTCCACTAATTGGATGTGAGATTAAATTTTCTAGCATCTCTCCATTACAATATTTTTATCTTGGTGACATTTTCATTGAACAACTAGAGATGATATCCTCAAACAACATGTAGAGAACACATAACAATTAGAGGGAGTCATAAAAGATATACAAAATAAGTTCCCATAGGTACAAGGGATACATCACAACCATTAGAGCAAAAAATCAAAGTCTTGGTAGATGGTCTCCTTGAAGATATACAAAATAAATCTACCTCCATCCAACAAAATATACTACAAATATTACAAAGGAAAAGATGGATGAAGAAAGGAAAAGATGTGTTATCACTCACATAGTGCTAGAATCAAACATTAGCACACTAAAAAAAATTGAAAGTGTAGAGAATAGTATTTTAGGGAATGAACTGTCTCTCTAGAAGACCTTTCCAACGGTGCAAACGGTTCTAAATTCCGAGCACCGAGTCAAAAGTTATGACCCTGCCAAGTAGGGGTAAATAGATTCCTAGTTTTCAAAGAACATTGTTCTTCACGTTGGGTTCACCAAAATGTAGAGAAGGAGGATTCAATACTCACGATTTCTCTTCAATCAGAGAGCCTCATAGGGAAAACTACCCTAAACTACCTCAAAGGACAATGGCGAGAGTTCTAGAATCAAAAAGAGCAGGTCATAGAGATTCTCTGGACAAACCGACAAGCTCTCGACCAAAGGATGTCAACGTAGAATACGGACGACAACGTGACACGATGGCATCCTCGAGGTGCACTGGCGTCTCGTATGGACCAAAAGGCAGGTTTATCTCAGAGAAGACTACTTCTAATCTGATTGTTGAGAACTTCTAGAAAGTGATAAAGAAACAAAATGCAATAGAACTGAAATATAGTGAGATAGAAGTGACAAGGATAAGAAGGGAAAGGAAATGCTTACAACCGTGTGAATGATGAAGCCTACAACGTGTGAATGTCTTCAATACCTACACATGAGAGAGAGAGAGAGAGAGAGAGAGAGAGAGAGAGAGAGAGAGAGAGAGAGAGAGAGAGAGAGAGAGAGAGAGAGAGAGAGAGAGAGAGAGAGAGAGAGCTGGGGCTGTATAGGGGTTTGCCTCAATCAAACCCTCATTTTTGGTGTTCCCACCTCCATGGACAACCAGATAGATAAAAAAGTATGAAATGAAGTAAAGAGTACTAAAGCACTACAAAATAGTGTTATGCTACTCAAACAAGTAATAGAGGAAAGGAGTGAAATCTTACCACCTCCGCCCAAAGCGCTCAAGGCTTGTGGAGGAGAAAATGAGAGGAACTCAAGCCTCTGCTGTAATGGTGTTTGTTCCACACTTTCTCTACTAAAGTGATGAATTGTTAATGTTGTTGATGTGAAGTGTAAAGTGTTGAGTGATGGATGGAGAAGCTGCTTGGACCTTGTGAAGAGCTGGAGAGTGAAGAGAGAGTCAGAAAGGATGGAGAGGTCCAAAGATCCAAGAGATCAACCCACCGTGAAATGAATGAAGGTGAGTGAATATGAAGTAGAGAGGAAAGAAACAGACATATTCGGGTTGGTTGGTCAAAAAGGGCGTTACAAATCAACTCCCTATGGGAATGGTAACACCTTTGCAGGTTTTAGATGCAAGAATTTGTTAGGGACGTTAGCGCGTCGCGCAAGCGTCCTACATGGAAACGCCTCTACCTACGCTCAAAACAGGTGCCAAGTGGAACGAAGGCAACGGGCTTATGTGGAATTTCGCCTTCAGATTTGGTTTTCTAAAGTGTAAGGGGAAAAAGGGGAATTTGCACTAGGGGTGCAAATTCACATTCATGCAGAAAGTGATATAAATGCCTTGTATCAATTTTGTTTACAGTGGCCTACTCTAACCAAAATTCTTAAAGGCCAAATGGAGCACATAGAATAATGAATTTTCCAAACGAGAAATAATTATGATTCTCTATAGGACATGGATGGAAAAATAAGGGTACAATTAGAAACCTTTCATCTTTAGCTATAATAGGCACAAGATCAACATGAGAATATTAAGAGCTTGTTCAAGAAATTGAGAGAAATAGTAATTTTATGATTATCCCACATCAAAGGCCTCATCCATGATCCTCAAACATTAGCCCAACAAATTCATATTCCCACTACCTTACCAAAAGTAGAGAATATCCTCACTTAGATTAATATTTAGAATCATCTCCTTCAGTAAGAAAAAGTTAAATGGGATGACACTTTTGTCCATCTAAAGAAGATATACAAGAATATCACTACAACAAAACAGGAAATTATCGTCGAATTTAGTGCTGAATTTTAGTGTATTTGAAACCATCAATTGGAGTCATCTCATGGCATGAAAGTCGACACAAAAACATTTTTTCGTTTCTTCGCCCGATTTAGCGTTAGGATTAACGCCAAAAATTTGGTACCGGTTATACCGTCCTCTTTAGCGCCAAAAATTTGGTGTCAATTATGCCATTCTCTTTAATGCTGAAAATAGCGTCAAAAAATGGTGCAAGAAATAGAGCCTATATTGGCAACGAAATTGGCTTCCGATTTTTCTTCTATGTCTGCTCCCATTTTTGCTCCCACTTTTGCTTCCGATTGTGCTTACGGTTTTGCTTCCACTTTTGTTTCCAGTATTGCTTCCAATTGTACTTCCAATTTTGCTTCTAGTTTTGCTTCCACTTGTGCTTCCAATTTTTCTTCTAGTTTGGCTTCCAGGCTTGCTTCCAATTTTGCTTCCGGTTTTGCTTCAAGTTTTGCTTCCAATTTGCTTCCAGTTTTGCTTCCAATTTGCTTCCAGTTTTGCTTCCAGTTTTGCTTCCAATTTTGCTTCCGATTTTTCTTCTGATTTTGCTTCCAATTTTGCTTCCAGTTTTGCTTCCATTTTTGCATTTAGTTTTGCTTCCAAATTTGTTTCTAATTTTGCTTCATGCATTCCTTTCTGCTTTGCTTCTAGTTTGGCTTCCATTTATTAATTTAATAGGTTTTAATTCAATTTAATTAGTTAAAGATATGATTCCTCCTAAATAACTCATATGATTATAGAGTAAGTAATTTAATTATTTAACTCATATGATTAAATAACAAGATAATTATATATAAAAAAAAAAGATAATTATTTTATTTTTTTGCTAGTTAAATCATTGCTAAGGGGCAATACCCTGTATTTCTTCATAAAATATTTTACATGAGTTCCCGATCAAAATTTACTTGCAGGCCTTTGACAAAATGGCCATGTGTTTCAGAAACCTTTACCCTACCTACCCATGCTGATACATTTTCAGTTACAAAATGGCCTGGTTCCAGACTCAGGCAATGCCAATCGGAATTGACTCCTATCCGCTATTGCTTTCCCCTATTTCTACTATATCATATGTATACAAAAATATAACTTATACCAGGCTGGGAATTTTTTAATCTTCATAATCATTTATCTTTGTCTGCTTCTTGTAGGCAATGTAGTCCGCAATCACTGGCAGTCAACACCATAATTTTGGTGGGCCAAACCTTTGGCTTTTTCCCCTGGGTCCCTGTCGTCGTCTTTGCGCCACTCTTCTCCTGAACCAAAGTCCTAGTCATCATCGTCCCCTGCCACAATCTTCTTTTCCAACCCTTCATCCTCAACATACCGGATTTCCCAACCTCTTAGACAATTTGTCACCAAATTGGCTGCTCTGAGTAGGAAAAAAATGTTTTGGTCACACTCCTCCCACAAATTCTCAAAACCCTCTAGGTTGATGGTTCGAATCAGAGGTAATTTCATGGCATCCCTACCATGCATCCAGAGCATGTAGTAGTTTAGGGGCATTGGTATTTGTTTATTCTCATCTACATTGTCGAGGGTTGTGTCGATACCCCCCAACCAAGCATGGAAAAGACCATCTGTGTGAGCTTCTTTCCCATCTCTTTCGACACACCCATATGCAATAACACTGTTAGGAACATGGCCAAGATTTTTGAGTTCAACCTAAACCTGTCATAGGCCCTCATGAATTCTAGTGCCTGAATTTTATTGGTCACCCAGAGAATCAGTGGATGAGATGACGCCAACAAAGCCTACAGTCTTTTGTCTATGATCTCACCTTGAAAGATTGTTGTTGCTTCTCAGTGTTCAAGAATAATGGAGTCTCCATTATTCTTGTTGCTACGACTTCCCATGCCTTTCCACTACTCGGACTTGCACTAGTTCCTCCGCCTTTGGCTCCGCCACCTGCTTTTTCTCACACTTGCTTCTGGAATGCTCCTTTGCATTTGTCGGAAATAACACCAACCGATGCCTTTAATAGACGGTGACCTAATTACTTCATTTTTATGTGTTTTTTCGTGCCTTTGAGGTGTGTTTTCTGGAAATAACAAGAAAAATATTATAACAAGTGAGTCAAATATCTATAATTTAATTGAATTTGACAACATCCATTCTGAGCAGTAAATTAAAATCATCATACATAATAAATATCCATCCAAAATTAATCATCAACCACTTTTAATATATATAAATTAACAAGTCAATACTGATAAGATCATCATCATGTATAACTAAAACAAGTGAAAGTCAAATATGCGAGTAAATTAATAACATGTCAAAATGATACATGTACAAATGATATAAGTAAAAATGATAAATTATGTAACTCAAATTGATACAAGTCAAGATGATATGTGTCCAAATGATATAATTAAAAATGATAAATATGAATATGATACAAATCAATAATATGGTACTGTAGGTTGTGAAAATGATACATATGATAGTAACCATGAAAAGAGGCATCATAACAATATATCATCAATGGTCCATGATACAGTGTATATGACCATGAATGTTACTGGGTACTACCTAAAACTACCTCATCATCATCACCACTATCATGATCATGATCATCATAATGATATACCAACAATGATCCATGATGCAACCTATATGATCATGAATGTTGTTGGGTACTAGCAGAAACTACCCTATCATCATCATCATCATCATCATCATCATCATCACCATCATCATCATCGTCATCATCATCATCATCATCATCATCATCATCATCATCATTATCATCATCGTCGTCGTCGTCGTCGTCGTCGTTGTCGTCATTGTCGTTGTCGTCATCATCATCCTCTGCCATGTGATCTATACTAGTAGAATCAATAATTTTTGGATCTATATCATGATGAGGATCATCTTGATCTTCTGGAAGATCTGTGTTTTGCAAAAAAAAAATATTTAAAATGAAAAGTTATTATTTATTTCATGCAATAATTTATTTTTCTGTTATATATCTAATATTGAAACATATGAGATGAAACCATAATCAAATTACATCATATCAAAGTGCACATACCAGAATAAAATTTCAAAAAATTTAAAAGCTAATATGTGATTCCAATGATGTAAAATATGCAACAATTCTAATAAACGTTAGTAAAAATCATAAAAGGAATTGTTATACAATTTAACTATCAACTATAAATTCTATTACATAACCTTAAGTGGCAACCCTTTGTAAAAGAATGAGGAGACTGAAAGAATATTTTCTACAGGGGGAATTGGTACAGGAGATGGACATGGCTCTTCCAAGCCATCCACTGAGATGGTTTCATACACAAATGTGGAAGATATCCCCATTTCTAGAGAGCTCATGATTCAAGTTGATATGAAAAATGATGTTGTTCTGGTACCCATGTATGGCATCATGGTTCCATTTCATGTAGCCACCATCAAGAGTGTTAGAAGCCAACAAGATGGAGGTAATTCTTATATAAGGATGATTTTCAATGTTCCTACCAACTTTATTGCCAACTACATGCCAACATTGAAATTCCCTAGCAGTATATATATTAAGGAAAATTCCTTTAGATCCAAGGATTCAAAGCACATCAACCATGTTGTACAAATGATTAAATCCCACAGACGATCTGTAGCAATGAAAGAGTCTAAAAAGGCAGAGAGAGCTGTACTGGTGACTCATGAGAAACTTCAACTTTCAAAACCAAAGGCAATTAGGCTGGCAGACTTATGGATCAGGCCAAAATTTGGTGGAAGAGGAATAAAGGTGACTGGAACTCTGGAGGGCCACCGTAATGGATTTTGATATTCAACCATGAGAGAAGAAGAGAGAGTTGATATTATGTATCAAAACATTAAGCATGCATTCTTCTAGCCAACGAAGAAGGAGATGATTACTTTGCTTCATTTTCATTTGTATAACCATATCATGGTGTGGGAACCAAGAAGATCAAGGATGTCCAATTTTATGTGGAGGTAATGGATGTGGTCCAAAATTTAGGAGGGGCAAGAAGTTCAATGTATGATCCTAATGAAATTGAGGAAGAAAAACAAGAGAGGGACAAGAAAAATAAAATCAATGCAGAGTTTCAAGGATTTTTCAAGCGAGTAAGAGAGCTATGGGAGCAGCCTCATCTAAAAGATTTTGAACTAGAGTTTGATATACCATTTAGAGAGATCGGTTTTAATGTAAGAGGAAGAAAGATGATTACTTTGCTTCATTTTCATTTGCATAACCATATCATGGTGTGGGAACCAAGAAGACCAAGGATGTCTAGTTTTATGTGGAGGTAATGGATGTGGTCCAAACTTTAGGAGGGGCAAGAAGGTCAATGTATGATCCTGATGAAATTGAGGAAAAACAATAAGAGAGGGACAGGAAAAATAAAATCAATGCAGAGTTTCAAGGATTTGTCAAGCGAGTAAGAGAGCTATGGGAGCAGTCTCATCTAAAATATTTTGAACTAGAGTTTGATATACCATTTAGAGAGTTTGGTTTTCATGGAAGAGGAAGAAAGATGATTACTTTACTTCATTTTTATTTGCATAACCATATCATGGCGTGGGAACCAAGAAGACCAATGATGTCCAATTTTATGTGGAGGTAATGGATGTGGTCCAAACTTTAGGAGGGGCAAGAAGGTCAATGTATGATCCTGATGAAATTGAGGAAGAACAAAAAATGAGGGACAAGAAAAATAAAATCAATGCAGATTTTCAAGGATTTGTCAAGCGAGTAGGAGAAATGGTTGAACTCCATTGACACCATTCCTCAATCTTCGCTTGATGGCATCAATGAATGGCTGAAATCCATGGATATAAAGTATTATGAAAACATAATGAACTTGAAATGGTAGCCAATTTTGAAGACTATTACTAATGATCCAAATAACTTTATTGAAGATGGTGGTTGGGAATTTTTGAATATGGAAGCTAGTGATTCTGATTTTGATAATTCAGAAGATTCAGATCAAGGATATGAACCCTCTGATGTAGAAGAGGAATCTGAATCATATTTAATGTAGCCACCATAAAGAGTGTTAGAATACAACAAGATGGATGGAATTCTTATGTAAGAATAATTTCCAATGTTCCAGGTACTAGCTTTAATGCCAACTACATACCAACATTGAAATTCCCTAGTAGTATTTATGTCAAGGAAATTTTATTTAGATCCAAGGATTGAAAGAACAACAACCATGTGGTACAAATGATTAAATCCCATAGACGATCTGTAGCAATGAAAGTATCTAAAAAGGCAAAGAGAGCTACACTGGTGACTCGAGAGAAACTTCAGCTTTCAAAAACAAAGGCAATTAGGCTGCCAAACTTGTGGATCAGGCCAATCTTTGGTGGAAGAGGAAGAAAGATGAATGGAACTCTGGAGGGCCACCATTATGGATTTTGGTATTCAACGATGAGAGAAAAAGAGAGAACTGATATCATGTATCAAAACATTAAGCATGTATTCTTCCAGCTAGCAGAGAAGGAGGTGATTACTTTGATTTATTCTCATTTGCATAACCATATCATGGCGTGGGAACCAAGAAGAGCAAGGATTTCCAATTTTATGTGGAGGTAATGGATGTGGTCCAAACTTTAGGAGGGGCAAGAAGGTCAATGTATGATCCTGATGAAATTGAGGAAGAACAACAAGAGAGGGACAGGAAAAATAAAATCAATACAGAGTTTCAAGGATTTTTCAAGAGAGTAAGAGAGCTATGGGAGCAGCCTCATCTATAAGATTTTGAACTAGAGTTTGATATACCATTTAGAGATCTTGGTTTTCATGGAAGAGGAAGAAAGATGATTATTTTGCTTCATTTTCATCTGCATAACCATATCATGGCGTGGGAACCAAGAAGACCAAGGTTGTACAGTTTTATGTGGAGGTAATGGATGTGGTCCAAACTTTAGGAGGGGAAAGAAGTTCAATGTATGATCCTGATAAAATTGAGGAAGAACAGAAAGAGACGGACAGGAAAAATAAAATCAATGCAGATTTTTAAGGATTTGTCAAGCGAGTAAGAGAAATGGTTGAACTCCATTGACGCCATTCCTCAATCTTCACTTGATGGCATCAAGGAATGGATGAAATCCATGGATATAAAGTATTATGAAATCAGAATGTACTTGAACTGGTAGCCAATTTTGAAGACTATTACTAATGATTTAGATAAATTTATTAAGGATGGTGGTTGGGAATTTTTTAATATGGAAGCTAGTGATTTTGATTTTTATAATTCATAAGAGTCAGATCAAGGATATGAACCCTCTGATGTATAAAATGAATCAAAATCATATTTCATGTAGCCACCATCAAGAGTGTTAGAAGCCAACAAGATGGAGGGAATTCTTATATAAGGATAATTTTCAATGTTCCAGGTACCGGCTTTAATGGCAACTACATGCCAACATTAAAATTCCCTAGCAATATTTATGTTAAGGAAATTTCCTTTAGATCCAAGGATTCAAATCACATCAACCATGTGGTACAAATGATTAAATCCCATAGACGATCTGTAGCAATGAAAGAATCTGAAAAGGCAGAGAGAGCTACACTTGTAGCTCAGGAGAAACTTCAGCTTTCGAAAACAAAGGCAATTAGGTTGGCAAACTTGTGGATCAGGCCAACATTTGGTGGAAGAGGAAGAAAGATGACTAGAACTCTGGAGGACCACCATAATGGATTTTGGTATTCAACCATGAGAGCAGAAGATAGAGTTGATATCATGTATCAAAATATTAAGCATGCATTCTTCCAGCCAACGAAGAAGGAGATGATTACTTTGCTTCACTTTCATTTGCATTACCATATCATGGCGTGGGAACCAAGAAGACCAAGGATGTCCAGTTTTATTTGGAGGTAATGGATGTGGTCCAAACCTTAGGAGGGGAAAGAAGGTCAATGTATGATCCTGATGAAATTGAGGAAGAATAGGAAGAGAGGGACAGGAAAAATAAAATCAATGCAGAGTTTCCAGGTGTTGGGACTGGAAAAATCTACCATTTTCCACTAGCCTCTTCCTCACCTACCTTCCATATACCATAAAAATACACCACACTTAAATTTTATGATCAATACAAATAGTAGAAATTTGTTTGACCAGATCCATATTATAGCCTCCATTGCACCCATAAAATAGAAATCTCGTAGTCATTCCCCCATTCCTAGCGGAATTCAATAACATCAGCCTAACAATGCTTCATCGACGAAACCCCCATCACAGCCTCGCCGATGGCCCGATGAAAATAGCTCACAACCTAGTATTAGAGTAACAATACCCTATCAGGCTGACTCCTAAGGTGCTCTCCTCGATATACCGATAGAGTCAACAAAAGTAAACACATCGCTATAACAGATAAACATCGGTGGAACAAATTATGGCATTCCCCCGATGGGCCGATATAACCATGAATAGTTCTTCAGGACATTTTGTACTATGATTATACTATTTTTAAGTGACATTTTCATGTATATAATCATATCATGTTCATGAATGTTAATATAAGGCAACTATGGAGGTAGTTCAAAGAGATGGCCCTGAAATTTTTCCTAATCTTACGAAAATTTTGCAAGAACAAGAATATGGATCAAATTTTGAGAGTCTGATTTAAGTTTGAATTCAAGAAATGATAAAATTGTGAAGGTTGGAATGGATTTTAATGTATCACTTGGGTTTCTTAATTTGCAATTGCAGACTAGTAACCCCAAAACACAAAATTATTCATTGCTCCTTGCTAACATTGTGGTTGCATAACCATATAATGGCATGGGAACCAAGAAGACCGAGGATGTCTAGTTTTATGTGGAGGTAATGGATGTGGTCCAAACTTTAGGAGGGGCAAGAAGTTAAATGTATGATCCTGATGAAATTGAGAAGAACAACAACAGAGGGACATGAAAAATAAAATCAATGCAAATTTTCAAGGATTTGTCAAGCGAGTAAGAGAGCTATGGGAGCAACCTCATCTAAAATATTTTGAATTAGAGTTTGATATACCATTTAGAGAGCTTGGTTTTCATGGAAGAGGAAGAAAGATGATTACTTTTTTCATTTGCATAACCATATCATGGCATGGGAACCAAGAAGACCAAGGATGTCTAGTTTTATGTGGAGGTAATGGATGTGGTCCAAACATTAGGAGGGGCAAGAAGGTCTATGTATGATCTTGATGAAATTGAGGAAGAACATAAAGAGAGGGATAGGAAGAATAAAATCAATGCAGATTTTGAAGGATTTGTCAAGTGAGTAAGAGAGCTATGGGAGCAGCCTCATCTAAAATATTTTGAACTAGAGTTTGATATACCATTTAGAGAGTTTGGTTTTCATGGAAGAGGAAGAAAGATGATTACTTTGCTTCATTTTCATTTGCATAACCATATCATGGCGTGGGAACCAAGAAGACCAAGAATGTCCAGTTTTATGTGGAGGTAATGGATGTGGTCCAAACTTTAGGAGGGATAAGAAGGTCAATGTATGATCTTGATGAAATTGAGGAAGAACAACAAGAGAGGGACATGAAAAATAAAATCAATGCAGATTTCCAAGGATTTGGAAAGGGAGTAAGAGAGCTATGGGAGAAACCTCATATAAAATATTTTGAACTAAATTTTGATATAACATTTAGAGAGCTTGGTTTTCATGGAAGAGGAAGAAACATGATTACTTTGCTTCATTTTCATTTGTATAACCATATCATGGCATGGGAACCAAGAAGAGAAAGGATGTCTAGTTTTATGTGGAGGTAATGGATGTGGTCCAAAATTTAGAAGGGGCAAGAAGGTCAATGTATGATCCTGATGAAATTGAGGAAGAACAACAAGAGAGGGACAAGAAAAATAAAATCAATGCATATTTTCAAGGATTTGTCAAGCGAGTAATAGAGCTATGGGAGCAACCTCATCTAAATTATTTTGAACTAGAGTTTGATATACCATTTAGAGAGATTGGTTTTCATAGAAGAGGAAGAAAGATGATTAATTTGCTTCATTTTCATTTGTATAACCATATCATGGCATTGGAAACCAAGAAGAGCAAGTATGTCCAATTTTATGTGGAAGTAATGGATGTGGTCCAAAATTTAGGAGGGGCAAGAAGGTCAATGTATGATCCTGATGAAATTGAGGAAGAACAGTAAGAGAGGGACAGGAAAAGTAAAATCAATGCAGATTTTCAAGGATTTTTCAAGCGAGTAAGAGAGCTATGGGAGTAGCCTCATCTAAAATATTTTGAAGTAGAGTTTGATATACCATTTAGAGAGCTTGATTTTTGTGGAAGAGGAAGAAAGATGATTACTTTGCTTCATTTTCATTTGCATAACCATATCATGGCGTGGGAACCAAGAAGAACAAGGATGTTCAGTTTTATGTGGAGGTAATGGATGTGGTCCAAACTTTAGGAGGGGCAAGAAGGTCAATGTATGATCTTGATGAAATTGAGGAAGAACAACAAGAGAGGGATAGGAAAAATACAATCAATGCAGATTTTCAAGGATTTGTCAAGCGAGTAAGAGAGCTATGGGAGCAACCTCATCTAAAATATGTTGAACTAGATTTTGATATACCATTTAGAGAGCTTGGTTTTCGTGGAAGAGGAAGAAAGATGATTACTTTGCTTCAGTATTATTTGCATAACCATATCATGGTGTGGGAACCAAGAAGACCAAGGATGTCTAGTTTTATGTGGAGGTAATGGATGTGGTCCAAAATTTGGGAGGGGAAAGAAGGTCAATGTATGATCTTGATGAAATTAAGGAAGAACAGAAAGAGAGGGACAAGAAAAATAAAATCAATGCAGATTTTTAAGGATTTATCAAGCGAGTAAGAGAAATGGCTAAACTCCATTGACGCCATTCCTCAATATTCACTTGATGGAATCAAGGAATGGCTGAACTCCATGGATATAAAGTATTATGAAAGCATAATGAACTTGAACTGGTGTCCAATTTTGAAGACTATTACTGATGATCCAGATAAATTTATTGAAGATGGTGGTTGGAAATTTTTGAATATGGAAGCTAGTGATTCTGATTCTGATAATTCAGAAGAGTTAGATCAAGGATATGAATCCTCTGATGTAGAAGAGGAATCAGAATCAAATGAGGATGAAGAAGAAGAAGATTATGAAGGTAAAACATGGGATGAATTAGAATCTGAAGCCATAAATGTAGATAAGGAAAAAGGAGATGAGTCTAACAGTAAAGAGGAAACGCGACAACGAAAGGTAAGAGCTATAGGGATGTCTCGGGCACCTGATATTAGAGATTCAAGAGGAATTCCTACCAAGAGGCATAAATTCAAATGAAATGAGTTCATGTACATCCTTGTACTATTTGTTCATGCACATAAATGGTTCAACTATTTATGAAAATGATGCATATATGATAACTTGATCAGTGTTGTTAGTTCGGTAGTTCGACTTCTATGACAACCAGCCATTAGGCCATTCTATACAGGAGCACATTTGTGTTTTTAGTTAGCTTTTTTGGATAGCTCTACATGGTGTTAAGGACATTTCATTTATCTTTCGAATGTTAAGAAATCTAGTATTACATTCTTCTCTATGTTGATCATATCAGGTTGCAGGTTTTTACTACTGATTTCTTTATTTATGAAGTTTTTTTAACTTGGAAGATAGGAATTTAGTGCCTTTTTTAAAATTATATGGACAAATTAAGTGATTCGTTAGCTACACCGAGTGACATAGACTACAAGGATGTGTTAGATCTATAGGACGCCTACCAAGATGCATCAAAACATTCTTACATGTTAAAAGAATGACATTGTCGTGAGGAAGGATGGCAAAGATGCATGTGGATCACTTAGTAGAATGGCAACATGAATTCAAGGAAGCACTCCTTGAGATACCATGTTTGAGAGAAAAGAAGATAAATCAAATCAACATGGGACTAAGTTTCTCAAATGATACAACTCATAACTTAAATGAGGACACTTAAGAGATATTAAAAGACAATGGTCATTAATTAAAATATGCGATGAAAATAAGGCATGAATGCCACCCACTACCCTTTAAGGCAAACCATATTTTTTTCCTCAACATGAAATAAAGGGACAATTGAGTGGGATATAGGGCCAACAGACAAGCACTTTAGAACTCATCCTACACATTAATAAACAACTCAACACAAGAAATGCAAATTGACATATTAACACATTAATATCCAACTAAGTTATTGAAACTGAAAGTCAACTATTGATACCTCATTCTCCATCTAGATTAAAAAATCAGCCCACTTTTTGCTTTGTAACTTTTCCTTTTCAAATTTCTTTGTATGTCGGCCATATTTCTCCTCCTGTCAAAACATGGCACATGGACTAGTTAAACTAATTGATATGAAATCATTTACTTTTTCCTAGGTAATTAAAAAAAATATCATTTAAAATATTAAATATACTTACAAATTTAGAGATCAAGGCCTGTAAACCTTTCTGGCCACTTTGATGCATGGCACAAAGTTTTTGAAGCCTAGCATTTGAGGCCTTGTCCCGAAACATATAATAATTCAATTTAACTATACATAAATAAAATTTAAAAATCGTTTAATAAATTTGATATAATCTTATGAGAAAATTCAAATACCTGTGTACTCTCCTCATCGGACTTCCTTTGTGCTTCAGACTTCTCATTTTCTTTTACAAGCTCTTTCCATACTTTGACACTTACATCAAGTGGCCTTTTTTTGAGCCTTAGCTTGGGAGGGATTTTTTTATTTTATTTTTTTGGCTGCACCGAAATCTCTTGCAATTTTGAGACATTTGTAGCTTTACCTTCTTCATAGACCAACCTGTGTCATATTTAGTCTCCATGTCATTAATAATTGATTTTTGCAGGTGTATGGGTATCTTTGAGAATGGTAAATATAGATGGTCTTTGAACCATTGAAGGCATGATTCCTTTAACCTATGAACAAACCCTTTTCCAACAACTGTCATTCAGATTTCCCCTAAAACCACATCGTATTCTATATTGCTATTGAAGGTACCAATGCAAGATTGAAAACTTGTTGTGGTGGAAGAAGTTTGTGTCCCAAGAGTGGGTGGACAGTGGAAGCCTCTGCTCCCTATTCTACATTCCTAGAGTTTATTGTTATTGATTTCCTCCTGGCTCTTTTGCTCGATCCAGGACTGCTTGGGGAATCAACTGATTCCCTTTGACACAGTTGATTTGGTTACAATGTTTCAGGGGCTTCACTAGATCGGTTTTCTATGTATCTGGCAAGCATTGTCCAATGCACATCATCCAATTTATTCACTGCCTCTACCCCCAATATGGAAGCCAATGCCTCTTTATCTTTGTCAGTCACATGCCCCTATATATATATATAAATCTTCTTTTAAATTTAAAAATAGAAAAGTAAAAAGGTAAAAATGAAAGAAACAAGGGAAACATTTACAAATCTATAAATTGACAATGAATTACCTCATTGTGGCCAAAGTCTGCTCCCTTTGTTCTCTTCCCTCTATCACTTGACATTTTGAGGCAACCTAGGGTAAATTATTTTCATCCAGTCTATGGAGACAACAAAGTACACACTGTCAGGTATGAAAGTTTTCGTCCAGTTTATGGTATGAAAGTTTTACCTTGAATGACTCTCTTTCTGGATTTAAACGCCTATGAATCAATTTCTTGCGCACTTGTATAGAATATAAATATATTTGAAAGGATATAAATATATGCAAAATGAAACAAATGTATTGTAAGAAAATCAACGCTTGCGCACTTGTATAGAATGGTAATCTATGGGAGATAAAAAGGGTACAAAGTGTGCTTTTATTGAGAGTTAACATAGATAGGTCCCATGCTCGAGTCGCATCCACTAATTAGAAATAAAATGAATGTGTGTGCACAATCAATTCAAAACCACAAGCTCATTGTTCTATTAAATATTTGTGGGAACGAGAAAAACAATTGAAAGGACATAAATATATGCAAAATGAAACAAATGTATTGTAAAAAAAATAACGCTTGCGCACCTATATAGAATGGTAATATTTGGGGGATAAAAAGGGCACGGAGTGTGGTTTTATTGAGAGTTAACATAGATAGGTCCCATGCTCAAGTCGCATCCGTTGATTAGAAAGAAAATGAATGTGTGCGCACAATCAATTCGAAACCACAAGCTCATTGTTCTGTTAAATATTTGTGGGAATGAGAAAAACAAATTGTAACCTCACCTCTGGTGTTGCAAACTAAATCAAATTTCTGATCTACTTGCTTGTAGCCCTCCTTTGCGTCATTTTTCCCTTTTTTGTCCTCTCTTCCTTCGCGTGGCTTTTTTCTCTTGTCATCTCTTCCTTCACGCAACTTTTCTCTTGTCATCTCTTCCTTCTTGACACAAGAAGTTTTAAATTTTTACTCCTGGTTCAGTAGTCGGTGCCATAGTCGGCGTATAAAATTGTGCCTAATTTAGTGTTGCCATTCAGCCAAAATGTAATTTGATTAGGATGCAAAAGGCATCGCAAATTGCGCCTAATTTAGCATCGCCTTTCAGCCAAAAAATGTAATGTACTTAATTTAGCGCCGTCTTTTAGCCAAAAAATGTAATTTGTTTGCAATGCAAAAGGCGATGCAAAGTGCACCTAATTTAGCACCTAATAGTGCAAAATTTTGTATTTTGCTTGGAAGTTGATAAATAAATTTGATCCTAAATGACTTTATCTTCATATGTTCCAAGGGAGCAATCATGGTTCCCTATTTTATCTATTCCTTATCCCATGTCAATTTTGTGCGTGCAAAACTAATAAACTATGTTGTGTATTATAGGGGCAAGACGAGGCAAAGGCAACAAATCGTGTCATGTCAAATGAGGAGTAAGCAACGGCTGAAGCAGGACATCAAGTACTCAAATTTTGACTTAACTTATGAAAAAATGATCTGGTGGCATTTTGTGATACGTCCATCTTTTTTCACAGTATTATTGAAATTTATAATGTATTATCCAATCTTGACATAAATTAATGCATGTTGTTGATTATTTTAGGTGGAGATTGGAGAAAATGTAGAGCCTGAGCATTCAAATAGAAGAAGAGGAAGATATGTACGTGGACATTGACCTAAAACTATTAAATTAAGTAGACGATAGTGGGTGTCCGAGGATATGACAATGGATCTTGCAGACACAACAAATGACTGCACTGAACAAGAGATTGGTCAGAACTATAGTACATGGGATGAATACTTTGAGAAACTATATGACTAAAGTGAGGTTTTGTGTTGGATAGCATATTCATTGAAATGATATAATTGGTGTAGTAAAAATTATTTAATATGTTGTGTATTATAGGGGTGATATGAGGCATGGCAGCAAATCGTGTCATATCAAATGAGGATAAAATGGATGAAGCGGGACATCAGGTACTCAAATTTTGACTTAACTTAGGAAAAATGATTTAATGGCATTTTGTGATACGTCCATCTTTTTTCATAGTATTATTGAAATTTATAATGTATTATCCAATCTTGACATAAATTAATGCATGTTGTTGATTATTTTAGATGGAGATTGGAGAAAATGCAAAGCCCGAGCATTCAACTAGCAAAAGAAGAAGATATGTACATGGACATGGACCTAAAACTGTTAAATCATGTAAATGATAGTGGGTGGAAGAGGATATGACAATGGATCTTCCAGACACAACAAATGATTGCACTGAACAAGAGATTGGTCAGGACTATAGTACATGGGATGAATACTTTGAGAAAATTGTTGTTTGTGGATGTTCTATATGTTGTAGAAAGAAACAATTCAAATGATAAATTGTACAAAGACATTACATATATGATGAGCTTACAGTCAATAGTATTCCTCCTACAATCGATTCAAATCCAATAGGAATTGTGGTAAGGAATTTTCCAATTTGATATAAATAACATGTATACTAATTTGTTTAAACATTGTTTTATATTATTTAAATAACTATTTTTTTCTCAGTGGATACTTGCAGAATAAAGTTCTTGGTTTAAAGTTTCTTAGAGCACTGACTTCTAGCCTAGAGGGCAATGATCATTTATCGGATGATACATCTAACAAAAACATGTGCCAATATACCAACTCAGAAGATGAGGAATTGATGAAAACAAGTCACAGAACAAGAATCGGTTTAAAGATGCATAATTTGATTAAAGACAGGGGGAGGTGGACTACATATCCTATGAGAATGAATGTGATGGAGATGATGACTTTCCCCTAAGTTTGAGATCAATTTATAAAGAGACATTTGATCATCGACTATATTGCGCTTGGCCTAGTGATCAACAACTACCTAGAGTGTACGAGGTGTTTCAATTTTGGGGATACAACTACATGATACGACCCTCCAATATTCATGGAGTGAATTTAGGCCTCTATATTGTCCAAAATGTACATGTGGGATCTAAACATACGAACAATTCAAAATAAACCACTAGAATATTAATGCCATATTATGGTCCATCATATTACAGTGGTGAATGGAGAAGGCTAGCAGAATATAAGCCTAGCATGTTACCATATGGTCTAAATTCAAATATGTATAGACATCGTCTCTAATTGGAAAGTGGAAAAGAAATTAATAGAGGTCATCTTATGTATATAGATGGATGTGCATACACACACAAAAATATTACAGGATTTATAAATAGTAGTAAGGGAAGGGACCCTAATGTAAGACCAAATTGTCAATTTATTGAGGTTATAAATGATAAAAATGGACATATGGAAAGAGAGGTTGATAGATTGATAATGGTTGATACTATTGAGGACCTTACCATTGGGGATGCATTATTGATTGATTACCCCTTCTTAAAATGCACTCCTGCGCGAAAGAAAAGGGAAGAACAAGGTCTCCCTAAGGATGTTCCTAAGGGTAGAAAACCAAAGAATAATAAATGAGTGTGGATTGATGTTTTATAAACTATGTTGTCAAAGTTGTGTTATTTAAATTATTATATAAAAAAGGTACTGTATAAAATAATGTTCCATTATTCAATTGATGTATATATGTTCATACAATTTATATATTTTTAATTTTTAAGCCATATTTGATAATATTTCTTTGAGATTGATACATTTATGATTTATCCAATTGTTTCCAAACATTAAATAATGCTTGTGTTTGTTGATAGGTAGAAAATGTTGATGAAACACATACTAATACCCATGACCCAACTAGGTTATTAAGATTTGGACGGGATGATCCAAACCATCCTTTAAACCATACCAAGGTGAAAAGAGCAGGTTTGAAATTATTACTACCACTTGAGAAATTTGAAGAGGTGATGATATATGCATACACTGATGAGATGCCACCTAGCCTTAATGATGTTGATCATGATAGTGAAAATGCAGTGCATGAAGAAGGATTGAATGAAATGCTTGCAAGTTTCTTTGGGGATGGAAACAATGATGACAATAATGATCATATGGTTGATAGTAACGATGATAGCAAGGGTAATTACCACCAACGTAATGTTGATGATAACAACCTGAAAGACTTCATCAAGCAAGCAAAGAACATACCCGTGTTCAAATTGGGTGTAAGTAGAACCTCACAACTGGCATGCACATTAATATTATTAGAAATTAAGTCACTATTCAGTTGGTCAAACAAAGGATTCACTACCCTACTGAAGTGAGTTAAAATTTATTTCTTACTTTCCATTTTCAATTGGTGTACACAATTCGTAAACATTCATCGACTTCATTTATATTTCTTTAATGGGATTTTAAAACCATATTTTGTATATAAATAGTCCTAGTATAGATTGACATATAAAAAATGTTCATCATAAGTCAAACATTCGAATGATTTAATCTCTGGAAATCTTACAGGGCACTAAAAACTAAAATATTCCCTGAAGAGAATGTGTTGCCATCAACTTGCAGAGAGGCGTGTCTATTGTTGGTTGAGTTGGGGATTGAATATAAGAAAATTCATTCATGTAAAAATGATTGCATTTTATACAGAGATGAATATCAGAACAAGGTAGAATGCCCTATATGTAAAGAGAAGAGATATCGTACAAATGTACAAGGTCCTACAGTTCCAAAGAAGGTTTACGTCACATGCCAATTATACTTAGACTTCAATTTATTTTTTGTAGAGATTCACTTGCACATTTGATGGACTGGCATGCAAAGAACAAGAGTAAAGATGGATTCATGTGAATTCCATTTGACTCCAAAGCAATGAAACACATAGAGGAAAAATGGCCAAGAAAATTTAAAGATGAACCCTGTAGTATCAGGTTTAGTCTTACAATTGATAGATTATGCCCATTCTCTTTCCTGAGCTCAAATCATAGTGTTTGGCCAGTCGGATTGATAGTATACAATATTCCCCCATGGAGAGTGTTAGAAAGGAGCACCTTATGTTGACTCTCATTGTTCCAGGAAAACATCAAGTTAAAAACATGGATGTTTATCTTGTGCCTTTTATTGATGAGATGCAACTGCTATGGAAAGGCATAAGAATGCATGACATATCATGTCCTCCATCAAATAGGTCCTTCATGTTGTATGGTGTGCTATGTTGGACTATTCATGATTTCCCAGGACTTGGTGTTTGTTTTGGTAAGATAAAATATTTACGTATTTACACTCATAATTTATTTTCATCCCAACTTTCATACCTAGTTTTATTAATTTTTTTTTATGTTATTAATATTACTTGTTGAATTGTAGGGCTTCAAACAAAGGGGATATTTGCATGTCCAAGATGTGCAGAACAATTTCAAGGGCGGTATTCTTATAAAGATCAACATAAATTTATTTACGCAAACAATAGGGTTTTTCTACCACTAGATCATAGGTTTAGAAATCGCCTGAAGAATCAATTTGATGGAAAAGTTGAAAATAGAGGCCCTCCCATGATTATGGGTCCAAGTGATTGGTTTGAGAAGTATGAAGATGTTGAATTTAAAGCTTGGGAGGATTTTTTTGATTAGGGTGATTCAATTCAAGAACCAAAACAAGCTCTAGTCAATATGCCAGAAGGAATGAAAAGGAAATCCATATTTTATGAGCTCCCAAACTGGAAGGATCTATTAATATCTCACCTATTAGATCCTATGCATGTCTTCAAAAATGTCCCAGATTCTATATTTTGACATATATCAGGCAAAAAGAAGGACACCTTGTCTTCAAGGAGAGATATTGCTCTTTCGTGTACCAAAATTGATAGAAAACATTTATGGCCAAACAGGGAAAATGAAACATATGAAGAAGATCCATGGATTTAAAAAAAAAGAGCTAGACCAGCATTAAAAATGTCATCCATTCAATAAGGACACCTATTGGTTATGGGTCATCATTGGCTAAAGGTTTTACAGTTGATGGACATATCACAAGATTTAAAACACATGATTTTCATAATTTTATGAAGGTATTATATATCATCATTTAACATTTACAGGTAACATTGATTAAGTACTAAATACATTTTGATATTTTGTTATGTGAGAAAAAATTACTAATGACCTTTTCATAAATGTGTTTGATAGCATATCATGCCATTGGCAATTAGGGGGGATTCCAGTCTTACAGTTGACTTAAGGAATGCCATAAGTCAATTGTCAACATTTACAAGGTATGTGGTTATATTAAATGTTCATGTGTGAGATACATAGAGATATTATATTTCATTTTAATTTTTGACTAAAGGTTCATACTAATTTACTATTCTTATATTAGGTGGGTGACCTCCAAGGAGATCCACGAATCTGAAGTGCCAAAGTGGAAGAAGGAAATTGTAGAAATTGTATGTGTATTTGAGAAGGAGCTCCTTACAAGTTTCATGGACCTACAAGTCCATTTACTTATACACCTAGTCGATGACATTGAATTGGAGGCTGTCGTATCAATGAGGTGGATGTTTTTCTTTGAGAGGTATATTAAAACTCTTAAAAGATATGTCCAACAAAAGGCACATCCAAAGGGTTGCATTACTGAAGGGTATGTATTGAATGAAGCATTTTTCTTCCTGTGTGAATTGCTTGGTAAGGATTTTGAAGATAGGCCACACATTTGGGATGAAGAATGAGCATCATATATTATTGATGGAGAAAACCACAATCTGATGGTGTTGAAGTACCAATTAGTAAGTAAATTCATGATCAATGTGGTTGTTTTTCTTGCAATCATTAATTTACTCTGTAATTTATTTGTCAAATTAACAACATGACATTTGGAGTTTTAAATAAACATGTTGACATGTAATAGGTGTAGACAAAATTTCTATACTAGACAAGTTCATTCTGTACCACATGGACTTTATGAACAAATGAATTGATTTGTATGATAAAAAGAGAGAAGTGTTAGAAGCAAGGAGACAATTTAAGAGGTTGAACCCAAGGAATACTCTGCTTTCCACTAATTTGCTTGGGGAATGGGGCAACGATTGCACACTAGAATGGGTTACTGAACAAATTCAAAATCAAATAGAAGATGCAGGTATAGATTCAGACATAACAGAAGATGAAATCAACATGTCTAGAGGATGTGAAAGAAAGGTACATTTGGAATTTTACAAAATATTGTTTCCTTACAATTTTGACAATATTAACTATTTTAATAATCGTCATTATATTTATTTTCACTAAAATAAATGGTCTTTCACAGGCGAGGAAATATCCAACAATGTGGGCATATGGTCAACATTATTGTGCAGAAAGTGTAGATGTAAAGAGATAATCCTTTGATTATGGCATCATGGTTGACTTCAAGCAATCCAGTCGATCAAGCTCAAAAGATAAGAATATAATTGTAGGGAATCTACAATATGTTGGGGAAAATACAAGAAATTATTGAGTTGGATTACCGCTCTTTTAAATGGTGCATTTTTAAGTGTAGATGGTATGAAGCATTTGAGAGGACACAAAGACATGATACCCATAGTGGATTGTTTTCTATAGATTCCTCATGCTTCCTACCAGAGGATAGGGAGCCTTATGTTCTACCAATTCATTGTGAGCAGGTATTTCTGTAACTCAAACAAGAAGCGGTAGTGATCATTTATCTATTAATTCATAGTTTATTGCGAATATATACATGTATTTATTAATCAGTAAAATTGTTATCACATATGTCTAATATATGTTTTTTCGTTCATGTCGAGGTATTTTTATATGAAGATATTTTGAACCCGAAATGGATGTTTGCCATACAATATGATCCAAGATTAAGGCATGTATTTGACAATGTAGATATTGAGCAAAACAACGATGGCCAAAAAAATGAGAGAGAGGGATTAGAGAACATCGAAGAATCTGACATCCATGATGATGTTGAAGATGGTTATGTTCAGGCACAAAAAGACAAAAATCCAGAGTTAGATGATGTTATGGAAGACACCAATATGGATGCTATAGAAAATGATGATCAAAATACATCTGATAACAATATAGATGGTCTACAATCAAATTTCAACGATGATGAAGATGATGCAGATCAAGATGAGGATGATGATAATATAAATTACTTGAAATAACATATGAACATTGACAATGATACACTGGATGACATTGTAGCAGACAATAATGTTAATGACCAAGACTTCTAAATTTTTAGAATTATTTACAATCCATGTTTAAAAAAGGATGATTCTTATGGCCTAAACTTTGAAATGATTGAGTAATATTATTTGTGTCAATACAAATTACCTATTGCAATATCCTTAAATTGTTCAATCTTTGGTATGATAGTTGGCAGAAAAAATTAGGATTACATGGTTGCTTCTTCCATTCATTTTGTATCAACATATGTTCGTGAAGACACAAAAGTTAATAAAATATTAATGCACATAGCTCAATTATTTAAATAAGCAAATTTGTTAACTTGATTATTTTTAAATAGTTTCCATTTTTATGTTGAACATGTAACAAGGCAAAATAAGCTCAAATTTAAAAAAAAATAGTAGCTCTACCAACATCCACAATAAATGCTATACTATATCAACACATTCATTCACATAAGCACAATATTGAGGCTCAATAACTAATATGCATTCAAATATAAGAAGAAATAAGTATGAAAAACATAAGAAAAATACAAAATGATGACACGGTCATGGAGAATCTCTGATAATAAGATATTCTCCATTATATTGCTTCAATTGATATTACAGTGCTCTTCTTTAATACCCTCAAGTTATTGTGGAAGTATGAAAGGAATTTTAATTCTTAAGTTGATGGAAACAAATCAAAACAATTTCTCTAAAATAACTTTTAATCCTTAATAGGAGCCAATTAAAGTAAATTATTTGAAAGGACTTTAATTCACACCTAACCAGAAATCAATCAAAGCATCCACACAGTAACAACAAATGTGCCCTAATAAATCTTGCAGACTTAAATAACTGAAAAGATCACTTTGGAGACAACAAAGCAATAAATAAGCTTGAAATTGACACAACAATTGAACTGTGAAAATGGATTACGAATTATAATCATTCATCTCCATTATATTTCCTTTTAAATAATATGCATTATAAAAAGTAGTTATGATGTTTGATGAAAAATAGTTAATTAACATAAATGAAAACATAACACTTCAACACATGAATGCATTGATCTGTTAATCTTCTAGCAGGTGCCCGTGAGCACTTAAGATTTGTTCAAGGCTCCTACTCCATTATAATGCACCACTTATAGAGTGTATCTTCCTTATGATGTCGACTGATCTTTAAGCTCCAATGCCAACCCCTATGTATTTGTTGCATCTTTGGTTTGGCTGATGAACAAGTTGATGGCAAAGAGATGACAAGTGTACTCCTCCTCAACATAAGTTTCCACATTGGAAATTGCACCCTTCATATCATATTCCACATACATCATCTTTTCAAGTTGTTTATGTGTATTTTGAACACCATCTCTTCGTTGTTTATTTCTTGCAATGCAGTATGTAGATACATGGCGAGCTCATCCTTCCAATCATCTTTCTCCCTAGGATTGCCAAGGCTATCATGGACTACACGATGCAAATCAAAATAGTCAAGGTCCTCTTTGAGACTAATTTCATACTTATGTGATTCCACCAGCTTATTGTATGTCTGCAATGTCTCACCTTTCACGACTTTCTCATTTTAGAGCTCCTCCCTTTTGTCAATCATCCATCTTTGCAATCTTTCATTCTCCACAAATGTTGAGTGTGTGTCTTTAAACAATTTCCAATATTCATCAACACGATCCGTCATCCTGTTGAATCTTTCTTTGATTATCTCAGACACAACGTTAAATTTAGTGGTTTTTATTCCTGTTTCTAGCTCCTTGGATTTCTCTCGAGACTTCTGATGACAATGTTTCCAGTAAGCTACATCTGTTAATGCATCCAATATTTTTTTGTCACTCTCTAACCATGGGGAATATAATTTTGATTTGGAAGAGGAAGATGGTTTATCTCTGTGACTAGCCACCTCCTTCCTTAATTTATCATTTTCTTTTACCAGTTTTTCAATTTGTGCCTTATTGAATTTTGCAACATTTATGTTTAGCTCGGCTATTTCAATGGGGTTAGTGTCCCCTATCCCGTGGACCAAAATATGTTCAAACACTTGGTTTGGATTATTGATGAGAGCAGGCCTTTTATCTCAAGGATACAATGCCCGAATTAGCAGGGTGCCTTCATCTAGGTTGTACCCTGATCCTGAGTACATTTTATCACTTGCCTCTTTTGTTAGATGCATTGTTTGGTCTCCTCTTTTCCTAAAAATATCGAACACTATTGCAGAGCTGATATCCCATCCTGGTAAGAGTAGTACCCCAACCTCTTGAAGTAATTATTTTCCCCTTTTAGAGGTGATAGATTCTAACTCTTTGTCTATTTCTTTTCTCAATTCTTCAAAGGTGGTTGCCTCCTACTCAGGAGTGATATCCTTCATCCTTTGTCTTAGCATTATGCCTTTATGCTCATAAACAAACGATTTAAATTCAAAAGTCTTGACAAAATCACTGTCAAAAATAAATTCTTACGCGACCTTGACTCTCACGTCATCATAGAGTTCATTTGATGCTTCAAATTTGACAATGTTTCATTCTAGAGGTGACTCATATTCTGTAACTACAAGAGCACTTATCTATTCGAACTCATCATCCTCCTCATCACTCTCTTCTTCATCTTCTTCACTCAAGGTTGTATTTACAGAGAAGTTCATTTATGGAGTGGGTTGTCAGGGTATGTAATCAAAGGCTCTATGTCCTTAGCCTGCATTCCTAAATAAGTTGTCCAAGGTGCTTCAAAGACATCTGGGGGTACATATTTTATTAGCTCATCCACATGAGTTATGAGCTGCTTAATTATTTCCATAGAATCATGTACTTCATCAAATGCCCTTGACTAGGATGGGACATTTCCTTTCTTCCAGGTCTCAGCAAGCACAACTTTGTTATATGCAGTCATCCTGTCTTTTATTGAGGCCTCATCATAATTTATTATTACATCATCAACAAAGAATTGGTGTTCATACCCTGATATCCCTTATGAAAATTTTGCCTTGTGAATAAAACCCTCTGTATCAAAATTATTTCTTTCATTACCCAACGGTAAATTATATTTTGACAATTTTGTATCAATTTCTTCATACCCTTCACTGGTAACTACTGTAAAATCTCCAAAGCACAAAGTGCTAGGCATGATAGGCTGCTTACTGTATCTCTTAAGATGTTTTGCATCGGATTTATCCAATTATCTCACAATTTCCAAATAGGCTATTATGTCTGGAACTATTTTTGGCAATAGATTTGGGGCTCCTTCAAACCCATAGACTCTAATCACAATGCAATCAGGAAATGCATACCAATCCTCCCAGTTATGATTCACATTTTTCTTGGGGTCTTTTCCTTTGGTCTCAAGATTTTCTGTATTTCAGGGGACGGGTTGTAATTACTTGTATGTCCCAATATTTTCAACAATGGCCTAAAAAAATATTCCTCAAAGTATAGATAGTGTGATCTAGCATATCTACTATCCCATATTGAAGTCCACATTTGTACAGGTTTACAATTTCCACTTTCATCTACATCTCTTATCCTTAATTATTCTCCCCAAAACCTTCTAACATGTCCTTCATGTAGAAGCAAATTCATAAGCACAAAGTAATGTTTGAAATCATGAATGCTATCACTGTTGATTTTGATCCTTGCCAACCCCTAGTTCAAATCATTGGCTAAATAATCGACATAGTCAAATGGTCTAGCATATTTGCTTTGTATGTCTGCAGCTAGGACCATTGAGGAAATTGACATGAGGGGTGGGACCTCTACTCCTAACACTTACCTGGTTGAATAATATGTATTTTGAAAATATTCTTCAAATAAATCCTCATGAAATGGAGGGTTATCATTACTAGAAAACCTTCTAAGTTGGATACCTTCATCCCTAGGCTTGTGTAGTGGTAGCTTCCATCTTTTATAGCTTGTGTCCATGTGACGGTACTCTATTAGAAGGTCTTTGATTGTAAATGGTAAATTCAGAGAGCATTCCAATTGAAAAACATTAGAAATGAGATCTTTGGAGATAATGAGAATGTCAGACCCATCGTGTGATTGAATAACTCTTCTTTTAGGGTCACATTTGTTGGCTAGAGCTTTAACCAACTCTGTATTAACAAACACATTGGGTACCACTAATCTTCCTAGGTTCAATCTCCATGGGTTGTAGACTGGTTGAAACCTATACTGTTTCCTATAATGGTATATGAATAGGTCATATCCTTGTCGTGGTGTCCACACGTCTCTTAAACCTTTGTGCTTGTCCCATAACTTATCCATGGAAGGATTTTTCAATTCACTCCTTTTAGGTCTTAGCCCTGACCCTAGGCATTGGTCAATTAAGTCCTGGTTTAGAAGTCTTTGCTCTTTTTTTGTTTCTTAATTTTTGGCATTTCCGAGCTTTCAATTAATTTCTGGTTTAGAAGTCTTTTCTCTTTTTTTTTGTTTCTTATTTTTCGGAATTTTTGAGCTTTCTTCCATTGTTCAATTTTCTTATAAGTCTTTATAGAAGTAAATTCGTCGTTGAATTTTGTATACTTACTTAGATTCACTTTCGCTGGTTTTGAGTTGTGCAGTAATGGCGAATTTCGAACCTCCTTTACTTTGCTCCCGCATCCAACAAATCCTTTTCAAGTCTTTATGAAAATATGTGATCAAATTGAGGTATAATTCACTCAACTCTTGCTCATAAATGCTCCACTTGCTATCAATCTTGTCATCGGGAAAATCATTTATTTTGAATATCTCAATGATATAAATGAGATGTCACATCAGTCAAAAATAATCATCATCGTTGCATTAGCAAGACCATGATTCCATTTTTACCAATAACCACCTTCTTCATCAATGAACTCCTTCCTTTCGGGGTATCGACAAGATGCCAGATAATGTCTCCCTGATGTGCCCTAATTCCTCTGATATCCTTCCTTAACATGTACTTGATGGTTCATGGTCTTATCGGGTCATCGAGGAGACTCTTGTACCGATAAGTTCACTTCCTCTAATGCCTTCAACCTTTTATCATTGCATCGGGGAAACTAAAATTTATGTTGGCTCGATAGCCTTATGTTCCCTCGATATACTTTCACCACATTTTGAACTTCATTACTGTATAATGTATTGCTCCATCGGTGGGACGTTGTGTTCCCTTCTGCTGATATGTTCTAGTGCTACCGATATTATTTATTTATTATGTTCTAATCCCTAAGATATGCATATAAGACCAATCAATCATGAATTCAACCAAAAAATAGGGCGCTACACTTGGTGCTACACTCAGTGCTAAAGTACACTCCAAAGTAGGCAGCTAACTAGGCATTAAATTAGGTGCTATTATCAGTGCTAGACTCGGGAGCTAAACTTGGCAAAAAATTGGCGTTACAATTGGCGCTAGCTTGGCACTAAATTTGGCACTGAACTTGGCGTTGAACCTGACGTTAAACATGGCATAAAATTCAGTTCTAATTTTTGCTAAATTTAGCGCCTACTTGTTCTCAATGGCGTAATAAATGCTAAAAATAGCGCCAACCCAACAAATAGCACCGATGTTTTCAAAAAATTAGAGAAAAATACATTGAAACAATGGGTGGAAGGAAAAAAGGGAGCTAATCACAGGGATTTGCTGTAGTGTATCCTTCCAATTAAGTAAATCAATCTACATGTCTTGAGGACAAGACAAGTTTTCAAAGGGGGATGATGTTGGTAGGGGTAGTCGATAGATTAAAGGTCCAAAGCAATAACAAATCTTTCCACAAACCACCACAAAGAGGATGCAAAGCTCAAGATTGATTAGGCCTCTCAAGAAAGAATTCATTTTGTAAGGGACACATCCCACACCAAAGATATATGTATAGATAATAAATAAGATGTAAGAAAAAGGAATATAGAAGAATGGAATGATGAGAATATAATAAAACACTGCATGTATTAATGACATAAGAATATATATACCTCAAACATTTATGAATATTTTCTGTAGTATGTTATGTGTTGTCTAGCAGGTCTTTATCTATAATTCATGTTTACAACCCAATATTGATACCACATTCTAACTCTAACTTTGATCCTTCTAGTATTGTTGTGTTTGAGGTATAAATACAATTGATAGAGAATGCCCGGGGCTCAAAACTCTAGGTTATTACCCCCACTTTTCTTGCTAATAATGCATTCAAATAAATCAACAATGTTAGTATTTGGGCCTATATTACCTTGATTTTCTTAAGGAATGCTTTGGTTAGTTCCAAAAAGAGCAAATAGATCCATGAGGTAAACATAAGAATCACTTGATACTAATATTTGAAAGTACATGGCAATAAATTAGCTAAAAAATTATCTTTATACACATAACATAAATATATATAGTAGTGAAGGATCTCAAATGTGTATTAGGATCACCCTTACCATTATATGTTCTAAATCGAAGTGTCACAAAACCACTAGGTAAAGGATAAGTAACAATCTCAAATGTAAGTGGTTTATTTTTTGCTTAAGTATATGCATATTTATCTTTTCTATTGAGCATGTTATCAACTTTGTACTCCACTTAATATAGATTTTAAATAAGCACATCCAAGGTACAAGTAATGATGATGGTAGTAGTATAGCAAGGAAAAAAATTAGTATAAATGGGATGGTAAAAAAGAAAGTGGCACCTATGTAGACTAAAACACGGTAGGATTGGAATGTGTTATTGAATAAGATATAACTTGAAGGATGGAATGAGATGTGTAACTAGGAATGGAATAAGAAATATAGTGAGGGATGAGAATATCAAAAGTAGGAATAATATTAGAAGGGTAGAAATAAGAGGCGACATTAGTGGTGGAAGTGGAGATGGTAGAAGAAACACTAGGACAATGTGTCGATCGAACCTGTTGATTAATTAAATATGAATTATTTAATTAATGTTCTTAAGTCATCTACATATAAAAAAATTTAATTATTTATTTATATTGTTCATTTTTCTAATTCTTCTAATTTAATTAAATAAATAAGTTTATTTAATTAATGCTTTTCTTCCTCTTAATTAATTAAATAGATTTTACAATTTATTTACATTAATTATCACAAATTTAAATGATATTCTTCCCTCCACATTTAATTAAATACTTTCAATATTTAATTAAATCATTTTCCAAATTCCCACTCCTCTCACAAAATTAAATATTCTTAATATTTAATTAAAAGGCTTTTTCTTTTCTCACATAATTAAATATTTACAATATTTAATTAAAGCCTTTTCATATTTCTCTCACACATAATTAAATATTTATTTATTTAATTATGAGAGACACCTTTCAAATTGTCTCTTCATTTTCTGTCTCTCAAAATTCCACCTTCTTTTCGAATTCTCGATCTCTCACCGTTCATTTCAATAGGTTTGAACTCGACTATCGATCTTGGCCAATCGAATTCCTACCTTCAAAAATCTATAAATACAGGCCTTTCATGAGCTAAAAAGGACCTCGAATCTCATATTTTTCATGCGTAGTTATTATAGTTGCATCTTAAGCATTTCATAGCATTTTAATTCAATAAGCTCAATCTTTTACATGCATATGCATTTTTGATAATCTCATTCTCTCAAGTGCCATTCTATAAGCTGTTGTTTGCACAACTGAGAGCAAACATCTTGAAGCAAATCCTTGGAGATAGAGGACAATGAAATGAATTTGAAGAAGCTGTGATTTAGAGTTTGCGTTTACTTTATTTTATTTAGTTTTCTTCAATCTAATGTTTCATTGGTGTACTAGTTTATATGCAATTTAATTGACACATTCTAACGTACACAATGGGATGGGAGGAATGATCCAATGCACAAAAATCAACATGAGAAGTATGTTGACAATAATATATAACATTATATGAAGATTTAAGTGTAAGGAGGCATATGAAATTGAGGAAGAAAACTAGAAGGAAACAAAAAGGAAGATACACCATTCAAAGAACTAAAAGGAGCAACCTTTACATCAATTCCTTGGAGCACATCCAACCCAAATGGATTGGGTCATTTGAGGATTCAAATAAGGAATTATTCTCAAAGAATGTGAGGATGTCGATGATACCTTAACTTGAAAACGACACACAAAGTCTTAAAGCCTAAATAGTATAAAGGAGGTGTAACATTTGACATAAAAAAAAAATAGAAAGCAATCAAATATGTAAAAAAATTAGCAAATGAAAGCTTAGAGGAAAAAACAAGGGAGGGCGGGCAACATAAAAATATGAGCACACCACAAAGCACAAAACCCTATAGAGAGTATACAATAAAGGATATCCAAACCTTGATGCAAGTTAAAAAGTAAAATTTAACCTAGATAATTAGATTTGTACAAATTAATGAAAGGATAAACCTTTAAAAGGAATACAATTTTTTTTTTTTACTTTAATCGTATGAGAAGAGATGTTAGAAGTTATCTAATCTATCCAGGTTCCAACAAAATTCCAACATCTTAACTCATAACAAGAATAAAATAAAGAACAAAGCAACCATACAAGAGACATTGATATACACTAGGAAAACTTATTGGAAAAAAACCCAACCTCTAAAGAACTAGAATCTATATTTCTAACTAAAAAATAATTATAATATAATATTAGGTCTCAAGTCATTATATAACTCAATCAACTCTCTCAACTAAGGGAGAACCATACAAGATACACCCTTCTTTTATAACAATAAGCAACTATTGCTATTTTTGTCATAGGATCAATCCAAGAACAAATGAAAGCCCAATTCCAACTCCATGCTCCTCAAGATATTATTTACAAGCAACTCAAGCCTCTAGGTGATTACACTAAGCTTCATTCAAAGTAAGCATGTACAAGATGCATAACCTCAACTCCAAGCCCTCTATTTCTAAGCAAGAGAGTAACATGCAAGGGAAAACTTACCAAGTTTTCTTGCCCCCATTATTTAATGCCCTAAGCATCAATAATCAATGCACATGATAGACCCATTTCCATCCCTAAGGTGGGCACCCAAGTATGCTACCAAGACCAAGTGGCACCATGTTCTCTGAGGCACCAATATTGCTCCTTCAAAGCCTAGTTCCCAACACTAGCTTGTAACATATGCCCCAAGCATTAATTTTTTATAATATAAAATATTTTAAATGAGATCCAAAAATTATATGTAGTCCTCTCATAAGTATAATAAAACATGTTCTCACTAAACCCCCTAAATATTAAATGCATATCCTTAACACGCTACTGCCATTAAATGCATTTATAATGTTACACACAACTCCCTATAAAGATATTGAGCTCCCCCAAGTGTAACAATCCGTTTTGGCATGGACCATAAATTTATAAAAATATCAAATATTTTTGTATACCTTATCCCAACAACTATAAGGATAAAATCCTGCATCATGTAGGAGTGTCATGTTCACTAAATAATGTTGTGGGATACATTATCCTCACATAAATATCCTAGGGAAAATAACTAAATCACAATGATAAATAAGTTCGACCTAGGATAGTGAGCCAAATTGATAAAATTATAAGTAGAATTCAATAAAACAAAATAAGGTACTTAGTTGGATTCTCAGGGGAGGGGTGTGCATGATGTTGAAGATATTGTAATTCATTTTGTCAATATTTTAAAAAATAGGGTCTTGTCTAGAAAAATCCCTTAAAAATTATAGATTGACTATGCTCTTTTATTGTTTAGATTTGTGTAATGGAAATGAACTAGTTGAAACATGATAATTAGAATTCATTGCCTTGCCTTGTACTTTTGTTTAATATAGAACAATGTCAATATATACCATTTAGGAACTTGGTAAGTGAAGGTTATGTTCTTCTTAGTCAAACCATTAGGTTGATATTTCTAACTAAAAAATAATTGCAATATAATATTAGATTTCAAGTCACAACATAACTCGATCAACTCTCTCAACCAAGGGGGAACCACACAAGATACAACCTTCTTTTATAACAATAAGCAAATATTGCTATTTTCTTCACAAGATTAATCCAAGAATAAATGAAAGCCCAATTCCAACCCCATGCTCCTCAAGATATTCTTTACAAGCAACTCAAGCCTCTAGGTGCTTACACTAAGCTTCATTCATAGTAAGCATGTACAAGATGCATAACCTCAACTCCGAGCCCTCTATTTAAAGGCAAGAAAGTAACACACAAGGGAAAAATTACCAATTTTTCTTACCTCTATTATTTAATGTCCTAAGCACCAATAATTAATACACACGATAGACCCATTTCCATCTCTAAGGCGAGCACCCAAGTATGCTACTAAGTCCAAGTGACACCATGTTCTCCAAGGCACCAATATTGCTCCCCTCAAAGCCTAGTCCCCAACACTAGCTTGTAACATATGCCCCAAGCATTAATTTTTTATAATATTGAATATTTTAAATGAGCTCCAACTATTACATGTATTCCTCTCATAAGTCTAATAAACTGTGTTCTCACTAAACCCCCTAAATATTACATGCATATCCTTAACACACCACTGCCATTAAATGAATTTATAATGTTGCACACAACCCCCTATGAAGATATTGAGCTCCCCCAAGTGTAACACTCCATTTTGTCATGGACCACAAATTTATAAAAATATCAAATATTTCTATACACCTTATCCCAACAACTAGAAGGCCAAAATCCTACACCATGTAGGAGTGTCATGTTCACTAAATAATATCGTGGGATACATTATTTCTCACATAAATATCTTAAGGAAAACAATTAAATCATAATGATAAATAAATTTGGTCGAGGATAGTGAGCCAAATTGATACTAAAATTTAATTTAGAATTTAAATAAACAAAATGAGGTACTTAGTTGGATTCTTGGGGGGAGGGGTGTGGATGATGTTGAAGAAATTGCAAATCATTTTGTTAATATTTTGAAAATTAGGGTCTTGTCTAGACAAATCCCTTAAAAATTATAAATTGACAATGCTCTTTTATTGTTTTGATTCATGTAATGGAAATGAACTAGTTGGAACATGATAATTAGAATTCATTGCCTTGCCTTGTACTTGTGTTTAATATAGAACAATGCCAAAATATACCATTTAAGAACTTGGTAAGTGAAGGTTATGTTCTTCTTAGTCGAACCATTAGTTCGAGCAACTTAGTGACTATAAACCAAGATCAAAGACAACATACAACATAAAACATATAGTATGTTTAGGATGATGATGCAAATTGATGATAAAATTAAGATACTTTATAATTTTGTTGTGACACTCTCATGCAAATGCTCTTCAAATGATTTCTTGATGGTCTTTACATGATTTCAAAATGAATGATGAATATCTTTCAATACAAAAACATACAAATAAACACAAATATAAATTAGATTATCTTACAACATGTAATATGAGAGAGTCAACAACATTTAGTTTAAATTTAAATCTTAAAAAATTTGAAGATCAAATCTATAACTATAAAAATTGATTTGGATGAGTTTCACATCATATATATTACAAAACTAATCTGAATCAATTCCATACTAAAAATCTAAAAATTAAAATCAATTCTAAAAATAATAAAATTAAAATAATATGATATTATAAACCAAATTATAAGGGAAAAAGCATAGGCATGCAATTATAAGGGAAAAAGCATAGGCATGCAATTATAAGGGAAAAAGCATAGGCATGCAATTTTGACCATTGCAACACATAATTGGATAGAGAAGATTGTAAGATATATGGGTGGAGTATGAAAACAAAATAATAGGACTACCTCGAAAGGGCCGCGTAGGTCCTACATGACTGTGGTGTAGAGGATTCAATTAAATTATAAATTAAAATAAAAAAATTGCTTTTCTGGCTCATATCGTTACACATTTTCACAGAGGGAATCAATGGGTGGCAAGTTGGTGACCATTAAATCATTGGGGAATTCAAAATAATATTTTTGCAGGCCACCTAAATATATATAACAAAGTGAAAAAGAAATGTTGAAAAGCAGAATCCCTTCGTACAGAGTAAGTTGTTCGACTTGTAACAATCTCACAATGAATGTTGTCTGTGAATTTCCTCTCTCTTCTGTGAATTTAGGCAATAAAAATCTCGTATCGGGCTTCGCGAGGACGAAGATTTCAAAGCAGCAAAAGAAATTTAGCTTTTCAGAAGGCCATGTTAAGTTTTGTAGGCTTTTTCTTGGGATCAAAGCAGCTGCTTCTACAATCGAGGCACCGGTATTGTTTCTCTTTGTTCGATCTCTTATATAGAAAATATATTTGTTCTCATAATAGCAAAAAGAGTAATAAATGCATTTTTGGCATGGAATAGTGGAAACAATTCATTTTAGTTAACTGGGTTTGGAATACGAATTACTCATTGGGTTTGAAAAGAAGTTCCTCCTCTTAGTAAATTGGGTTTGAAAAGATATTCCATTTTGTGAATTGGTTATAAAGAATGTTCTTTAAAGTAACTTGGGCTTGTGATAATACAGTTAATGAGTGCAGAATCTTATGGTATAAAATTTAAAAAAGCAATACTTATATTTCTGTTTAGTATGGGTGGTCTTGTTGAAAGAAAAGCGGGAGAATTTTAATGTTTGTTTTAGAAGCTGGGGTAAAATATACTAGAATTTGAAGGTCTTTGGATTTTCTTTGGCCTTGGTAACCTCGGGCTAGTTTATGGATTGCGTTTAACATTGTCATGAGGTAAGCGTGGACTGGGTTACATCACAAGCTCTTGAAATGACCATTGGAGTTATGGGCCACCTTTCTTGTATTGAGGGAATTTTGAACGGAGTCATGGATCTTGGTAGTTTGCTCCATTACTTTTACACCACTGGCCCTTGATACTTTCTATTTGTTTTGGAAATTGGTGCCAAGTAATTCAGAAAGAGTTTTGGAATCTGAAATCTGCTATTCAAGCGCTTGTGTTATTTAAATTTGAGAATCCACTTCTTACTGATTGGGGGCAGAAAAATGTTTCTTCATTTTGCAGGGGTCACAGAAATTTTTAATCAATTAATTATTTATATATAAAATGACTATGATTTACCTTTAGGCAAAAATTGCTTAATGGATATTCTTTTACACAAATTTATATGGAGAAATGAATCAAAGTCTGTCATTGTGCATAGGGAATGGGGAGTTCTTGGACGTAGAAACTTTCTCTGATGGGATGTTTTTCAATACCCTAAGGAGACATCTATAATTCTGTTCTCACTGCGGTAAATATCCAAAACCAGGTTGAATGCCCTTTGTGTCTCACATTATCACAGCTGATTATACCAATCCTGACTATGAAAATAAAATCACTCTGTAATACGTAATAAAGTTACCCATTGGTCAAAGTCACAAGGGCATCATCATTACATATATAATAACTGGTAGGCTTATGGGTAAGTTAATTTGGTGCCTCTTGAGAACCTTAAGAGGACCCTACAATTATAGAAAAGGGTTCCAACATCTGAGGCCAACAAACACACCCTCCAAGTAGAACCTCGCGAGATTTTCATCACCATCTTTTGTTGGCCTTGATTACCAGTCTTAATTCCATTATTTATAACAAATTCTAAGCCTTGATTACCAGTCTTAATTGCACATGTTTCATCACATTTTCTTGACGAATGTCAACCATATTCTTGACCATGTTGTTTATGGCACTGTATAACCTCCTCGAGCATATTCCACATGCCATAGCAACAATAGGATTTACAAGAGTAGCCACAAATTAAACTCTTGTCCACCAATTTTCATCAATAACAAGTTAATGAACTTAGCCACCCTTATTTGATAGAGATTATGTCCAAGGTTCATGCAAACCTCACTTCTTTCATTTCCATAATCAGGCTACCAGGAGCCCAGCTAGCGTTTAAGCAAAATCATAATGCTAAGATTTGAGGTGTATCTTGTCTCAACTACATTTGACAATTCAAACCTAGAGAATTGTTGCAAATTTGGAGGACACTATGAAGGACAAGTTGACAGTTTTATAAGACCTCAATGAATTCTTCCGTCCATTGAATTTATTGGTTTTGAACTTTTAGAAGAAAGTTTAATATCAGGACATTACATGGAGGAAAACAAATGTTTCTGTATATGTTTCTCAGTTTCAAACCTACATATTGCCATAAACAGCACTTACGTCAGGGAATGTTTTTAATAGGACTCACTAGGAATTTGACAACGAAAGCAATTGTCTAATGTCCATAAGTAATCCTTGGGCTTCAGACTTGAAAGATATGTGACGACTTGTTAATGGATCAAATTCAATGATAAGTACCATGCTCATGTCTCAGTTTAGGCCTCCTTACAGACACAGTGTGAATGTTTGTACAATATGCACACATGGCATTCATTCTAGATTATTTGAGAGTATGAAATGGGATCCAAGTGCTTAGCAATCGGTATCTTCTCTTTGACAAGTAGAGTGGTTCAAATCTTCTCATAACCAGGTCTCTATAATTCCCCAAAGTAGGTCAATTCTGTGTAGAAACCAAACCAAACATAACTGACATTCGACGTTGATATGGGTAGTGCTCCAAAGAACTTACTTCAACGTTTCCTCCTTCAACGTCAAACAATTTCTCCAAAGGGTTACCTTTTTTCTTTTGTTTGTCTTGTCCACAGATCTTGATTCTATGGTATTTGATGAAGGAATATATGTAACCTTATATTTTTTTCCCTTTTTCTTAACCCAATCACTTACTCCCTTTCATAGGGCATATGATCTTCTATTTTGATTTTTGTTGTATACTTCTCCATTTCACAGATAACATCTTGAGAAATATTTGAGTCCCCTCTGGATGATGAAACCTTAACAAGTTTTATCACAATTATTGCAACTCCTCTATTGAGGATATCCTTTTCCTGAGGGAAAAGTTTTGTGATGCGCTTAAAATATTGGTAGCTCCTATATACACCAATAATTTTTTGCAGCTGAAATTTCTTGTATAGACTCTATGAAGCTTCCATGAAGAAGAAAGCAAAAAGAAAGGAGGAAATATTGTTTGACATCTGTTCTCACACAATAAACTGTATTGTGAAGCTATAACTTTGTTTAAGAAAGACATCTATTTTTTTTCAAAGAGTTATGATTCGTTTGTGGTGTTATGGAATCTGGTTTTAAGATGTACGATGTAATGTCCCCCTTTTGGGGGTATTCTTTAAAACAACAATATTTCCTCAAAATATGACAATAGATTTATCCAAGATTAAGAAATTTATGATAATAATCAGATCAATAGATTGTAGCACAATACCCAAGGAGTCAAATCATGAATTCCCCGTAAATACTTTCCAAAACTATTGAATTAAAGGACCTCATCCCTAACTCAACAGTGATAATACCAAGGACCCTATCCCTAGCTTGTTAAGGGCATGAAAAGACCCCATCCTTCCTACTCTTAGCCCACCCCGTGAGTTTGGATCTTGTCCGATTTGTAAATACTACCTATAATTCACAATTGATAGCTTGATGCATTTTCTAGACTATCGATTTGTATTTCTTGATGGATTGACTGTTCAATCCTTGAATAATAATTGTATGCTTTTATAAATGATTGCTGTTTGAATCAATTTTCTGCAGTATATTTATTGCTGCATGAATTGATATATGACAATTGACTTCTCACTTGATGCCTTCTCAAATGAATTGATCTCCCTTTTTGTATCTTCCAATTTGAGGGAGTCACACCCCTTCATCAAAACATTGCCTTTGCAAAGAGTTGCATCCCTTCCTAATTAGACGCTTTCTGTAAACTCTTACTCTATTATTTATTTATTATTTTATGCCTTTTGTGGAATTGCTGCTAATAACCTTTCTTTTAATCCTAAACGATCACTCTTTAGAATTGCTGTGATTATTATTTTACTCGCTTATGTTAGACTACAATCACATTTTCCATGAGGTTGCAATTTCCTTCTTGGTGGGGGCATGACAATCTGCTCTTCCCAAGATTGCTTGTCCACAAGCAATTTTAGATTGGGATGATAAAAAATTTCTACTCCTTCGCAAGTGGCGTCCTCCATAGGTAGATTCTCCCATTTAACCAAATATTCCGGAATAACCTTATTTTTTAATTTTTTTTCTCTCATGTCAATTATGGTTTTAGGTTTTAAAATTAATTTTCCTTCATCATCAAGCGGGGGTAACTTAGGACATGCTGTAATATGTTGACCTGGCACCTTCTTGAGGCGAGATACATGAAAAGCATTTTGAATCTGACTTTTGTTTGGTAACTCCAATTCATAAGCAACTTTTCCAATCCTTTATATAATCTTATAAGGCCCATAGAATCGTGGCTTAAGTTTCTCAGCTCCACTTCCCTTGGTAGAGGATTGTTAATAAGGTTGCATGCAATCTAAGGAAGCCTCAATCTCCAACTTCAAATGTTCTTTCAAATCTTCGACGATCGACATACATCTTTTGTTGATTCTGGATGTGATGCAAGTTGTCTTTGAATTTTTTTAAAATATCTACACTTTGTTGCATCAAGTCTATTGCTCCAGAAACTTTGCTTTCAGTAAGAATCAAATCTCCAAATGATACTACCTCATACCCATATAGCTCTTTGAAATGAATTATCCCTATTAATGTATGATGAGTAGTATTGTAATAATATTCTCTAAGATGTAGCCATTTAGCCCAATTTTTTTGCTGCCTTGTGACATAATTCCACAAGTATCCTTCAAGCCATTTATTTACAATTTCAGTTTGCCCATTTGTTTGTGGGTGGTAGCTAGTGCTTGGGGTAAGTTCTGTTTTGGCCAACTTAAAGAGTTCTTGCCAAAATAAACAAAGGAATCAACTATCACTGTCACTAACAATGTTCTTATGCAGCCCATGTAGTTTGAAGATCTCTCTAAAGAAGAGATCGACTACCTGTGGTGCTCTATATTCAGAAGACATTTCATGAAAATGAGCATACTTAGTTAGCCGTTCCACCACCACAAATATACAATCTTTCCCTTGTACCTTTGGAAGTTCTCTAATGAAATCCATTGAAATGCTCTCCCATTTTTGATTTGGTATTGGCAAAGGTTTTAACAACCTTGTTGGAAATGTTTGTTCTACCTTGTTTCTTTGACAAATCATACATTCCTTAATATGCTTCAAAATATCCCCTTTGAGACCTTTCCACAAAAATCTTTCCCTCACTTGTATGTTTTGTAGTAACCCTAATGACCCGCTAATGGAGTGTCATGGTACACCTCATAGTCTTTTCTTTCATTTTCGATCCTGGGATGAGATATATTCTATCTTTATATAAAATGAGCTCCTCCACCACCTTGTACTTATCATCTTGTAGTTTCCCTTCTAATATATCATTTGCTAATGCATCCTTGGCATACTCTACAAGTATTGATTTTTTCCAACCACAAAGATGTTCATCATAGAACATAGGCGAGGTCTTTGTGATAAAGCATCAACCACACCATTATTCTTCCCCTTCATGACCCACTTCTGTTGCCTATCATTTAGATCTTTTTGGTTCAAAAAGTAGCTTAGACTGTTATTGTTTGTTTTGACAATAAATCTTTCACAAAATGGACAAAATGGATAACATTGTATAAGAACTCATTATTTCTTCGAGTTTGTCTCGAGATTTTTGGGACTCGACACTCCTTGAAAAAGCACCTTTCTTAGTCAAATATGTCAATGGAGTAGTTAACTTTGAAAATCCTTTGACAAATCTTCTATAATAAGTACAAAGACCTAAAAATCCCCTTAAATGAGTTAAAGTCCTTGGTCATGGCCAATCTACTATTGCCTTGATCTTTTCTTCATCCACACTAACTCCTTGAGCATTGATCTTGTGCTCCAAATACAAAATTTCGTCCACTCCAAACTCACATTTGGACGCTTTAGCAAATAGTGATTGTTGTTCAAATATCCCTACGACTTCATCAATAAGCCTCAAGTGATCCTCCCAAGTTTTATTGTAAATCAATATATCATCAAAGAACACCAAAATAAATTTCCTTAACTGTTTGTTGAATATGTGGTTCATGTAGGATTGAAATGTGGTTGGGGCGTTGGTTAGTCCAAATTGTAAGGCTAGAAATTCAAAATGCCCAAAATGACACCTAAAAGTTGTTTAAGAAACATCCTCACTCCTTATTCTTATTTGATGATGTCCGAAATGTAAATTGATCTTAGAAAAGTATATTGCACCATAAAGTTCATTTGTTAGTTCATCAACCCTAGGGATGGGATATCGATTCTTGATGTTTTTTTTATTAAGAGCCCTATATCCACACACATCCTCATAACACCATCTTTCCTTTTTACCAAAACTACGGAAGAAGCAAAGGGGCTAGAACTAGGTTGTATATGCCCCATCTCAAGTAGCTCCTTAATAATTGTTTTTTCAATTTCTTCCTTATATTTCTTTTGGTGGCAGTAAGGTGTGGTAATGATAGGTTTTGCCCCTTCGCCTAATTCAATGGTATGCTTAATACCCCTCTTAGGAGGTAGTCTCGATGGAATATCACCAAAAACTCTCTTATGCTTGTCTAGGATATAGATTGAATATCAACATGTATAATTTTCCCTCTTTTGGACAAAGATCCGCCAAGGGTCATACATTGTGCCGCCCACTCTACTTGCCCATGCCTAAAATCTCTTTCCATCCTTTTTGATGTCACCACCCTTGGAGACCCATCCGATAGGTCTTGTAGAAATACTTTCTTGCCATTGTGTTGGAAACATAGTTCCATCTTTTGAAAATCTTGATAGTACCTACCGTAAGAATGTAACCATTGAATGCCCAAAACCACATATGTATCTCCCATGTTTACAACATAGAAATATTCGCTGGTATGGTGTCTTCCCGTAGAAATGCCATTGTGTTGGAAACATAAGTCCATCATTTGAAAATCTTGATAGTACCTACCATAAGAATGTAACCATTGAATGCCCAAAACCACATATGTATCTCCCATGTTTACAACATAGAAATATTTGCTGGTATGGTGTCTTCCCAAGGTAATGTTTAGTTGACATTGGATTCGTTGTGTGCACAAAGTAGTGAAACCATCTGCCATGACTACCTTGAAATCTTCAAAATATTCAGATTTTAACTTTATCCTCATTACTAAACCTTCATCAGTGAAGTTACGTGTAGCACCACTATCCACTAAAACAATCACTTTTTGTCCTTGTAAAACATTACAAATTCTAAAGGGGTGATACTTGGGTGCCCCTGAAAGTGTGGCTAATGTACCATTTGTAAACTCTTCATCATCTTGTTTCCTCTTCTTCCTTTCGGGTTTAAATTCTCTTTCCTTAGATTCATCATCCATTATTGCTTCTACATAGTAGACTTGTCCCTTCTTGGAGCATCAATTACTCAACTTCCATGGTTCTCTACATTGGAAACATAAGTTCTTTCAAAGCTCTTGCAAAGATTCTTTCTCCTTGTTGGATGGAGGAGGTAATGCTTTTGGTTTCCAATTATCCTTGGCAAAGGGTTGCTTGTGTGACTCCTTGTGGTAGGTTTTGTTTTTAGTTGTCGAGCCTTCCAAATTCAAGGCCCTTCGAATAGCATCTTGTAATGATGATGGTTCAAAAGCTCAAAGCAATCCTCCAAGTGTTCAGAGAGTCCTTAAATAAATAAAAACTTGAGTCTACTTTCGGTAATATTTGACGCCATGATGAAGATCCTTTGGAATTTCATTACATATTCTTCCACGAAACCTCGTTGTCTTAGGCATGTTAACTCCCCAAAATGCATCTTTGGGTTCTTCCTATCAAACCTTTCTACAAGTCTTTGTGTAAAGTTGTCGTATGTTACAGTGAAATGATTCCCTTGTGTGATTAGTCCATGATGCCACCATTCATGTGCTATTCCCTCTAAGTGAAAAATGGAAAATTTAATAGCTTTGTCTTCCATCATGGGACTAAGAGAAAGATAAGTATTGAGTTTTTGAACCCATGCTTGGGTAGTGACCTTCCTTGGACCATCAAAAGTGGGAAGAGTCATCTTCCTTACTCTTTGTCGTAAATCTTTGTTGGGCTGCCTTCCTTCTCTTCTTGAGGTATTTCTTGACATTGCATTTGAATATTCTTTAAATGGAATATGCTGTAAAATGCCCACTCAATTTTTTTTTGATTTTTAATATCAAATACAATGTAACCATGCACCCGTTAAGGTTAGCTTCAAAACCAAAATGATGCAGAATAGTAACTCTAACCAATAATGCGTCCTACGACTCGATGAGGGAGGAGGGGCGGGCATATGGTTAGAGGATCCCTAGGATCTAATTAACTCAATAACTGGACTTATTACAATTGAGAGAAAAGAATTAAACTCAACACCAAGAATGTTCACCAAGATCCTTGGAAGGCGAGGTGATAGCATATGGCGGAGTACTAATTACAAAATTGAAAAGAACTTAGGCGGATAACCAGCCATGAGAGATTTTCCACACTTCCACTTAATTAGTGGGGGGAATGAAATTACAAATAAACAATTCATCCGCTGCGGCAGGCATCCACTCAACAGTGGGAATTCTCCACTTATCAGTGGGTGATAGATGTAGATACAATTAATTTCCTCCACACTGGCGTTAAACCATCCAGGGGTTACAATGTGTTTGCATTAGAAATCACAAGTAATTGCAATAATAATATTGGTTGGATTAGTACTACAAATTCACAACCTTACAACTGAGATAATTTGCAAATTACGAGTGTTACAACAATAGAATGAATGCAAATATATGAAGGATGAATATAGCAATGTTTAGAACTCCCAAGGACTGTAAATGAAGCCAAAATCTGAACTTAATGAAGTCTGATAACAATAACCAGCAGACTGAAACTATGAACCAACAAGCTGGAAATCAAATAAATGCTCATAACTTCATGAATTTACCTCCGAATTGATTGAAACGAAGTGCAAAGAGCTTCTAGGAGGATGGTGCCCAAAATCAGATCATGAAACTGCATCAAAACAACCTTATTTATTTGGCACGAATTCCAATGCCAAGCAAAAAGGTACGACTTGGCTGAAAGGGCTATTTGGCTCTTAAAATTCAGATTCTTCAAAATAAAATCTCATCTTCTATGAGAAGGGCCGCCCAAGGTAAACAAACATGAATCATCAATGCTCAAAACACAATAAAATTTATTCAAAAAGCTGCTAACAAAAATCAACTTCAGTTGTATAAACACCAGAAACATACAAACTGAAAATATCACCAAAATTCTCCAATTTTGAAGCTCAATCTGCTAGTCTGGATGAGAAGCAACAATAATACCAATTAGGTGTTATCGTTCAAACATGAAATCGGATAAGAACTAGGAGGTAAACATCCCTCAAAGTGAGAAACAAGTTGTCATTTCGACAGCATAACAATAGCATAAAACATTCGATACCAAATGCTGGAGCAAAGCTTCACTTTTATAGAAATAGTGATGACTCTTCAGATTCCAAGAATGGGATGCCCAAAAGTCATTTGAAATATTTTCAAATTCAAAAAATATAAAATTCCTCCAAAGTGGCGTCCAACTTCAAGGCATTAGAAAGCTTTTAATAAATGTGTTAATTACTCCTTAATGAAGGCGTCCCCCTTCATGACCACCTTTTAAACACAACTTGTAGTTATTTCACTAGGCCAAGGGGTCAACTGAATAATATAACATTAATACCTTTAATTTAACTTTTCACCAAATAAAGCTTTTAAGCAAGAATTGAAAATCACTTTGTTGCTCCAACTGAAGAGAAAACTAATTGAAGTGCTGACAATTGAGATACTGCCAAAAATAGAATTTACTATAAGTAGTAAATTATGAGAAATGCCACAAAACCTCCAAACAAGGAAACCCTGATTTCACCTCAGTGAGCCTACAGGCCTCCGGAATAGGCTGAAGAGCTACAAAACTGATCACTGACTAGAAGGGGACATTACATATGCCTTCTAAGGTCAGGATCAATTCTTGAATATTCTTCCACACATTCATCAATGCCATTTGCTGCCATGTTGGGTTCTTTTTCTTCTTGTGATTGCACCTCTCTTGGTAAGAATGTAGGCCTTGTCACTCTAGTTGAAGATCTTAATGGAGTCCTATTGTTGTTCTTGGAGTGGTTTGAATTAATTTCTCTTCCATTGGTTTGGTTAGGCCTAAGAGTGTTGATTGTATTATTCATGTTTTGAATTGCTTGGAGAAGCAATTGTGTTGTTTGTTCTTGTCTCTCCATGTAAACTTTCAATTCATTTACTTGATTTCCCTCAAGATCACCCATCTGATTACCTTGACTTGCTTCTAGCTTTCTCCTTTCTCTTTCCAAGGCTCTTTGAGCTCTTCGGCTCAATTTCATATACTTATTTTTTGATCCTTAGGCTGGTAGGATCAAAGCTCTGATACCAATTGTAATGTCCCCTTTTTGGAGATATTCTTTAGAACAACAATATTTACTCAAATTATGACAATAGTTTTATCCAAGATTAAGAAATTTATGATAATAATTAGATCAATAGATCATAGCACAATATCCAAGGAGTCAAATTGTGAATTACTCGGAAATACTTTGCAAAACTATTGAATTAAAGGAATCCATCCCTAACTCAACAGTGACAATACCAAGAACCTTGTCCCTAGCTTGTCAAGGGCATGAAAAGACTCCGTCCTTCCAACCCATAGCCCACCCCATGAGCTTGGATCCCGTCTGATTTGCAAATACTACCTAGAATTTAAAATTGATAGCTTGTTGTATTTGCTAGACTATTGATTTGTATTTCTTGAAGGATTGATTATTCAATCCTTGAATAATAATTGTATGCTTTTATAAATGATTGCTGTTTGAATCGATTTTCTGCAGTATATTTGTTGCTGCATGAATTGATATATTTCAATTGACTTTTCACTTGATTCCTTCTCAAATGAATTGTTTTCCCTTTTTATATCTTCCAATTTGAGGGAGTCAGACCGCTTTATCAAAACAGTGCCTTTGCAAAGAGTTGATTAGGTACTTTCTTTAAACTCTTAATTTATTATTTTTTATTTTATTCCTCTTGTAGGATCGTTGCTAATAACCTTTATTTTAATCTTAATCAATCACTCTTTAGAATTGCTGTGATTATTATTTACTCGCCTATGTTAAGACTGCGATGACATTTTACATGAGGTTGCGATTTCCTTCTTGGCGGGTGTATGACATACGATTTATTCTATGGGAATGGTCTCATCAATATCAAGGGGGGTGTTTTATTGTGGTATCAAAGAAATTTTATGTTATGACTGTGTAAATGAAAACCCCTTTTCTTAAATTTGAGTCTTGACAGACACATGTCAAATAATTAATATTTAATAATAAATGTAATATTAGTGATGTTATTTAATAACAAACATAGTGTTAGTAATATCTTTCTTTTTTTGATCAGTATGCTGCTGCCAAGGAGCAGCTCCCTTTCTATTAAAGCTTGGAAAAAAATACATCTGCTTGCAAAGGGCTCAATTTCAAAACATAGGAGTTTTATGAGCCATAAAGGGAAGTATCCCTTCAATAACTTCCGCCAATCAATCCAGCTAATTTCAAAACATAGGAGTTCTTTCCAAATATGCCACTGTAAGAGAAGGGGAGGAAATCCAAAGCCCAACCCAAAGAGCATTCTAATGCGAACGAGGCCATCCACAAAGGAACTCCTTGATATCATCCTGCTGCAGCCCATGCCAACCAAGCATGTTTTGAAGCCAATCCCAACATATAGAGACAAATGAACAAATGAGAAGAAGGTGATTGGTAGTCTCTTCATGCCTTTTGTATAAAGGGCATTGATTAGGACTGAAAATTCCCACAATGTGCAACTGATCGCCAGTCAATATTTTCTTATGCAAAGTTTATAATGTCCCATTTAATTCTGTAGCCTATGCTTCAAAAGAAATCAATGAAGATAATTAATTTTACACCAAATTGGCAATAAATAAAGATTAAGTTGTTAAGAATGGTCAACCAACATATGAAAGGTTGTTTCCCTTGAGCAAGATAAGGTATATAAAGAAGGTAGATCTAGAAGGAAAGTGGGGGTGAGGAATTATTATGACTGATTACTAGTAATAAACAACGGCACTAACAAATTTACTTATTTAAAATTAAATGATTGTTCTCCAAATGCAGCGATGAAGAGTTGTAACTATTGAGGTGAAGAGGTGTGACTCCCTCAAACTTGAGATATAAAAGGGAGAGCATTTCATTTGAGGAAGGGATGCATAACATCATTCAATCAATCAATTAAAAATAAATATTATGTGACTCCTAATGTGAAAATTTTGTGAGTCTTAATGTCAAAGGTTGTGACTCCTTCAAATATGAAAGATTGTGACTCCTTCAAATATGAAAGGTTGTGACCCCCTCAATAATAAGATATAAAGGGAAGATCATTTCCTTGTGGAGAAGGAATCAAGTGGAAGTGGTGATTGGAAAAAGGAAAATAAGAAATTGGAATATAAGATATCTATTGGAAATAAGTATTGTTTCAGCAAGGATATTATTGGGAAGTAAGTTTGAGAATGTAAATTAATAATAGCTATATATATATATATATATATATATATATATCATAATTGCATAATGATATTTTGTTACCCATTTTAATATAGTAGATTCCTTTAGCAATCTATTTTGAATTTATAAAAGTGTTTTGCAAATAGGGAGGCTGATCAACCTTCTGAGTTCATGAGAGATGAAGTACCGACCTCTCCTTCATCAAGTATGCCACCCCCAAAATGGAGCACTTGTGGGTTGGGAGGCATATGAGTGCTCTTGGGCTTGTTAAGGAAGGCAGTCTTCATGCATCTTATCAAGCACGCCACCCTTGAGATGGAGTGCTTGTGGGTTGGGAGGCGAATGAGTTCTCCTGGGCTTGATCAAGGAGGATGGAGTGCCTCCAAGGTGGATTGACTGATGGAGTGGATTTGAGATCCTGCCATGTTTGTGGGTCGGGAGGTGGATGAGTGCTTCTAGGCTTGAGGGTCTTCTCAAGTATGCCACCTCTGAGATGGAGCGCTCGTGGGCCAGGAGGCGTATGAGTGCTCCTAGGCTCGAGGGTCTTCTCAAGTACGACACTTTGAGATAGATGGAATGCTCTTGCAATACAAGGACAACCATCCTTGAGATTGCGGTTGCAAACATTTCTAGAAAATTCCTAATATTATTGACTATAGGAATATGCCTTGGAATAACCATTAATGATAATAAGATATTTTGAATTCAATGAACTATAGAGCTAACTATCATGATGTTTTAGCTATGGTGTATTGCTCTCAATATTATGATATTTCATGTATTAATTTGAATGTTATCGTAAAGTTGATACTCGTTATTACTAAGTTTTTAGTGATTCTTATTGTTTTGTAGGCCTAAATTTAAGAATATCCCAAAAGGGGACATTACAAAGTTGTCCAAGTGAATGTACTAGTCTTAGGCAACACAAGTTTGTCCCAACATGGTGCAGGAGCACCCATGGGTCTAATGGACCTAGAATGTTTGGTTGTGTTTTGTTTCTTGTTTTTGTGTTAGAATAAGGTCCTAAGGACCATTTCAATGCTTTGTAATAGGTCTCCTAGGTTTGTGGTGGATTTTGGTCTTGGTGACCAACTCTTTGTATAAAAAAGGACTCCATCCTCCTTTTGTAAGTCTAGTTCACCTCGGAAAATTAAGAAATAAGGATGCTTTGGTGTATCTTGACACTTGAGGGGAGTCACCTTGCTTAATTGAGTGGGCTTGGATGCCTTTCATATAGTTTGGAGGCCTCTTTGTAGGCGAATTGACGAAAGTTGGTTAAATTACCTTAATTAGGCATTAAAGAGTAAAAAATGAAGTCTAATTATGTTTCCAACAGCCAACTGATTCAAATGGCAGTTGGAGGACGTTGGAGGGAGTTAGGAGGATTCAAATATGCCTCTCTTGGTCGAGGCAAGGTTGTTGAACTAGTTTGGAAGGAGTCTCAAAGAAGAAGTTGCTGTTTTTTGAGTTTTTCATAAAGAAATTGCTGATCCCGTACGTTGTACGGCTTGTACGTGTTGTTCCACACTCCAAGACTATAATGGCTGGAAAGGTAATGGAATAAGCTTTCTTTTGGCATTGGAGCAGTGAGATTTCATTAAGAATTGAGTGAGATATCCCCATTTTACTACCGGGTGGTCTCAAACCCCATGTTTTTCCTGTAGAATTTGCTGATCCCGTACTTGGTACGGTCTGTATGTTTTGTTTTATGCTTGAAGAGTGTAATGGTTGGAAAGGTAATTGAATAAGCTTTCTTTTGGAGTTGGAGTGGTGAGATTTCATTGAGTAATAAAAGAGATATCTTAATTTTACTCCCGGGTGGTTTGAAAACCCTTAAAATCAAGGTTTTGAGCAAAATATGGATGCATCTTCCATTCCCACGCTGTAGCATTGCCAAATATTGGTGGGATGGAAGGTATGAGGGTGTACTATTATGTCCTAGAGGTCTTGGAGAATGGCAGACACTTTGGAGGAAAATGGTGCAATGTTTTGGCTTGACATCTCTATGTGGCAAGCCCATTTTACAAGCAAAAAAATGAGTTTTTGCTTGATTTTGAAGAATCTGTTTGAAGGGAACTTAGGAATGATGGTAACACGTGTGGAAAACTTGTACGAGTTCGTTTTTTGGCTTTGGGGTGAAGGGGAGAGCCTAGGTAATCAAGACCCAGGTGTAGGTCTGTGAATTAGGCCTCTTGGAGTAGTGGTAGAAAGGGCCATTGTGAGTGATGCCTTAACAGTCAAGAGGAAAGGTTTTGGAACTTTGTAGGGGTCCATTTTGGATGTCTGGATCCATAGGTTTGGTGTCTTGAAAGTCCTCCATGTGGGTTTTATATTGACTGTCCTACCGAGTAAGGCTACTAGCCTTGTGACAAAAAGGGGTCTAAATCACCATACTGTTGGGTGTTTGTTGAAACCTAAGTGATAGAGGGTCTTTGCCATCATAGTTGGGTGTTTGCTGTCCCTGCCACTCTGCAACACAACACAACTTGCTTGGCCAATCATCTGCATTTAGCTTTAGTTGTTGAACTTGATATCCCAACTTAGCAAAGTAGTTTATTGATCTTGCCTCACACCAGATAATAATGTCCTCTTTGTTGTTAATTACTATTTTACATTGCTCCAACTTCACTATGAGTACCAATTTGGATTCATCATTGATTGGGAGATCCTTGACATCCATCCAACTTTATCCCTTGTCTTCATGTTTAGTATAATCTACCACCGCGGATCCATAATGATGCACCAAACTCTCTTGACACTCTCTAAGAATCATGTCTTCTATGAGTGGTCGGTGACCATTCCATGAATCACACCAAAAGTTAGCCTTCCTACTGTTAATTATTTTCCAAGTTAGATGCTCAATGATTTTAGATGACATTCCCACAAAAACTTCCAGACATGGGAACTAGCTAGGGCGTTAGCAATAGAAATAATTCTATTGGGATTATTATTATCTAGGTATTTACTTTGTAGAACCTTGCACTGTAGCTTATTCAACGAAGAATAGGGGTCCTGTACCTGTTTGGAACCAAGAGATCTGTTTTGAATTGAGATTTCTGATCCTTGTTCCACCATTCCTGACACTCAGTTGAGCAATGTCCCAGTGGAATAGAGGTGCACACTGCACGTCATTAAAGCCTTCCCATAAAAAACTCTTCATTGCATTGCCAAACTTTGTTGATGTCTTTCGAGTGAGTTGCATACATGACATGGTATCAACAAGCACTGCCTTTATCATTGTAATTTGGCTTGCCAAGGTGAGCCAACGACGCCAAGCAATAGCCCTAGAATCACGTTTATTCATTACATCCTGCCATAGGGAAGATTTTGTAGCACCTTTGAACACGAGAGCACTGAGATATTTAGTTGGAATGGTATCAATTGTGAACCCCCAAAATTTGCAATTCTTCTCATCGTAATTTATTTTATTAATTAATTGTTCTAATAATGTTACATACTGGTCTCGGGTATACTTTATCGATTCTTCTTCCCACATATTGGACTGGCTGAAAAGAGTGGTGTCATCCGTGAATTGTAGATGAGTAATTGAATCTAGATTTCTTGCCACTTGCACATTGTAATGTTCCCAATTTCGACCTACGCTCTTCATTTGGATTTAGCCTATTTCCGAAAATCCATAGGCTCCTCAAATGTGCAAATTAGGATTTCCTATTTTATAGGGTTTCTGAAGAAGGTTTGCATGAATGAGGATTGTGGTTTCTTTCTAGGTTTTTCAGAGAGCTTCACAGTGCTATGACATGTGAAATCATCGAGCAAATTTTCTGAATTTACTAATTTTAGTAAGTTCTATTTTTGGCAGTGCCATCTTGGGCAGTAGCATCAGTAGTCAGCTCAGTTTCCATTTCGGGCAGTGCAGTTTGGAGCATATTTGGCCTTCAACATTTTGAGGCTCATTTTGGGTAAAATGATTTATTCTAAGTCATTAATGTTTTAATTTCTTATTGGCCCCCTTGGTCTAATATTAACGACTTTAAGTTGTTTTAAAAGGTGGTCTTTGAGGGTGGATGCCTCATAATTCAATATTTCATAATGTTTATTAAATGTTTATGAGCCTTGGACGCCAAAAAGAGGGAGAATTAATTATATTTTTAAAAGAAAACATTTCAACATATTTGGGCGTCTCTTTTGGAGGAGAAAAATGGAAACTGAAAAGCCAACAGTCACCTCAAAAGTTGTAAAAGCAAGCCTTGCTCCAACTTTGAGCATCTTTGAAAATGTTGTAAAGTTATGTTGCTGAATTAATTTCAGAATCCGGCTAAGGGAGAGCTTAGCAATTCTACTCCATTCTTCGGGCTTGAAACTATGGTCTTCTAGATGGTTGATTGAGAGTGTGCTTCACCCAAAAATGCACATTGAGCTTCAATGTTGAAGATTTAGATGTTATTTTCAGTTTCTACGTTGCTGGTGTTCATAAAGCTAAAGTTGAATTTTGTTAGCAGCTTTTTGAATAAATTTAATCTTGTTCTGGGTATCGATGCATTGTGATTCTAGACCACTGGCGCCCCTTTCCACAAAAGATGGGAATTTAATTTAAAGTATTTTATTTTATCTTGCAAAATCGCCCTTTTCAGCAGGCCGTACCATTTCAAGATGCATTGGAGTTCATGCTAAATAATTGGTGGAGTTTTGATGCAATTTTGTCATTGCACATTGGGCGCCTATCCTCCAGGGAGTCATTGCAATTCGTTTCATTCAATTTGGAGGTATATTTGGAGAGTTTTGAGCATTTCATTGAGTTTCTGTTTGCTGGTTGATTATTTTTAGTTTGCTGGTTTGAGAAATCAGTGCTTTAAGTTCAGATTTTGGTTGGGTTTTCAATAATTCAGAAGGGTATCATTAAAAGAGGTCATCTTCTATCAATTGTGCTTTGAATTCTATTGTAATCACTTGTAATTTGCAGTAGTTTCTTACATTGTAAGATTGTTAACAGTAGTACTGTTTCAATCATTCTTTACTGCTTTACTTATGCATAATTCCTCACATATGTAACCCTTGGATGGTTTACCGCCAGTTCGGAAAAAGAACTCAATATATTTCTCTCGTTTTGTACCCACTAAAAAATGGTGAATTCCCACTTACGAGTGGATGCTTGCTACAATAGATGAATTGTTTGATTTGTAATTTCATTCCCCCCACTAATTAAGTGGAAGTGTGAAAATCTCTCATGGTTGGTTCACCGCCTAAGTTTATTTCAATTTTGTAATATGCACTCCGCCATATGCTATCACCTCGTCTTCCAAGGATCTTGGTGAACATTCTTGGTGTTAAGTTTTATCTTTTCACTTTCAGTTGTAACTAGTTTCAGTTATTGAGTTACTCAACTCCTAGGGATCCTCTGACCATATGCCCGCTCCTACTCCCTCATCAGGTCTTAGGGCGCATTCTTGGTTAGAGTTACTGTTCCACATCGTTTTGGTTTTAGAGCTAACCTTAACGGGTGCGTGTTGCATTGTAATCGAGATTGAAATCAAGGAAAAAATTGAGTGGGTATTTTTTAGTGGTATCAGAGCCTGTTTTCCTACCATCTTGTGTGTTCAACGCTTCAGTGATAGAGGTATTAGATTCTACATCAGAGGTGAGCACAGAGTTCAGTTTCAGTGGCCTGAGATTGATGCTTTTTTAGAGGTTTTGAAGAACCAAGAAACTCATTTTGCTCCATCAGTAATGCTTGTAAAGAAGAAAGATAATTTTCTACGTGTGTGTGTTGACTATCGTGCATAAAATCAACAGTTACTAAACCTATGGGCAGTTTTGAGTTCAGTTTTGAAGTTGGCGGTTAGGCATGGCTATTGATGAAGAGATAAAATTGGGAGAGACTCTCTATATGGCTGGAAAATGACTTCACAAAGAATTTCAGTCAAGGGAAAATGAAGAGAAAATTCTTCATTTGATAGAACAATGTTTGAGACAAGTGAAGCAATCACATTCTGAGGTGATGCAGCTTGTGTTAGCACCTGTTGTAACCTTTATAAATCAGCCCTATTGGCTGAGGCATCCAAATGAAGAAACCAAATTGCTGATTTCTTCTTGCTTTATGGAAGTGATAAGAATTGTGGAACCACAATTGCCCTATGATGAAGAAACCATGAAGATCATATTAAATATGATAGTGGAGAGTTTCCAAGATTTGGATGAAACTGGGAGTGGTTTGTTTCCAAGGAGAGTTGTTTTAAAAACATTTTCAGAAGTAAGAACTTGCATTCTTTTGATAGAATTGGAGATGGAAAATCAGATTTACCATTTGTTTGATTATTTATTCACTTCAAATAAGAGTGAGCAAGAAAAGGGGGTGTTTGCAGCTGTTAAAAATGTTCTAATTGACACCATCAAAGAAGCTGATACTCTTCCCAAAAGTGTCCTAGTCCTTCTCAAGAATGCCTTTGAACGAGAAGAGTAGATTTCTCCAACTGTTGATTTGTCAGTCAAATAAATTTTCAGTCAATGTGAAAAAAAATTGAAGCTATTTTTGAAGAAGAATGTTGAGGACAAAGAGGAGATTTCTGAAGCTAAAGAGGAGGATGAAAGGTGGAATCTCTTCGAATTCATAGCAAATGTTCAAGGAGTTTCCATTCATCCTGCGGTAGAGAACAATGAGTCAACCGGTGTTAAGGAGCCTCAAGTTGAAAATCCAAGAGAAGAACTTCTAGAAACAAGAGTTGACATGAAGTTGCATGATGAGATCATAAGTGCAGATCCAAATGAAGGAGTTCGGTTGGTAGAAGATATGTGTTCAACCAACGAATTGCCTTTTCACAATTCGGGAGAATGCTGGTTTGAAAGCCAAAAGAAAGAGGAAGCCGAAGTCCCTTTCCACTACAAAGTTGATTTGATCGACTCCCTTGAATCATGTGTAGAAAACAATGTGGAAAGAGATGTTTCTAGTAGTCATAAGGCAGATTTTTCTTCACCTGAAAACAAGCTAAGGCAAAAAGCTAAGGAATTGGAAGGTACTATGGATGGAATGACGAAGAGTGTTCATCACATGCGAGACAAGTTGAGGAATACAGCTCAAACCATTTTTAAATCTTCATCCATCAAAGTTGTGCTACAACATCTCAGCCAACATATGAAGATTGCAGTTCAAGTTCACAAACTGCTGAAAATGGAATTCAAGTTCTGTCAAAGCATGATGAATTGCATCGGCATGTTGAAACTTTGATTTATGTTGTGCCTAGAGGAGAAGATGTATGTTGCATCTCCATTATTGATATAAAATTCATTAAGTTTGCCTCAAGTTGAAAATCCAATAGAAGAACTTATAGAAACAAGAGTTGACATGAAGTTGCATGATGAGATCATAAGTGCAGATCCAAATGAAGGAGAAGTTCGGTTGGTAGAAGATATGTGTTCAACCAGTGAATTGCCTTTTCACAATTTGGGAGAATGCGGGTTTGAAAGCCAAAAGAAAGAGGAAGCTGAAGTCCCTTCCCACTACAAAGTTGATTTGACCGACTCCCTTGAATCATGTGTAGAAAACAATGTGGAAAGAGATGTTTCTAGTAGTCATAAGGCAGATTTTTCTTCACCTGAAAACAAGCTAAGGCAAAAAGCTAAGGAATTGGAAGGTATTATGGATGGAATGACGAAGAGTGTTCATCACATGCGAGACAAATTGAGGAATACAACTCAAACCATTTTTGAAATATTCATCCATCAAAGTTGTGCTACAATATCTCAGCCAACATATGAAGATTGTAGTTCAAGTTCACAAACTGCTGAAAATGGAATTCAAGTTCTGTCAAAGCTTGATGAATTGCATCGGCATGTTGAAACTTTGATTTATGTTGTCCCTAGAGGAGAAGATGTATGATGCATCTCTATTACTGATATGAAATTCATTAAGTTTGCCTCAAGTTGAAAATCCAAGAGAAAAACTTCTAGAAACAAGAGTTGACATGAAGTTGCATGATGAGATCATAAGTGCAGATCCAAATGAAGGAGAAGTTCGGTTGGTAGAAAATATGTGTTCAACCAGCGAATTGCCTTTTCACAATTTGGGAGAATGCTGGTTTGAAAGCCAAAAGAAAGAGGAAGCTGAAGTCCCTTCCCACTACAAAGTTGATTTGACCGACTCCCTTGAATCATGTATAGAAAACAATGTGGAAAGAAATGTTTCTAGTAGTCATAAGGCAGATTTTTCTTCACCTGAAAACAAGCTAAGGCAAAAAGCTAAGGAATTGGAAGGTACTATGGATGGAATGACAAAGAGTGTTCATCACATGCGAGACAAGTTGAGGAATACAACTCAAACCATTTTTGAAATCTTCATCCATCAAAGTTGTGCTACAACATCTCAGCCAACATATGAAGATTGCAGTTCAAGTTCACAAACTGCTGAAAATGGAATTCAAGTTCTGTCAAAGCTTGATGAATTGCATCGACATGTTGAAAATTTGATTTATGTTGTGCCTAGAGGAGAAGATGTATGTTGCATCTCCATTACTGATATGAAATTCATTAAGTTTGCCTTGGAAGAAATCAAATCAAGTCTTTTGCACATCCTTCGTGTTAAAGACAAAGTGACTAAAATTGCTGACAAGGCATTGGAGTGGAACGAGCTTACTAAAAATAAGTTGCAGGAAGTGCATGAGGCTCTAATTGAAGCAGATAATTAGATTTCTGTTGTTCAATATTCATTGGAGCAAGAAAACAAAAGTAGAGCTGAGGAGCTTCAAAAAATTCTTGATGAGCTTGATCTCATACAAGAAACATATGATTTGGAATGTTGTCTTGAGAGACTAAAGCATTCAAATTCTCATCAACAAGTTTTTCAGACTTTTGATAATCTCTTGTATGAGGAAGGCCCTAGTAAGGTTTATGTAAATCCTCTTTTTGAAAATGATGAAGGAATTGCTTCACGGATTATTAAAGGAGGAAATTTCAGTTTGTCTTCTAGCATTGGAGAGTTGATACGTGAGTTGCATGAAGTTGAATCTATTGCTGCTCCTAGTGCATCCATTTAGCAAGAAATGGTAACTCTTGGATCACAAGGAAATGAAGACGTTCTTTTTGATCAACAACATAGAGTTGATTGGCGCAATGATGAGGACTTTATTTATTATTTGATGAGGGTGCTTGTGAGGTTCTTGTCAGATTTCACTATGTCACCATCTTCTCTTAGAATAATTGATTCTAGAATTGAATTTAATGAAGGATTCATGGAATCTTTCTGGAAATACATGACAAAAGATTTTGGGTTCAATTTCTTCAATGAACATTGGTTTGTTGAATACTTCTTGGAGTTCCAAGAAGTGTTTATTTAGATGGAACAAGAGAATCAGAGGATTAATGTGAGAACACTTTTCCGTCTGAGAAATGGTTCTTCATTGTGGATGGTATGAGATCTTGACATTACTTGGCAAGAGGGTAATATTGGAAATTCCTAGCATTACTTGGCAAGAGGCTAATATTGAAAATTCTAAAAGGGATAAACCAACACATTGGTTTCAAAATGTTGTTGAGATCATTAGCTCTTGTGTTGGGACTTGTCTCCAATTGAAAGTTAGTATTTGGGATCCCAATTATTTTTTTATGAAGAATGGTATGCATAAAAAAAAGGTTGGTTGGAGAGATAAGTGTAAAAATTTCAGTTCTAAGATTGCTGCTATCTTCTTTTTCTATCAATGGATCATTATTTCTGATCATAAATTGGTGTTCTGGGATGGAAATATGATTCCGAAGATGGTTTGTGGTGGCATTGGGACCTTTATTGAAGAAGCCACCAGCCTTGTTCATGAGCAACTATGTCAATTTTAATGAGAAATTCTTTTGTTGCAGCTGCTGTTTACCTTCTTGGATGCTGATTTCCCAAAAATCAGATTTCAAGATAATTGTTCCAGACCTGTTTGATAGTTGGTTATCTCATTTTCAGGTTTCTCCATCTCATGTTTGGACTGAATGCATGCCTCAAATGAGCAAAGGAATGATTCATAATGGTCAAATCTCTGGCATGAGTAGTTCATTGATGATTGACAGTGGATTTCTTGTTACCAACTCATACATTATTGTTTGGGGCAGCGAGCTATTAGTTAATTTGTAATGTCCTTTACCCAGTTTGCCCTAAAATTCACTTGTAGATTAGGTTTAGGGTTTCTTCTTTCCAAATGAATGTTCTTTTTAATGAAGTAATCTTGGTTTGAAATCGGCATTCACCATATTAACAACATTTCCACATACACATTTATCTGTTAGCATTAATATCTAAAAATCCAAAATATAAGCATAATCATAAATGCAATTTAACAAGCAAGAGGAGTGTCATGGGTGGATCCGCTCTGAAGCCCTTGTGTTAGGCACGGGAGGTTGTCTACCACAATCCTCCTTTCCTAAAGGCTTAGTACTTGCATTCTCCACTCATGGCAACACCTCGGAAGACACTCGCTCTATTAGGAGAAAAGAACCATAAAGTCCATAGTGGTCTCAAGGCCTACCACCCCATGGCCGCAACAAAATCCTTAAGTGGAATCCCCACCCCTCCATAGCCGTAGCCGAATCCTTAAGTGGGGTTTTTAGGCACCACTCACCCATGGTTCGCCCTCCCTAATAGAGTACATGCACAGAGAAGACAATCTTTTAAACAATCAAATACATTTGCATTTATCATTGATTCTCTTAAGTCAATATCACTATCATTATCATCATAATACTAAAGAAAGCATTACACCAATAATCAAATTAGCCATATCTATTTCTTATATTCAAAATATGCTAAATATTATTGCTAAGTGAATACATCACCTAAGTTGTTGTATCTTTCCACGTTTTCTAATTCCTTACTTGCCTCCTTCAACCTTATACTAGAGTGATCATAGGATGAGGACAATTCATAAAGATACATAATCTACTTATGCCTATGTTAAAAGAGTCATCATTCTTATATGACTTAATAATTGTTGCAAGTATCATTTTATATATTCATTTTCATATATATATATCTAATTACCTCTACATATACATATTTTCCATATATAATATATTTATTTATTTATATATACTATATATATTTGTACTTAAAATATTTGCTGCTATACTCAGAAATATTTACTTTATTTCTGTCCTCATCTTCTATTCATGTTTATGCTTGTATATCTCCTTTAACTCACATATATTTCAGATCTATTTACTTTTCCCATTCTATTTTCTTTCCTAGATTCTTCCCTTCCCTCTTTGATGCCTTTGTTTTGGATCTGTCTTCTCTTTTATACTTGTTTTACCAATAGTCCCAACCTTTCATTTGCCAAGGGGTATGCCCTTTGGTCTCTATGTACTATTTAGTTTGGTGGCTATTCATTAATCGTTGCTTATAATATATAGTGATTGTTGTTATGTTTAAAGACATAGTTACTGTGCCTCCTAATCGATGCTTGCCCTTTTTTGATTTATTTATTTATTTACTAAGGCCTAGTCACCTTAGGAACCAATGCCCAGTTTCATGTGAATATTAGTTTTATTACTATGACATTTATAACTTAATAATATTAATTTGTATTATTAATTATATCCTTGTGAATGGTTCGCTACTTTTTAAGAGGTTGCTTAGGAATTGGTATCTTTTATACTTGCTTATTTTATTTGTTATTTATTTATTATATTTTATATTTTATGTTTGTTTATTTAGTTATTATATTTATGATTTTATATTTGTATTATATCATATTTATGATATGGATTGTAATATATGTTATTCTATGATGAGAATAATGGTTAAATGGTGTTTATATTTATAATCAAAATATTATAATAAATTTGCTTATATTATTATTTGGTTATTTCCATGTTCTATTTTGGGGACATGACAGTCCACCCCGCCCAAGATTGCTTGTCCTCAAGCAATCATAACTCAAAACATCTTTTCCCATATATTGTTGCATTCGGATACTAATAATAGTTCAGTTTTAGATACGTTAATTTGTTAGTGCCTCCAAAAACATTTTGAAAGACAACCTTGACATTTTTGTAGTTTTTAAGCATAAAGTAAACACAATGAGGGGCTCCACATAAATCAGAAATTAAAGCAGACAACCAAGTAGCTCAACCAAGCAGGCAGGTAGCTCAACCAAGCAAACAAGTAGCTCAACCAAGTAGGCCGGTAGCTCAAGCACACAAGCAGCTCAATCACACATGTAAGTAGCTCAAGCAAGTAAGCAACTAGCGCAAGTAGACAAGCAGGTAGCTCAAGCATGCAAACAAGTAGCTCAAGCAAGTAGGCAACCACCTCAAGTAGACAAGCAACCAGCTCAAGCTAGTAGGCAACTAGCTCTAGTAGACAAGCAACCAGCTCAATGACACAAGCAACTAGCTCAAGCAAGTAGACAACTAGCTCAAGTAGACAAGCTGCCAACTCAAGCAAGTAGGCAACTAGCTCAAGCAAGTAGACAACTAGCTCAAGTAGACAAGCAACCAGCTCAAGCAAGTAGGCAACCGGTTCAAACACGCAAACAACCAACTCAAGTAGGAAAGCAAGTAGCTTAAGCACAGAAGAAACCAGCTCAAGCATGCACAGGATGGCAGGAAAGATGTTCTGATACCACTGTGATGTCCTTAACCTGGTTCGCCCTAAAATTCACTTGTAGATTAGGTTTAGGATTTCTTCTTTCCAAATGAATGTTCTTTTTAATGAAGTAATTTTGGTTTGAAATCTGCATTCACCATATTAACAACATTTCCACATACACATTTATTTGTTAGCATTAATATCTAGATATCCAAAATATAAGCATAATCATAAATGCAATTTAACAAGCAAGTGGAATGCCATGGGTGGATCCGCCCTGAAGCCCTCGTGTTAGGCATAGGAGGTTGTCTACCACAATCCTCCTTTCCTAACGGCTTAGTACCTGCATTCTCCACTCATGGCAACACCTCAGAAGACACTCACTCTATTAGGAGAAAAGAACCATAAAGTCCATAGTGGTCTCAAGGCCTACCACCCCTCCATGGCCGCAACAGAATCCTTAAGTGGAACCCCCTCCCCTCCATGGCCGTAGCAGAATCCTTAAGTGGGGTTTTTAGGCACCACTCACCCATGGTTCGCCCTCCCTAATAGAGTACAGGCACGAAGAAGACAATCTTTTAAACAATCAAATACATTTGCATTTATCATTGATTCTCTTAAGTCAATATCAACATCGTTATCATCATAATACTAAAGAAAGCATTACACCAATAATTAGATTAGCCATATCTATTTCTTATATTCAAAATATGCTAAATATTATTGCTAAGTGAATACATCACCTAAGTTGTTGTATCTCTCCACGTTTTCTAATTCCTTACTTGCCTCCTTCAACCTTATACTAGAGTGATCATAGGATGAGGACAATTCATAAAGATACATAATCTACTTATGCCTATGTTAAAAGAGTCATCATTCTTATATGACTTAATAATTGTTGCAAGTATCATTATATATATTCATTTTCATATATATATATATCTAATTACCTCTACATATACATATTTTCCATATATAATATATTTACTTATTTATATATACTATATATATTTGTACTTATTTTTGTGATAATAATATATTAAAATATTTGCTGCTATACTCAGAAATATTTACTTTATTTCTGTCCTCATCTTCTATTCATGTTTATGCTTGTATATCTCCTTTAACTCACATATATTTCAGATCTATTTACTTTTCCCATTCTATTTTCTTTCCTAGATTCTTCCCTTCCCTCTTTGATGCCTTTGTTTTGGATCTGTCTTCTCTTTTATACTTGTTTTACCAATAGTCCCAACCTTTCATTTGCCAAGGGGTATGCCCTTTGGCCTCTATGCACTATTTAGTTTGGTGACTATTCATTAATCGTTGCTTATAATATATAGTGATTGTTGTTATGTTTAAAGACATAGTTACTATGCCTTCTAATCGATGCTTGCCCTTTTTTTGATTTATTTATTTATTTACTAAGGCCTAGTCACCTTAGGAACCAATGCCTAGTTTCTTGTGAACATTAGTTTTATTACTATGATATTTATAACTTAATAATATTAATTTGTATTATAATTATGTCATGTCCCCGAATCAATGAGATTGAAAATAAGTGATATTGGACAATAAGTAAATAAAAGGAATTATATATTTAAATTACAAATATAAATCTTTACAACTTAATGTTATTATAATTATAACGACAATCAATTATATTACAATTATAATTATTGAATGATAATATTATAATTGTAGAATATGAATAAGTTAGCAAATCAAGTATATTAAAATTTACATTATTATAAATATTATATAAAATAGAATAATTGACATTATAAATATTTTTGTAAACCTAATACATCGATATATTATCAAATACAATATTATAAATATTAAAATATAGAACAATTTAAATATTAAACATTATTATAGATATAAATGAGATTAATATATTAAAGATAACTATTATCAAATATCTCCCTGAAAATCATTGTCGCCTCCTTCTCTTGACATCATGATTTGTAAGGGAGTCGATACTTAATTGTTAGGTATAAGGTTGTGAGAATAATCGCCCTTCACATTGCGTCAGTTCCCCTAAAGAAATCAAGGCATTCCTGTTATTGCTCTAAGGATCGACATCCTTATCTCCACCTTGCCGATGTTTGAAGAAAATCAAATATTTTCATCGGGGCTTTGAGGCTATCTGCCATCTTGGCATGGCTGTGTCAGCACCTCTGGAAATCAATGGATTATCTCATAAGGGAAACTATGGATATTGACTGAAGCATAAACTCAACAAATATCACGGGAGTCTTAAGCAATAAAACTCTGTTTAGTAAAATCAATGATTAAGCATAAAATTCTAGTTACAATGGGGACCAAGTCTATATGAATGAGACACGTCCTTCCATAAAAGTATAAGAACAACAAGACGTAAGAAGCAGTGACAGGTGATAGATTTAGAGAACAGGATAGATGCTTACACAACAGGTGTCGTGAGAAATGCAACACTCAGGTGAGGATATCTCACTTAGTCATTAGTGTTCTAGTGTTCCAAATATCAGATTGAATAATTACTCACTAATAACGATTGTATACTCTAGCCTCATATTTTGCTATCTCTTTCAATGATGAATGATCTTTATTTTTCCATGACTGTATCTAAACAATAAATCTCTCTAATCCCTAAACTATAGTGCAAGCCCTACGTGTATAATCAACCCAGTCGAGAAACCTGAGTAATTGAGATCACGGGAGACTACAAAAATGGTTATCTTTTGAGGCCTTTAGGTTTTCTTGGTGCTATTACCTGCGCCCATATGTTCTATTTAGTAAAGATTAATGAAAGAACTAACATGATATCTATGCATATATCTTCATTAATTGGGTAAATGAACTAACGTGCAAACTTGTTTTAAGACTGCTTGCACATTACCATGATTATGGTTAATCTAGAAATGTATCATAGCTTCCTTAGCATCTATCATAGTTGTATCTGAAATGATTATGGTTTCTTTAGTATTCTCATGATTCAGACTATGGAATGATTTGATAAGAATCAATAGGGAAGGCAAATGTATTTGACTATTTAAGACTTTCACAATGACTTCTTTGGATGTATACATAGGAGATGTTACAAATCTGATTATGGATGCAATGCTTTCTTTAGATATATATATATATATATATATATACTTAGTAGGGGTTACTAATCAGCTTGTTGGTATAATACTATCAATAATGATGTTGATAATTGATATAAGAAATCAATAATAAATATAGGATTGCTACAAGATTGTCTTCCTTGTGTTTGCAAGCTTATTGGGAGGAAGGGTGTGAGGGAAGTGGTGCCTAAAAACCCCACTTAAGTCTGCCCCCGGAACCCAAGGCAGGGATGGGCCCTGGAGGGGTGGAAATTCCACTCATAGTCTGCCCAGTCCCAAGGCCTGGGTGGGCCATGGAGGGGTGGGGGTTCCACTCATAGTCCGCTACAGCCCTGGAAGGGTGGTAGGCCCAGGCCACTTATTCGTTCCCCCGACTATCCCCAATAAGTCAAGTGTCTATCAAGGTCCTGACATGGGTAGAGAAAGCAAGTACAAGTGGTGCCACTAAGCACGCCACTTCGAGGATGGAATGGTCTTGAGAGACGTCCGACTTGGAGCCAAGGGGTGGGCTATCTTGATAGAATGCTTGTGCCCTTGGGCTTAGATGGATAGTTCCGAGCAGGTCTACCCATGCCACTCCTCTTCTGTCTTCATTATTACTTCTGTGATTATGCATATATTTTGGATATTTAGGTATTAATGCTAACAAATATGTTGTTAATATGGTGAATACAGGAATCCAATCTAGGGTTATTGCATTAGGAGAACATTCATATGTAAAGGAGAAACCTTAAACATAATCTACAAGTGAATTTTAGGACAATCCAGGTAAGGGACATAACAAATTATATCCTTGTGAATGGTTCGCTGTGTTTTAAGAGGTTGCTTAGGAATTGGTATCTTTTATACTTGCTTATTTTTTTTTTTTTTTTATTTCTTTATTGGTGGATAAGTTGTGACCGATTATGGGGGCAACTCCCAAATTTTAATTTGAATTATTTTAAAAACGATTCTCATTATTTTAATTTTAGATATTTGGTATACGCTCCAACCAAACCTCCCTTCCGTTGGTCTAGCATGTAATCGAAATGAGGGCATACATTGGATTATGTTGAGATATGATCTTTGCATTACGGATACACAAATCACAATGAAGTCCTGGAGGTCATGTCTGCCAGTCTGCGCCAGCCTACGTGGCGAGAAAACACCCCCTTTGGACATAACAGCCTACAACTTAACTTAGTTGCAATGAACTTTCACCGTCGCCATTACCACAAAATTTAATTGACGTGACAACTTCATCTTGAATGCCACTTGAGGTGTCACGGAGTGAGGTAACACTTCAATGCTTGGGAGAGCGCAGATACATTTATTTTGGTTTATCGTGTTTTCAGTTTCAGAGGCTTCCTTTTGAAGCAAATTTGCTACCCTTGTTCCAACTTTTTTGGCCTTGCCATCACAAAGATTTGTAGCTTGTCCGCAACCTTTATTCATTGATGGCACAAGTCTGGCCTTCCTTCTTGCCTTTTCCCATCCGCTTCCAGTGTTATTTCTATGAGACGAAGCACGAGGGTGCACAAATGTTGTTATTTGGGTGTAGCGACGGTCAAAAGTCCTACCATGAACCCAATACTGATAGACGCCTCAAAGGTGTTCTACTAAGCAGAAACCGTAAGTCTTGAGAGCTATTGTAATGGCGTTGGGTAAAAGTTTTCAGCATAGGAATCGTAATTGGTGCCTCAGTTTGGATATACCACATAGATTGTTGGCTGTTTGTTGGAAAAGCATGTTTCTGAAGACATAGAGGCAGGAATGATCGGGAGCGCTTTCATCCAATGCTTTTGGGTGGTCACGAGGCCGCCTTGCATAGTGCACGACTGAGTTATGGTATTCTTCAGCCCTCCGCAATAGGTCAACGGGGCTGGCCGTTAGAAGGCTACCTGGCGTTTGCCATCAGAAAACGTAGATTCCACTTGCTGGTATCACAACCATTTTGCCATCGCGGGTTACGAGTTTCACAAGCAGCCTCGCCATTTGAAACCAATAAGTAGAACGCGCTGGAGAGAGGTAAATGTAAAGCAGGATGGTAGCTGAAGAGGAGATAAGCATTACACCCTGTCAAACTTTGCTTTGAAAAGCTGTTTCCTAAATCCTCTAGGAAAACTTAGAATAGATTCAGAAATTTACGGAACAATTGTATATAGGTTCACGTATGAGGATTAGATTCTAAAAAAAAAATTTACCTTTTGTATATTTTGGTTTCTGCTAAAGCAAGAAGCAATTATTTACCTTTTTGATAGCAAAAATACATGGGACCCAGAGGATTTAAAATCCTAGCACTTGTTTTGATACACTTCCAGTAATGAAATACTTTATTATATATTCAACCCATTGAGCAAAAGGAGATGGTTTAGTATTAAGTCCAGGCTTATTTGCAATTTAGAAACATTTCCCTAAGTGAGGAATTAGATAGCATGTTTAACTATGTTATACGGATTAGTCATTCAACTTTTATCTTTTTATAAAAAGGGCAAAAAAGCCAGTGTGGGTGCAGATTTTCGCTTTGACCTTTGTATTAATAAAGAGAAAGAGAATTTGTCGCACTATTTAAGATTGAAATTTGATTTTGGTATACTGGACAGTGTTGTTTACCGATCTAGGCAAGCTTATATATAAAACAGATTTACCAACCTAGATTTATTCCTAATCACCATGCAGAAGGGAGTAAATTATCTGCCCACCTTACAGATGAATTTAGAGAGTGATTGTCTTGAAGGCAGTCCTATCTATTTTGAGATTAGGTACCCTGTTTCGATTGTTCCTAATCGGCCCCAAGCCCAACTTTATTGTCCGGTCATTAGTTGGTTAGGAATAAAATACCAGTGTTTACTGTTACCACGTTCATAGATGGGGGTGGTATCCCTTCCGGGGTGCCTCTTTTTCCAGTGAAAAAGAAGCCCAATTTTATCTTTCTTCTTTTATTTCACGAGTTAGGTCAGTTTGCCATTTTATCAGCATTATGCTGGCATACTGTAGTTAATGATCTAATAAAAGCTTGGCAATGCTGGTCTAAAAATTCTTTTTGGCCAAGTCAATTATTTAGGCGAACTTAGGGTTCCTTATCGCTAGAATAACATACTTGTTATTAATGGTTTCAAACATGCCTTTTGGTTACCTTAATTACCCTAAGTCTTCCATTCTTGTATTAAATGGTCTTTATACTGGACATTCATAGGTTATAATTACAATTTCAATTGAAAGAGGAAATAGATAAGGGGTGTGTACCTCACATTTGTATTTAGATTGGAAACTTACCTTTGTCCTGAAGCCGTCTTACCAGAACTCAGCTTATGTAATTGGAGGGGATTGTCTTTTGATCTGCTCCTTGTCTATACGAAGTATTTCTTCCAATCCGTTCCATAATCCTACTTCGTTTCCTTTCTGGATGTTGTTTATTTGGTCTATCCCGTGATTTGCCAATAAATCAACAGCTTTATTTGCCTTCCGGTAAATATGTTTGATGCTGCGAACCTTAACTTCGCCCATTAACTCCATTATTCGGAATAGCTTAGACTGTAAGTTCCAGTCTCCTGATTTGCCCCTTAGGACAGCATTTATGCATACTGAAGAGTCACTTTCGATTTCAATGTTCCTTATCCCATTCTCTTTACATACTTGTAAACCTTGTAATTAACCTTCCATCTCTGCTGTATTGTTTGTGGATACTGGTATTTTCTTTGATATTGCTGTTATTAGATCTCCCATTTCATTCCTTATAGTTATTATACATCCCACCCCTGCTAGACCAGGATTCCTTATTATATTTTATATTTTATGTTTGTTTATTTAGTTATTATATTAATGATTTTATATTTGTATTATATCATATTTATGATATGGATTACAATATATGTTATTCTATGACGAGAATAATGGTTAAATGGTGATTATATTTATAATCAAAATATTATAATAAATTCTCTTATTATAATATTTGGTTATTTCCATGTCCTATTTCGGGCACATGACATAATTTGATTCATCAATTTGAAACTTTTGTTGTGATATATGTGAAGATTTCTTGGAGTTCTTTCAGCGAAATCAATTAGCTTCAAAGTGAGCATTGTGCAGTGATGGAGTTTGGAGTGCTGTTTTATGATTGGCATTGGTTTGGAAGGGTGTTTGAAAACATTTATGATGCTGATTAGAATTATGACAGTGAGATTTGGAGGTCCTACAGACTGATTTGGGACCTGGGCACTGACTTGTTTGGTGCATTGTCTTTTATGGACCGAGTTATGTTGCTCCACCTTTGGTTTGCAGGTGTTTTAATCAGAGGAGCACAACGGATTAGAGGAACAGTGTTCTTGAGAATGATTTGGAATCCTGGAATCACTTGGGTTTACAATTTAGCAGTTGAAGATGGGGAAGCCCATGTTGCTTTTCTAGAGTTTTCTCCCAAGGTGTTTCAGTTTAGTCTTAATCAGGAGGTCTCTTGTGTTGGCAGTTTGCAGAGCAATACTTCCATTAGTTGGTGCTATCGATCTCTTAGGTTGATTTGGGACCTTGGGATCAAATTCAATTCCAGTTTGGTTTGGCATGGTGATTTTGGAATGCCAATTGAGTTGCTTGAGGACAAGCAATTTTGGGAAGGGCGGATTGTAATGTTCCCAATTTCGCCCTATGCTCTTCATTTGGATTAAGCCTATTTTTGGAAATCCATAGGCTACTCAAATGTGCAAATTAGGGTTTCCTATTTAGAGGGGTTCTGAAGAAGGTTTGCATGAATGAGGATTGCAGATTCTTTATGGGTTTTCAGAGAGCTTTGTAGTGATATGACATGCAAAATCGTCGGGCAAATTTTTTGAATTTACTATTTTTAGTAAGTTCTATTTCTAGCAGTGCCATCTTGGGCAGTAGCATCAGTAGTCAACTCAGTTTCCATTTCGGGCAGTGCAGTTTGGAGCATATTTGGCCTTCAGCATTTTGAGGCTCATTTTGGGTAAAATGATTTATTCTAAGTCATTAATGTTTTAATTTCTTATCGGCCCCCTTGGTTTAGTATTAATGACTTTAAGTTGTTTTAAAAGGTGGTCTTTGAGGGTGGACGCCTCATGTGAGATAATTCAATATTTCATAATGTTTATTAAATGTTTACGAGCCTTGGACGCCTAAAAGAGGGAGAATTAATTATATTTTTAAAAGAAAACATTTCAACATATTTAGGCATCCCTTTTGGAGAAAAAAAATGGAATCTGAAAAGCCAACAGTCACCTCAAAAGTTATAAAAGCAAGCCTTGCTCCAGCTTTGAGCATCTTTGAAAATGTTGTAAAGTTATGCTGCTGAATTAATTTCAGAATCCGACAAAGGGAGAGCTTAGCAATTCTACTCCATTCTTCGGGCCTGAAACTATGGTCTCCTAAATGGTTGATTGAGAGTGTGCTTCACCCAAAAGTGCACATTGAGCTTCAATGTTGAAGATTTAGATGTTATTTTCAGTTTCTATGTTGCTGGTGTTAATACAGCTGAAGTTGAATTTTGTTAGCAGCTTTTTGAATAAATTTAATCTTGTTCTGGGTATTGATGCATTGTGATTCTAGACCAAGGGCGCCCCTTTTCATAGAAGATGGGAATTTAATTTGAAGTATTTTATTTTATCTTGCAAAATCACCCTTTTCAGCAGGCCGTACCATTTCAAGATGTTAGTCTTATATGATCAGATAATACAAACTGAAAACACTCAGAAAAAAAAAACACATAAGACAATGAACACCACAGATACCTTGCGAAAATCCTCCAACCCGAGGGAGAAAAACCCAACAATTATATCTCTTATATATATCGGCAATAAGAGCAGAAATCTGATTACAACTCAGGCCTAGCACATGGCCGAATTTAATACAAGGAATAATAACACCTCTCCTAGATGCAAAGATACAATGAATATGCTTATCCTTGAAGTCGGTCTGCTGCAGCAGAATGACGACCTGCTGCTGCAAGATAATGATTCGCAGCCACAAGATGATGTACTGCTGCTACAAGATGATCTGCTGCTCCTTCTAGGAATGCGAATTATGACTTGTGAACTTGATTATAAAATGAATTGAAGTCACCTTGTATTTATACAAAATGATGAGGCTCTTCATGAGGTCGGCCTCATTAGTAATTACAATAATTTACCAAGTCGGCCAAGAATATAATAAATATTATTTTCTTAATTCGATCTCCAATATGTACAAGGTCGGCCTCCATAGAAGATCACGCCTCTTCATTAATATAACAAATATTAAATTTCAACAAGAAACGTGTCTCTTCAATCATCTCAAGTCGACCAAGAGCAAGGTATTGAATATAATGATTTCAATTCAAATAGTCGTTAGGCTATCATTTGAATTGTCTCCAATCACGCGGACCTGGAAGAAGCAGCCCGACGCTGCTAATAACATTAACACTCCCTCTCAACTAGGGATGATACTTCCAGCTCATTGTGAAAGCATATAAGATATCACCTCATCGTGATATCAACTATCATGGCTACCTCCATAGATGGTATGTACAAGTGCTTATCACTCAATGTGATGTTGTCACCTCACTGTGACGTTCACCATGGCTCTCCCAGAGGGTGAAACACAAGTATAAGTGAATCATCACGGACTCCCTCACATGATGTTGTCATGGAGTCACACACATGGCATCCACCATGGCTCTCCCAGAGGGTGGAACAAGGGCTCTCACCTCAAACTTCTCTCACAGAGAAGAAATCATTAACAAGGGATTTCACCTCGAACTTCTCTCACAGAGAAGAACTCATTAACAAGGGATTTCACTTCCAACTTCTCTCACGGAGAAGAACTCATTAAGGAGGATCACTGATGCTGAGACTTCCTCTCAGCTAGGGCTTCATTCTCCACCATATCAAGCTTGTCTTGAAGGTACACAAACATTATCCTAAAGAGATGCTTGATGAGAATGTCTACCATCTGCTCATCAGTGCTGATATACCTCAACTGAATTGCTTTCTTCAATACCATATCTCTGATATAATGGTATGCTTAGTTCTGTCATGAAACACTGGAATGACAAAAAGCTTCTCAAAGCTTTGATTATCACAAAGGATGACAGTTGCCTCCAATGATTGTCCAAACAATCCTGCAAGGAGCTTCTGAAGCCATACTGCTTCTCGAGCTGCCACACAAGCTGTAATGTACTTGGCCTCTGCTGTACTCAATGCCATAGAAGACGGCTTCCTGCTACACCAGGATATCATCGCAAACTTCAACTGAAACAACATCCAGAGGTACTCTTCTGATTAGTAATACAACCATCTTCTTTAGGTTCAGTAGGCTCTCTCTGAATCTTCAAGCAATTGCATCTAACCTCATCGTCCAAGATTTCTTGCAACGCTTGCCTTGGAGAAATGGTTTCCAACGCACACCTCTGTAGAGATTCAGGGTTGTCCTCTTCAACCTCATCCCAGATCACTCTAATCTGAATAGGTTTGCGGAGCTACCAATGTTAAATTCAAATGACTGTTTGGTGCAATTTTGATCTCAACAGCTGAAGAGAGGTCTTCAAGCATCGGGCCTTGCACCTTTTACAAATATTGTAGAGATTCAGGGTTGTCCTCTTCGACCTCATCCCAGATCACTCTAATCTGAATAGGTTTGCGGAGCTACCAATGTTAAATTCAGATGACTGTTTGGTGCAATTCTGATCTTAGCAGTTGAAGAGAGGTCTTCAAGCATCGGGCCTTGCACCTTTTACAAATAAATAAATAAATATAATTAAATAACAATATTAATATTAAATATAAAATAAATGTGTACCATATCAATATATAAATATGAAATAACAAATATAATAATAATATATAGGAAAATTATTGTTATTACATTCTAGTATTAAATAACTTAATATCAAAAATAATAATAAATAAAATTATAATCATTACACATCAAAGATTGTAATACATTAGAATAAAATAATAATAAGATATTAACAAATTGGTTTTATTGTTATACTTTAATGTTAAAATATGTTCAATAAAACATCAAAATAAAATAATAAAATTAGTATATAATTTGAAATATCATAATTATTAGTAATAATTTATTATTTTCAAAAATAGATATTATTGTGATAATAAACCTTTAAAGGCAGCAATTAAATCTAACAAAGGGATATATTTTATGAAAAGTCACCTCTTTCACCAAACAATACATTTCCCCCATGAGTCACCTACCTTGAATGGTATAAATAGAAGGAAGGAAAATAAGGAAGAGGGAAAAAGATTGAGAAACAAAACAGCAGCAACAATGATTGTTATGCATTGGAATATAGAGCCATTTAATATATATATATATATATATTATTTAATAGACCTACAAGTATATATGCATAGATATAAATAAATTTTATAATGAATAATATGCAATGAATAAAGAATATATATGAATAAGGAAAGATTGATTATATAAACATATATATATATACTAATGTGTTACACCCTGGGAATTGTATAGTTACTATTTTAGTAATGCTTAGAGCATTCTGATTGTAAGGAGAAATTTGAATGAATAAAATGTGTTGAACCTTGTTATCACTTTGAGAATCTTTTTACATGATATGATTGGCTCATTCTGTATTCTTGATTGATGTTATTCTTGGATAAAACAAGGCATAGAGGAGAATAATTAGTCTTGTTTTATATTTGATTTATGTATACTACAAATGTTATGAGCAAGTAACTGCCGTGGTTTTGTGCCAATGGATGCAGGAACATGAACTAATCCTCTAGGCGGAGGGGAAACATCACTCGGGAGAGGAACTTGGTCGGCTAACCGGTAAAGTTGATCATATGAGCATACACACACTTCACTAAGGGTTTTGGGAACTGAGTCAGATTGAGTTGTCTTAGTAAGTCACCCTTAGGCTTAGGAGTTTTGGATTACTTCTTTACGCTTTATGAGTGGTGTTACTTGTTGACTGACTTACTGTTCTATGAACCTTGAATGTGAAATGTGAACTGATAAGAGTGGTATAGACAGGATGTATATGCGTATACATGTACCACTCATATATACGTAACAACACGCATGACATGTCGACACATATGTATGATGGGCAATTATTATGCCATACACATGTATCGACATGGCATACATACAGATACTTATACATGGCTGGCACACCTATAAACATATACACGCTATCTATAATGTTGCTATAACGTTTTATTGATGCCTGGAATTTACAGTTAAACGTATATATACATGTTTGTACAAACACGTGTATTAAGGGTACGCTGGCTGTCCTGTAATACACGTATTTGGATAATTTAAATACAAATATGTATATATATATTTAAATGTAAATGTTGAATGTGTTTATAAATATATTTAATATAAACGTCATTATAGTTTTACCAATAATAAAATATATTGATATATCTATAGTAATATTTAAATATTATATAGATATATACATATATTTAAATAAGGTAAAATAAAACTATAATAAGTTGTATTTAATATAATGAAAAATATATATATAACATTTTAATTTATATTTTAAAATGGCTTTGCCTTGGAAATAATTAAAATTGACTTATATAGTCATTTGGTAATAAAATGCATTTACCATGAGTAATAAAAGTATTTTTCGATTTCCATAGACTATTGGAAAAATACGTTGGAAATATCTTGAGAAATTTAAAAAGAAAACTATAGTCTTTTGAAAAGACTTAAATCTAAAAGCTTTTTGAAACTTTGAAAATCGCATATTTCCTTCACGAGGAAAAACACGAATTGTGTAAAGGCTGAAATATGGAAAATGGTGGAAGAAGAACCCCGCAAATCCCTCACGCCTTGGACCAGCTCGCGATTTGCTAAGTGCCACCATGCTGGAAACGTGTGGGAGAAATAAGGCCAGTTGGTTGCGTTTATTGCATTGACATTTTCTTTTGTAATTAACCCGCCATTGTTCATAAACTTGCACCATTTTTGGGAGATGCCTGTAGGTGTCAGCTTTCTTTGAAAGTTTGAATCATTCTCTGAACTGCTGGAAGTCAAATCACCTCTTGAAGGCTATGAGTAAGTATGGAAATTCGCCACATTTCAGTTTGAAAAGTTCAAATAGTAGTTCTGTCATATTACATGCCTGCAAGAGTGGAAATTGTTTGGCTAAGGGCTCTATAAATAGCCACCCAGTTCATTCATAAAACACAACAGCAAAATCCAAATTTACTCGAGAGAGAGCTGCATTTTACCTTTGCTGCATTCACACGAAATTCCTTTCTGTTTTGCTAAAAACGAATTCCCTTTGTTGAGAGCCATTTCTTGTCAAATCTGTAGAAGCATTTTGTGAGTAGACTTTTAATTTTGTAGAAGCATTTTGTGAGCAGTCTTTTATTGCTGTGGAAGCAATTAAAAGATTATCATACTCTTTCATTACTATACTGCATTGGTTTAAAAACCATAGTGTGCCATTGCTGAATAAGCATTGTTTGAGAGAAGTGACACTGACAAAGGAGGAAAAGTAGCTGCTGCTTGGAATCGTCTACAACAAGGGAAACAGGCATGAGAAATGTCTTTTTAATACTTCTGTCATTTGAATTAAAATGAGTTTATTTGCTTAGATTATGCTTTGCATTATGTTATGAAATAGGAAAGGAAAGTGCTAGAAAGATTCTGTTTTCCAAGGAATTATGTTAAAATGAATTCATAGGGAAGCTTGTTGAAATGAAAGAATTTGTTTTATAGTGAAAACATGTTAAATTGGGAATAGCTCAATTCCATTAGAAAAGGCTTATTAAATTGGGTATAGCTCAATTTATAGTGGAAGCATGTTAAATTGGGAATAGCTTAAATTCGTAAAAAGAGCTTATTGAAAAGAGATAGCTTAAATTCATAGGAAAGCTTGTTAAAGTTCCTTTTCCTATTGAATGTGGGATGATTAGTTTAATTTTTTTTTCTTTAATAAACCAAAATCCAAACAGACCCACAACATGGGGCTCCATGGATCACCAAAAAAAAAGAGAGAGTTTATTATGGAAACGCACAATTGGTCTCATTGGACCCGCAAGGTAAATAATTAGTGTTGAAGCTTATTATCATTGAGCACTGTAACATTCCATGTGCTTTCTTTTTTTATGTTACAAGATCAATGCTTTTCTTTTATTCTAAACTCAAATCTAAATTCAAAAACTTCTGATGTAGTCTGTAAATAATCTTGCAATTCATTTTCAGGAAGTAAAGGTAGACAGCAGCGAGGACACAACAGTAGACTTGCTTGCATGTCCTATTTGTTATAAGCCTTTGATCAGGAAAGGTCCTCCGGGCCTAAATTTGTAAGTCAGCAGTGACAGTTTTAAATTTCTCAAAGCTACTTCCTACTTACTTTAGGGAATCTTAGCATTGTGCTAAAATTAAAGCAGTGATTAATAATTACTGTTATTTTCCTGACCGATATTGGTTTTGATGATCCACTTTACAGTGACTAGAGTATTGAATATTTTAAAATTTCATCTTGCATTAAGAATAGTCTATTTGGAGCTAAATATCTTTTTGGTTTTTCTAGGTCAGCTATATCTGGCTCTGGATTTCAGTGCAAAGAGTGCAGGAAAGCATACTCAAGTAGAGATGTTTATATAGACCTCACTGTAACAGGTGGTTCGAGTGAGTATAATGAATCCAGGCCAGTTACTACAGAAATGTTCAGGTATGAATATAACTGATTAGTTCCTTTTCCTCCTAGTGTATCTCTTTCATTGTGAATTGTTTGTAGAATTGCTATTTGGTAATTTTCTTTTTATATTTTAGTATGTGGCCCATGCTGGATACTAAGTCCGATATCATAACAGTCAGTAATCATGTCATGAACTTAGGACAGTTGACTGCAGTACTGATATACACGAAACTGCTCAGATGTATTTAACGGCCATTGACAATTCCTCTTGTATTTCCTTTTCAATGTTACTTACACAAAGAGCATCCTTTGCCTCTGCACTTGCACCTCCCCCCCAGTTTACTCTGGAGGGTCTTGTTGTACAGTTTACCATGCACCCATGATAGTAATAGTTTCATTCTAATCACTTTTATCCTGTCTCTTAAATAGTTTAAAACTTATATCACCTAGAATTGGGGTTCATAAAATAGATGATGATAATGCACTCGTTTCTGAAAAATATAGCCACCGTTATATTTATGAATAACTTGTTATGAGCTGTTTTTTATGCATATGCATATCAAGCAACTTGGCTGAGGAGAATTGTGATGAAATAGAAATTTCATCAGGAGGCTGCAGCAGTCCTTCGTTGCAGTCAAAGTGTCATAAAACTAGCAGAGAGTCCTATCATCCATACTAGAACTAAGGACAGTGAAGTGCATTGCTTGATTGAAGATCAAGCAGTAACTCAGTTCCCCAAAGTACTCAGAAAACAATGTGCCAATATCTTCTAGAGCTAACTCATAATCAGTTAGAAGATTACGTGCACTTGAGGATCAGTTTCATTTAAGGAGATAGAACGTGTGAGACAGTTAGCCTAATTGCAGGAACATGAATTGTCTACACATTCAGGGTTTTACGTCTTATTTTAGTGACTGATATGGTGTCCAAGCTTTCCATCTGATTGTGTTTTAAATACGTGTTTAGATGAAGTTTCTATGGTGAATGAACTACTACTTGATGTTTGTAATGTCTGGAACCAGTTTTTTTTAACATTTTACAAATATTTGATGAAATGCATAAACCTTCACTCTTTCTGATTACCAAGATCCTGATGTGAGAGAATAGCATATGGTGATTGGAGAAACCATATTTTTGGTGCCAAGCTGCACAGATGTAAATGAATGCAATGCTGAAAATGAATTAGATAAAATGTTGTCTTGGCTGTAGTGCCTTCCATATTGAAACAAATCTATTTTAACTTGCAGAGAACCATCCAGTTTATACAATAATTATTTATTGTTTTGGTGGCATAGCCCTTCAAACATCAACTCTAAACTCTATCCTTTTTGGCAGTGAAACACATAGAAGATTACAAATATTTATAAACTAGAAGTTCTGGAAATCATTATAAACTGAAACCAAATTACAATTAGCTACAATGAGTAATATCAAAATGTAGTTGATCTGAACTCATAAATTATCCCAACAAATGAGGCGCAACAATCTTCAATGTCCTGATTTCACATTTCAAAGGAGCAGTTGAGATAGAGTTTGCATATATTAACAAACCCCATGATTCTCCAAAAGGCTAGTGTCTCACTTTCTGACCGGTATGGCCAAGTTTGGATTTATACAGCTGCCAATGTTGTTAAACCAACTCACGAATGAACACAGCAATTATGAAATTTGGTGGCTTGAGTCTAGGATGTTGAAGCAGTTAATAATAACCAGATTTCTTGATAGATCTTCAACAAATACCCTCAAGACTGGTACAGTTGGGTTGCAGCCGTTAACACAGTCCAAAACTCTTCAAACTATATGCATGCATAACACAAATCATCAGCAACAATAAATGACAGTAGACACGCACTTTCAAATCAATGATTTGTTGGAGCAAATAAAATATATTGATATTCTTTCAAATTTTGGAAACTACACACAATACCCAAAAATCTGGAATTTCAGACAACACAAATTTTGGAAACACACAAAACATTGGAAATCTTTACACTAAATTGGTAAATATGATACCAAAAAACTAATGAAATTATGCAACTAGTATAGTATGACATTCTTGTGGTATGGATTGTTAGTGTTTTTTGTAATTGCGTGAGGTATTTTCCTTAAGAAAGAAACTTCAAGGCAAGTCGGCCTTTCTATTATAAATCAAATACTATATTTTCTAGGTCGGCTCATGAGGAGAGCTCGCCTAGTTTGGTATATAATGGAGATAGAGTCTCCACATTAAGCAATCAATTTATTCCATTTCTAAATTCGATTTCCTTCAGCAGCGGATTCACATTCTTCTTGAAGATTTGGTTCAAGGAGAAGAGTTGATGTTTTGTGTATCTAAGGAATTCACACTATCTTCAAGTGCTGATCTATTGTATGAGATTTGGCCTTTCCAAGGCCTGATTCTGAGTGCTATTTCTGCACTTCTATTTCTGATTTATAAGAGAATAATTTGCTGCTGGGTTTTTCCCTTGTGTAGAAGGGTTTTCCCAGGATAAATTGCTGTGTTGTCTTCTCTATGTTGTATTTTCTGATTAATTGCATTTCTGATTTGAAAATCTAACATGGTATCAGAGCGGGTTCAGGAATATCTGATCAGATTTGACTAAGTTTTTTTTCATTGAATATCATTCCCATTCGGAGCAGATCTGAAGCAGACTTTAGATGCAGATCTAAAGTGAATGTTTGAGCAAATTGAAGGTGAATTATTGTAGACCCAGGGGCAGACATTGAAGGCGAATTATTGTAGACCCTAGGGAAGAACTTGAAGGCAAATTATTGTAGACCTAAGGAGGCGAATTGTTGAAGGGCAGACCTTGAAGGCGAATTATTGCAAACCTAAGGGAAAACTTTGAAGGTAAACTTGTGTAGATCTTTGGAGGAGCAAATCTACAGCAGAAACCTAGGATACTTAGAAAAAGATGATGGTGACCGGTGTCAAGGTAGAAGATAGGCTTGATGGAGCTTCAAACTTCAACTCTTGGAAACCTAGGGTACTCATTGCCTTAGAGGAGAATGATCTTCTAGAATTCGTAGAAAATGACATGCCTGAGCCGTCTGAAGACATAGAGAAAATCCAGGGGAAGAAAAATGGTACGAAGGCTAGAAAGATCATGATAGACTCCGTGATGGATCACCTAGTACCGATCATCTCCAAGATGAAGACAACTAAAAAAATGTTTGATACTCTAAAAGGACTGTATGAGATCGACAATACCAATAGAGCCCTTGCTTTGAGACAACAACTTCATCATGTAAAAATGGCTAAAGAAGATTTAGTCGTTTCATTCTTTATGAAGATTTCAGATTTGAGAGATCAGTTGAGCACTATTGGGGATATAATTGCAGACATAGATCTTGTTATGTTGGCACTAAATGGTCTTCCCCAATCTTGGGAACCTTTTATTCAGAGCATCAGTGGGAGATCCAAGTTGCCAAAGTTTGATTTCCTTCGAGCTGATTGTATTCAAGAAGAAACCAAATTGGCAGCAAGAGGAAATGGGCAAAACTCTCATAATGAAGAAAATTAAGTTCTTGCTGCACATGCTACTAGAGGCAAAGGAAGAGAAGGAAAAAGAGGTACCTTCAAGAGGAATAGAGACAAAAATTCAGATTCTGTTCCAGAACCAAAGAAGAAGGATCTCTCTCACATTCAATGTTACAGGTGTGACAAGTATGGACACTTTGCTTGAGATTGCAAATTAAAGTTATCGCAACATGTTTCTACTGCAGAAATTGACGTAGAGACATCTCAAAAGGAGTCAAGTCATTCTAAAGTCGATCCAGAAAGCTTCCTATTCATCTTCGCTCTTTCAAGTAATGTACAATTTGACAGTGATACTTGGTTGATAGATAGTGGTGCTTTACGTCACATTTCAAGCTACAAAGAGCATCTTATAGACTTAGTAGAGAAAGTGTCTAATTTATAGGTTATAATTGGAGATGATGCTAGTTATGCCATAAAGGGAGCTGGGGCCGCTTCCTTCCAGCTAGACTCGAGTATCCCTCTTCAATTGAGTGATGTATTGTTCGTACTTGGGATCCAAAGGAACCTTGTCTCCATTTCAGCCTTGGAGGACAAAGGGTACAAGGTTACCTTCTCTGAAGGAAAGGTTCTTGCATGGCCAAAGAACTCCATCATAAATTCAACTCGTGTGATTGGTATTCGTCAGGAGAGCCTATACAGATTGTCATTACGACCAGTTACTTCGAAGAGGAGGAAACCTTCATGAGATCTAAAGGATACTTCTTGGAGGAGGAAATGACATTCAGAGGAGTTAGATTTTGAGAATTATAGGCACGAGTTGAGATCATGTCCAGGAAGTGGATTAAGGTTCTGGTGCTGAGGAAAGCAATCCAGCTCCAGAGGGAGTCACAACTTCATTAAGTTGTATATTTCTCTGAGACGAAGAAATATGAGGTGAAAGCCCTTGTAATGTATATTTCTCTGAGACAGAGAAATATGAGGTGAAAGCCCTTGTAGCATATATTTCTCTAAGACAAAGAAATATGAGGTGAAAGCCCTTGTAGCGTATATTTCTCTGAGACAGAGAAATATGAGGTGAAAACCCTTGTAGTGTATATTTCTCTGAGACTGAGAATTATGAGGTGAAAACCCTTGTACAGATCACATCTCTAAGACTGAGCCGTGTTTTCCACAATTGGGTGTACCCATTTTGGACGTCATGTTGAGAGAATCCATGACCGGATATTTGAAAATACCTACCTAGCTAAGAGGGAGTGTTAGTGTTTTTTGTAGCTACGTGAGTGTTGCCATTTCAAATCGCACCTTTGGAATGCGGTTTGGAAACAGACAGCTATGTGGAGTAAACTGCTCTTCAAATTCGGAGGGGAAGCTCCCTCTTTTGCTGAGTTTGCTAAAAGAAAGTAAACTAAAACTAATTTGCCTATCTTTTTGTTTTAGCTGCAAGAACACAAGGTTATAGAACTCTTGACGTTGCAGTTGAGGTTTTCTCTCTAATAAAAGCTATCAACTACAACCTATGCTAATGACGTTTCCAACTTCTCAGGTAAATGTAGAGCAAGAGAGTTAGAAATGAACAAAGTTTGATTCTTTGACACAGATACTTAGATGAACTTTCTTCCAACATACATCTACTGAATTTCAATGCAAGCTGAAAAGGAGATCATATAAGCATAACACAATAGACATAAATTTGAGACTTTATATCAGGGCAACAAAGCAAGCACAAGACTTGATTTCCTCAAACTTTGGGCACAAAAGATTACGTTTTTGGGATAACAAGTTGTAGCAAAATACATGCAACATGCGATCAAACCAAATTAACACTTAACACAAGATACATGCACTGAACAAGGATTTGTAGCTAAAAGAGACATACAAACTTGCTCTTAACACAAAGTGAACTGAAACTAAACAATAACAACTTGCAGGCAAAACAGGCTCAATAGTTTGTTATCACAAGAACGGTTAAAGAAAAATGGGCAAGGCTGCCCTTATTTATAACTAAGCAGAGGAGTAGGGAACCCTAAAATCTCCTTGCTTTTACAACTAATACTTGCTAGCATGCAAGTTTTATTTCTGCAACTAAAAAAGATAAACATCTACATCTAAGAAAGCATAGAAAATAGGAAATGCCAACTATTACATTTGTTTTCTTTCTCTTCTCAAAAGAGTGGATAAGAATTAAGATGAGAATAGAAAGAAAGCTAGGAAGAAAGCTTCTAGATGAAAGCTGCTTTATATCTTGGTCATATCCGCCAAAAAGCGGGAAACTTTATCTTTGTCAGGTGCATCAATACTATCAATAGCAAAGTTCCGCTTTTCTAAGATTTTTTCGTCATCTGCAATAGATCTCAGGAAAACTTCATTCTCCTTAGCCGCTTTCTCGAATCTTGTTGACATCATCGAAATCTGACTCATCCTTCTGACACTGCAGGATTGTAATGCTTGATGCAAGCAATTACGAATTCTAAGCTCTGTACTAAAAAGGGAATGGATGTTGTTGCAAGAAGTCCTGAATGGCCAAGGTGCCTAATGGTGACATTGCCTGCGTCTTCCAAAGCACGCAGATTGAATATTGGCTTGATGTGGTGTAAGTCAGTCTCAGCTGTTTCGATGAAGTCATGATATAGTACTGGTTTGGTCTTGAACTTAGTGGGAATGTACTCAATACTGCAAAACTTGAAGATTGACTGTAAACTCGCGTATAATCAGACAAGTTTTTGCACACTTTCTAATTTTAGCTTGCTGATTTTCTTCTTCAAATGGATGAATTTTTTGAAAATTATTTTGAGATATGGGTTTTGTTCAGAATTTCGTTACAAGCAAACCCAAATCGTCCATTTTTTAAAATTTTGAGTGTAGACTGAAAAAGTAGCAAACCCTAATTTCCTTCGAAAAAGCATGAAAAAAGTTGGCACCTGGGTTTTGTTCAGAAACACATTTTGGATGAACCTATTTGATCAAATCTTGAAAACCTTGAAGTTTAATTGAAAAAAGCAACGACTTGAAATTTCTTTGAAAACTTCTTTGAAAAAGTTGTGATCTGGGTTATGTTCAGAAGACTGTTCTAGAAGGACCTAGATGATTGAAAGTTGAAAATTTTGATATTCTTTGAGACATGCAAAGAAAAAGCAGCTGCTGCAACTTTGAAAAATTTCTTCAAATATTATTCAGAAGATAGAACTAATATAACCCAGCTCGCTGAAAATTGAAAACCATGACCTTCTTCTTCAAAGGATTGATGTTCTGGATGAAAAAGCATGAAAAACAGGCCTCCTTGTATGCTGGTCTGAAAATTTATGAAGAACTTGCAAAAATCAGAAGGTTTGAGCTCTCAAATCTTGAAAAAGAAAACTCTTAAGTTGCTGCTCCACTTCTCCTTGGACGCCATCTGCAAGAAAATAATGAAAAATGAAAGACAAAGGTGTTTTAAATAAGTTTTTCCTTGGAAAATCAGCTTTCTTTTGCCCTAACTCTTCAAAACCCTAGCTTTAGCTTATGCATTGTACTTGGACGTTTTTCTTCTTCTTCAAATTTTGAAAATTTGAAAAATTTGACTAAGGCATGAGAGTTTGCCCTTCTTGGCTAGAGGTGCCTATCTTCTTTAGACTTAGCCATTTTTCCTACATTTTTAGTTTTTCCTTGATTTTCAACCCTAGTTTGATCTTGATTTCTGGCCTCCAGATTGATCTCACAGATGAGCTGAATGATTCATCGTGGAACTTGATCGAATCTGATGAAGTTTGTTTGGAGGCAACTTTTGACAAAAACTTCATCCGATCCTTCATAATGTCGGGTGCCTATCTCCTCCAAGGGCGCCCATTTTTACCAGTGTTAGCTATTTTTATGAGCTTCAAGTTCTTGCTTGTTTTCTAACCTCCAGATGAATTCATGATTTCGGAGCTAAACTGATCAGATTGGCTGGCTGTCAGATTCACTAGATAGCAGAGAAGATTCTGAGAAGGGTCTCTTGGGAGCTACATCCTCTGAAAGTTGAGTTTAGTGGGTCAAAATCTTGGGCGCCCCTGGCTAGCTGGGGCACCCAACACCACCAGAGTTAGAATTGATTTTGTAAACTTCATCTTTGCTTTGACTTTTGATGTTTTTGCTCATGTTTTTCCCTCTGTTTAGCCTTCGATAACTGATGATTGCCAACTCTGACGAACGTGTTGATGGTTTCGTTGGAAAGCTTGATCAAATCTGAGGAAGTCGTGCTGGAGGCTTCGTCTGCAAATTCATCCATTTAGGCCTCTAAAAGCTTGGGCGCCTATCTCCTTCTGGGGCACCCGAGTTCTCAAAACTTAGACATTTTTACTCTGTTTCTACCTTGAAGTTTGAAATCCTCTTGTCATGGTCTCTATTCATCTCGAGTTTGCCGACAACTGAATGATCCGATGAGCTTGCTGAGATATCCATTGTGAAGCTAACAAGATATTGAAGAGATTGAGCACATTTACAAACCCTAACTGCTGAACTTGGGCCTTCAAAACCCTAGGCGCCTATCTCTCTCAAGGCGCCCAAGTTTTCTTACTTAGAACATTTTTTGATGTTCTCATGATTTTGCATTCAACTTCTCGGTTGAAACTCCGTTCAATCTTCTATTTTGGATGACTAGATGATCAGATTGCTGTGTCGGTGGATCCGCTGCAGAGCTGAGAAGATTTAGAACAACATTGTCTGGGAGCTCAAACCCTAATTTCATCATTTGATCTTTTGAAAAGCTAGGCGCCTATCTGCTTCTGGGGCGCCCATGACTGGCATACTTAGTTTTTATTTTGAAATTGTCAACTTCTTCCTTCATTTGATGTGCTTGCCTTTGCCATGCTTGTTGGCGATGAAATTTTTTCTAAGTGTTTGGGTGCCTAAATTGAGTAGGGGCCCTTGGAGCCTCTAGTGCTAGCCAAAATTTTGCATTTTTCAACTTTACAGCTTCCTTTCTCCATTCTTCGATCTTCGGTAGAAGTTTCTTTTGTTCAATGCTTGAATGTTTGACTCTGACACCTGGCAGTTGATTAACCTCCATTAATGACTTTGGAGCTCTTGAAAAACCAGAATAGACTCACTAGGGTAAAATCGATCTTTTCGTGATTCTTACTGCGCCAGCCTGATGGGGAAGTATTTTAAGCCAATCAAAATCGGTTTCAACCCTAAAAGCCAAACTTTCTATTTTTAGAAAATTTTGCCAGCATATGTTTTTTATAGAAACCCAAAAAAACCTAGAAAAAGTTTTATTTTTAGAAAGTTACTAAAAATAGAAATTTTCCTAAAATTTAGGGTTGAAAAATAGAAATCTGGGTTTTGTTGATTTGGTAGCTCTGAGCCGACCTAGATTGTTAGATTTTGAAAATTTCAAGTTTTTGACCCCATGCATGACATGCGAATCCCCAATTTTGACCTTTTTCGACAATTTTAACAAGACTTTGACTCATTTCTTCAAAATGCCTAAGTGTAGCAAAATTTTAAATTTGGGGTACAACAGTGAGGTATTTTCCTTAAGAATGAAGCTTCAAGGCAAGTCGGCCTTTCTATTATAAATCAAATACTATATTTTCTAGGTCGGCTCATGAGAAGAGCTCGCCTAGTTTGGTATATAATGGAGATAGAGTCTCCACATTAAGCAATCAATTTATTCCATTTCTAAATTCGATTTCCTTTAGCAGCAAATTCACATTCAAGAGGAGAAGATTTGCTTCAAAGAGAAGAGTTGATATTTGGTGTATCTAAGGAATTCGCACTATCTTCAAGTGCTGATCTATTGTATGAGATTCGGCCTTTCCAGGGCCTGATTCTGAGTGCTATTTCTGCACTTCTCTTTCTAATTTATAAGAGAATAACTTGCTGTTGGGTTTTTCCCTTGTGTAGAAGGGTTTTCCCAAGATAAATTGCTGTGTTGTCTTCTCTGTGTTGTATTTTTTGATTAATTGTATTTCGGATTTGAAAATCTCACATGGATCTCTATAGCAATTGTATGGAACACTGTAGCAGTGGTACAACTACAAATCACTATAGTAGCAAATAAAATAATAGATATTCTTCTCCAAATTGAAAACTATACTAAAAAGCTTAACCAAAATCTATAAAAAATATACACCAAACACCAAAGGGAATTGGAAATACAAAGCATATCATCTCACAAGTAATCCCTAGATGGAATTACTCTTTGGATTGGAGGTTTATCATTCTCAAATCCAGTTTTTCATTCTCAAATCCATTTGCCAATAGAGTTTTCATCTTAGGGCAAAGATGAACACAAAGGCCCAATCATAGAAACAAGGGTTTAATAAATACAATGGCAGATGCCTCCTAATGAGCCCTTATTCCCTTTTTATAGACTCTTGAGGGAAATAAAATAGTATTGTTTGCTTTTTATCTTCCAAAACCTAATTTAAATTTACTTTTGTAATTCTACCCAAAAAGAAGTAACAAAACATTAGTGAGAGTTACATAAGGCTTTATTATGACCCATTTAGACACCTTTAAATAATAATAATTAAGTTGTCTTTTACAATGCTTGCAATTAATATTAATAGCAACATAAATTATTATTTCATTTAAATATTTTCCTAACCCAACCCATTAACCTATGAGAAATTAAATAGTAGGCTAAGGGACTTTGTTGAATGCTTAGGGCCGTTAAAGGGACATGGTAGTGTCGATATAACTCTTCAAAATGTTTAAGGACACTCTTGATGGGCTTTCCTTGTGAAGAACATTGATAATCAATTATATTACGATTACCAATTGAAGTCTTTCAAATGGTAGCTTGGCATATATCCATCTTTAATCCTCCTACAATGGTAGGGTCATTATTCTAGCATACATGGACCATTGTGGGTTGCTACTTACTCTAGATTGGACTTTCAACTTAGTTGCCTCTTTGGAAAATATTGTGGAATATGCATGTCTTACAAGCGGCATCCAAGACTTTTAAATTTTATTGCTTGAAACTACACTATTCAAGATTAGAACCATGACCACCAAAAGATTTGATTAATAATTTTCCCTTTCTCAAAGGAATTGGGCACATTTTTTCCTTAGCAAAGAAGAAATGACTAGCACCAAGGGGTTGATGATCTGTCACATGTTGTAAATTCTAAGTTTCATCCTACATAGTTTTGTTTTTTAGTTGATTTTGTTAGTGTAACCTTCATTTAAACCTCATTTGTAATTTACTAATTTGCAATTGGTGAAGAGATTTCTTTGTCACTTGGATAATGTGTCATTTATCTTACATTCTTTTTGTTCTTAGAAGTAAGAAGCTATTCTTTTCATTTGCATCTAGACACATATTTGAGGAAATAGAAACTTGAATTTTTTGATCAAATCCTTATGTTTTTGGCTTGAAACTTAGGATTTCTGTTTGGTTATCCTTTCTTTATTGCATCTTTAGCCCATATCAATTCATAAAGTACTATTTGATTATTGATGGCTTGATTTTGGATTATTCTTGTAATCACCAAGTGATTTTCAGTCCAAAAGGAGCATACTATTTGATTTAAATCTACAATTACTTTATGTTAAGACCTAGGTAGAAATGACTTTAAAATTTAAATCACAAATAATAATTAATACTTATGAAGGGCAATATTTTATTTAGTTATCTATGTACCCCGGGGACATGTCCCAAATTTGTTTAGGCTTGTTTTCTATTTTGAGGGTGCATGGATGGGGTTGAAAACCCCCCTTGCTATCCCTGATCATAAATTTTTTTTGGAAACATTTTTGAAACACCTTGTTTTTTTTTCCTGGGGATGACAAGGGATAACTAGCTATCCCAAGGATGGCCTAGACATCCCTTGACTATCCTAGGGATGGCTACAACCTAGTCAACATAAAATGTATTTAAAATAAAAGAACAAAATGAAAAAAAAGGAAGGGTAGGGGGCCCCACAATGACCTCCACACACCTCTACACCAATCGTAAACCTAAAAAAGACACTAAAAACCAAACTTATTTTGCCATTTTCCATATTGTGAAGGAGAATAGTTGTAAGAAGAGAAAAGAACAACAATGAGTAAAAGGGAAGAGAGCATAAAAATTACAGCATTAACTCACCCCCTTGGCCCCAAGTGGCAGACCCCGGGTCATCCACATGAGATGTTCTACATAGAAAGCAATCTAGTATCTGCTCACCCTACTCATACTTCCCCTTCTCCCATGGTTGCTTGGTGGGAATTACAAGCACAACAATATATCCAATTCCGTAGATATTAATAAGCATATCATCATTCACAATATGCATTATAGTGCTTACCACAATGCTTGCAAAAATATAAAACTGCTATATTTTAAGATGCAAATATATTAACAAATGCTGACTTCTGCCTTTGTTTATTGAGTGCAGATAATAATGTTTGATTTGTTCCAAATTTCCAATTGCCTTGCTGTTCGATCTTTTTTCAATATTCAGAAGATATTGCTTAAAGAGAAACAAATAGATTAGTTCGAATGAATAATTACTAATAAGGATTAATAATTGTTGCAAACATCATTATTGCATAATCATATAATATATATGTGTATTTCATTATATATATATATTTGTATATGTAATTATATTTAACTTACCTCCCTTATTGATTTTATCATTTATCTTCATTTATCTTCCATTGAACTATCTTCTTCTTCATACATACTTAATGATATCAATCCCTTATTATATTTAGGGTCTGCTTCCTTTCTGAGTGCAGACTATTTATTTATTTCTAATTGTTTCCAGATCAGACTTCCTATTTTTCTTCATTTGATTCCACCTTCAACATTTATACTATTCAAGAGATGTGTCCTTTGTGGGGGATGTGTCATTCCAAATGGAAGTGTCCTTTAAATTCCAATCGCTGCCTTTAGTTAGTAATCGCTGCTCCTTAAGACTTGTTAATGACTCCATTTATTTATTTGCTGCCTTTAATAAGACCGCTGCATATTAAAGAGTTTTCTTTCATCTTAATAAGGAATTAATACTCCTTCATTTGTCATCTGCTATATCTCAAACTTGGGCGATTTCATATATATTTGTCACGGAACACATATCAAAGGGGTCGGCCTCTTATGACATTATGAATATGTTTGGGTTGGCCAACAAACAATATATTTCTCATTCATAGTTGAACATCATAAACATACTTGTCTAGACTTACATATATGCCAATAAGAGAAAGTGGTCAGCCACAATTAATACAAATTAATCTAGCTTCATTTCCTCATTGCCATATTAAGGTAAAGTCTTCCCTTGAATGGTTGGCCTGGTTTATAGAATTAATTTTATTCTTTCAGTAATTTATTTTACTTATACTGGTCGGCTGGATTTTGTGTTGCAATTTGCGGGGGCATGACAAGCTATGAGACCCAAGTTGATATTGAATATTTTTTTTATGGTCACACGCCTACTTCAAATATAGGCTCTAAACCCTCTTGAATTTGAACCTGGATATTTTGCATGGTGGTGCCCCAAAACATGCTTATTCATACCCATGGTTTTTCTGTTTCATTTTCTTCATACATTTTTTTATTTTCAGATAAATACTCTTTAAATTTTATTGAACTGCACCAACTTATGTGTTTATAATGTTTTTATATGCAGGAGTCCAGTTGTATCATTTGTGTATGAGAGAGGCTGGCGCCAACGTTTTGCAACTAGTGGCTTTCCAGGTCCAGATGAAGAAGTACAACTGCATCCTGTTGATTTGTTTGATTTTTAATATTTTTGTAAACAATCTTTGCATGTCATTCTCCTTCTACCATCAGAGAAATTTTTTTGTTTGTTTTTCGTGCAGTTCAAAATGGCACAGAAGTATTTTCAGCCAGCTGCTGGTGGTTTACTTGTGGATGCGAGCTGTGGTAGTGGGCTATTTTCAAGGCGATTTGCTAAGTGTGGGATTTATTCAGGGGTAGTAGCCCTAGACTTCTCAGAAAACATGCTGCGTCAGTGTTATGAGTTCATCAAAGGAGATAAAGATCTGGTCGAAGGGTATACCATTTTTAACTAATTCTTGTGCTAATTCTAACTATGTTTGCTTTCTTACAGTGCATTATTTTCGGAATTGATTTGTCCCCTCAGGAACCTTGCCCTGGTTAGGGCAGACATTTCAAGACTTCCTTTTGCAACAGGTTCTGTTGATGCTGTGCATGCGGGTGCTGCAATACACTGTTGGCCATCTCCCTCTACTGCTGTAAGAATTGCAATCTTTGCACACAAAATCTGTCAAAAACAAAGATATTTGCGTGTCATTTTAAGCTGTTTGTTTCCTTACAAGCTTGTCTATTTTTAGATCTTTTTATGTTTTGTTGTTCTTACAACTTATGGTTTGGAATCAACATTTAGATGGGTTTGCTCACATCTGTGGGTGCATCACAACTTTCTTCCTTATGTGGTGTCTTAAAATAAGGCTTTCCACTAAAAGCCCATTTCAGATCTTTTACATGAGTTGCTTAGGGTTTTTTTAGGATATTAAAATAGTTGTCACTCCATGTGATGCAAGTACAGCTTTATAGAAAGAATTAAGAAATGTATTTAAAATAGGAAAGTACAACTAGCATAGGATAGACAGGATGGACAATCTAATCGTCTCCAAAGAGCTCAAGGAAAGCTTGAAAAATATAACCTTCATCCATAGCATTGGAGAGGATATGAGAGAAAATAGGTGGAAATGCAGACAATCAATTATTTGATAAAGAAATGTCATATTAATTCTTTAGAAGGTAGATTAAAAATTCCATTTCAGAGTGTATGGTCTGAACATGGATGATACATAAAGTGCTTTAGAAGACAACAAAGTACAAAATCTGTCAGCAACTGCTAAACAGAGTTAAAGAAAGTTCAAATTTTTTGAATCCAAGAGCTTTTACTAAAGAACAGTAATATTTTATTAGAAAGACACCATAAAAAGCAGAGCAGATTTTTCTTTTAGTATTTGGGACTGATGTTGTGGCATTGATGTTATCCAATATTAGATTGGAAGTTTGGACGATCCTCTGCATTCCAAGGCCAGCCTGTGGCTTCTTCCATTTTGCCTCCTTGGTCCAGCCAAGGGTAACATCAAGTGATGCCTTCATTAATTTGACATAATTGCATGGGTTCTACCATTTGCTGAAATTGTGCAGAAATGAAGCAGGCCTGGCAGCATTGTCATTTCAAATCTTCTCAGCATTAAGTAACTTCTCAGTGGCATGCATTTTAAAAAGGTCTGATAGCAAAACCTAATTATGGAGCGACTCATTTGTTTATTGATGTATTTGGAGATGTGTTTCTGGTTATCTTTTAGGGCTTGCAGGTTCCCTATCAGCAAGCTTCAGTGATGATGGGCATTACTTTTGTGGGATTGTTCAACCTCATAGACTTTGAGCAGATTACTCAGAGCATCATTGAAGTTTGTTGGCGTAAAAACTAACACCTCTGGAGTGTGAGTTCGTACGGACAGCTATGCACACTACGTAATGAGTGCTCTTCAAATTAGGAGGGGAAGCTCCCTCGTTGTGCTGGAATGCATGAAATAGAAAACTAAACTAATGTCCTATCTTTTTGTTCTCAGCTGGTAGAGGCACAAGGTTAAGAAAACCTAGAACGTTGCAGCTAAGTATTTTCTGGTTTCGCAGATCATGTAACTACAACTAAGCTAACTTCTTTAATATCTATCCAATTTCCTCAAGAAACAGAGCATGAGGAAATGGAGCAGGAATGTATTGTACGATAAACTCCAGGTGCGGGCTCACAACATGAAGGCAAGGTAGGCGCAACTATTTGCTAATCCGGGAAGAAGTTTATTAAAACAAACAAATGAACGGTAAACCTGGTACAGCTTCACAACATGAAGGCAAGGTAGGCGCAACTATTTGCTTGGCTGAATGAGTCTACTATCACACACATCAAACGATAAGCTTTAAGTACAGTTTCGCAACATGAAGGCAAGGTAGGCGCAACTATTTGCTCTTCTGAATAGGCTTATAATAAACAAAACAAAAAGGTAAGCAACTGGGACAGTAGATTGTATAGACGCAACACGCATGCAATAACGATCAAACCAGCAACCCCATTTAACTAAGATCGAATAAACACTATGACAATAACATGAAGGCAAGGTAGGCGCAGCAATTTATTATAACAGCAATTACTCTTTGAACAGATACAATAATAGCAATACTACAGGCAAGGTAGGCGCAGCATGTATGCTATCAAGCAAAAGTTCTAATTTACAAGGGTGAACCAATCTTGAGAATAGGCATGTTGCCGACAACGCAGCAATTCTCTATCACCAGGAAAAGCTAATTACAAATGAGCTAAAAGCTCTTATTTATAGACTTCAAGGTGTAGGCAACCCTAAAATCACCTTGAGTCAACTAAAGTCTTGCAATGCATGCAAGATCTTATTCTTAAACCCTAATTAAATGAAACTATACAGTTAACTGGGAAACTATCATCAGTTAACTGAAACATCTAATCTAAATGGACAATGTGCAAGCATGCACGTCCTTATTGAAAGCAAGTTAACTGGAATGCTATTATCAGTTAACTGAAAAATCTAATCTAATCTCCAAGTGTACGTAGATGTTTCCAAGAAAGACATGCATGCAATGTATAACAGCAAGTTAACTCGGAAAGAAGCCTCGAGTTTAACTCCTGTGTCTAATATCTATCTTGGAAAAGGTGGGATGCCTTGAACTGAAGTCTACTGACCCTGATCTTGAGAAATTAACCCATCTACGAGGTCGTTGACTGCATCTCCATCTAAAGGTCGTCACATGTCTCAACTGTCAATTCACTGCTTCTTAGCAACTCAAGCAAAACTGAAAATCTCTGTATACTTAAACTGGCCCTTCACTGGCTGGTAACTATGGCGGCTTTGTAACTGAAGTGATGGCCACTGTTTCCTCTGCAGCTTGATGCTTCTCACGTTTTTCATGCTTATCAACCCTCTAAACTGGCCTTGGAAGACAATCAGCTATACGAGGCATAAAACCATGTGGACTTGAGTGACTACGCTTGTCAACCTTTCTGATGCGCTTGATACAAATCAATGTCAGCTTTTCTGATGAAATCATGAATTAAGACTGACATCGTCTTGAATTCGATTTGTGTGAACTGCATCCGAAAAACTCGCCTGTTGACTGTGAACACAGCTACTTTCTGACAACTTCTCCGGAAAACCAAAAATCACTCTAGATAAGGCTAAAAATAGCCTGTCGAAGGGCAATTTTCACAAAATATTCTGAGACGTGGGTTTTGTGTAGAATCAAATTCTAAGATGACCCACAATGTCAGAATTTTGAAAAAATGTGATTTAGGCCCGCATGCAAAAGGTTTTCAGTTGAGATCTGAGGGGCTGTGAGGACATTTTTCCCGAGAAAATCTGAGATATGGGTTTTGTCCAGAAGATATTTCTAAGACAACCCACAACGTTAGATTCGAAAAATATCGACTTCTACTCCACCATGCAAAGGAATTTCACTTCAGAAAATCAAAGCCTCAAGAACTGATGCTCTGGAACAAATTTTTCTTGAAAATTCTAGCACATGGGTTTTGCTGAGAAAGCAATTCTGAATCAACCCAGATGATTTGTTTTGCCAAAAACGCCAATTCTTCATACATGTGAGAAAAATTTAAGACGAGAAGATGGAAGAAATCTAGAGAAGAAGAAAGATGTTTTTTAATTTTTATTTATTTATTATCTTCTTCTGTCAAAATCGCCACTCTGCCTTGAATTCTGCTGATGAATCTTGACTTGTACCTGCAAAAGAATATTTTTTATGCCTTCACAACTGACCGCTGAAGAAATTCGCCCAACTCTGGAAAGAATTCACCTCTGCTCAAGCTGGATGAATGAAATGATGAATGCCATGCTTGCATAACTAGATAAATTCATACCATCATGCATGGAACCTGCTCAAACCCTAACTGTGAAGGAAGAATTTGATTGGCCCTTTACCAGTTGAGCTGCTGCTGTCTCTGAGTCTTTAGACTAAAAATAATATTTTAATTTCAAAGCATGCAAAGAACTAAAAGGGGCACCAATATTTATCTTTGAAGAAATTCGTCACTTTTTAATGCCTTGCATGCAAAAATATTATTTTTATCATTTTGCCAAAAATAGCATCTTGTTGTGCTCAACACACTTCCCTGATTTTAGAAAGCCAAAATTTGACCTTCTAGGCGTCCATTTGCAAGAGTTATGAGATTTTTGAGAATCTCCTATTTTGTAGCTGACTGCAAAGTTACAATTGACCCTGTTCAACTCTGATTTCCCGATGATTGAATGAGCCTGCGACTGTGCTGAGATATCCACTGCGAAGCCTGCATGACAAGGATGAAATGTCTGCTGGGAACAACAACTGCTAAAATCATCATCTGATACCTTAGAAAATTAGGCGCCTCTGATTAAATTGATGTTTTGACTCCAGACTTAGTCATTTCTTCGTTCTGCCTTCTGATGCTTCAAACTGTCGTTGACGGTGAATGATGAACTCCACTGACTGAATAATGAATTCATTGCATGACTAGAAGTATTCTGTATCCAATGACTGAATGTGAGGGATTTGAAAATTGTATTAAGAACCCCAAAAGAATGAGCGCCCCTATTCTGTGATAGCTCAAACACCATTTTGACAAAAGTGTGATTTTCATCTGAACACCATACTTTGACCCTTGATACCGGGAACTGGAATGTTCCGATATGTGTGCCGTCTGTCTTGCTGTATAGTTTGGTCAACTTGCAAGAGATGTTCTTGGAGACGACGAAGCCAGAAAATTGCTTTTAAGGCCTCTAAAAGAAAATCGCCTTTTTCAAAGAAAATAATATTCTTACACTTAGTCATTTTTTGAATTGCCTTCAATCAGCTCTTCTTCACAGCATTATCATCTTGACCTCGCACGTACGAGCATTCGCCAAATCCCGGAGGTTGTCGGCTAGACTCGTTGGATAGCTTGAGTAATTGCACACAAGTCTTGTGAAGACTGTAATTGCAAATAACCCCGTCTGGCAGGCCTAAAGGAGAATCGCCCCTAGCCTACAGCTGTGCAGCTTTGTGTAGCTACGCTTCACCATCCTCTGTTTTACGTGCTCGGTAGGACCTCTGTCACAGTTACTCAGAACATCGGATCGTCTTGTGAACGGATACACTGCAAAACTGAACTGAGCTGGAAGAGATCTCAGGAAGACCTTAATTGCAAATTCATCCATCAAACCAGTCATATTCAGGATCGCCCCTGGGCTACAGGGGAGCGGATTTGCTTTGAATTCATTTCTTCTGACATGTATCCTGCCTGCAATTTCCACTTCTAATGCTGATAACCGGATTTCTATACTGGATACGCTTTCGCTTGATAGCTCGTTGAAAAGCTAAACTAATCTTGCAAAGACTAAAACCATCAAAACACACATGCATCTAGATCTGGGCCTTCAAAAAGAAAATCGCCCTTGGGCTAGAAGGGAGCGGATTTGCATCTCTAGACTGCCTCCGTGATGAAAACACTCTTCGCAACCTCTGCTTCTGTCTTCGTTTGCCGGAGTTCTGTAACTCGGATAATCCTGCTTCATGGCTAATCGGAAAGCCGACTGAAAACTGAACATAATGAATGTGTTCTTAATCCAAAACACTCAAATCTTGACCTTCAAATGGAAGGGCGCCCCTAGGCTACAGGGGAGCGGATTTGTTTTGAATTCATTGATTTTCACCATTTTATGCTTTGCAAACGCTGTATCCATCCCTGCGGTTGACCATGTCGAAGCGTTGTGACTGCTGAGGTGTGTGGATGACTATACTTCATCATTTTCACATGTACGGACACTATAAAGTTGATTTGCACGTTGATTGCGCAAGTGTCTACTACGTTACATAGTGAAAAGTTCCCAGACTTAGAATATTTTAGCACTTTTTGCCAATCTGAAAATCCCCTCCATCAAAAAGCATTATTTCCAACATCTTTTATCGTAGAGCGTTCCTCTTTGAGTTTCAGGCTTAGATATTGACACCTGGTACTGGCCAACTGCCATTGATGACCCCGAAGATCCTAACTTTTCTCCTAAAAAAGTGAAAACTACCCACCAGCCTTAAACTGACTTTTAACTGAAACTGACTTCACCACTGTGATTGTGATGTGAAATAAGCCAATCAAAATTAATTTCATCCAATTCTGACAAGTTCCTATTTTTTAGGGTTTCGGGCTAAAAATAGATTTCAGAAACCCTAATTTTCAAAATTTTCAAATTTTGCCAGTATCTTCCTGGCATCACACTGACTAAAAGCCCATACTTTATTTGCCCAAAAACTGAGTTTTGACCCCACTTTTACAAGGTTTAGACCATTTTAAGCAAAATGCCTTAATGAAGCAAAAATTTCGGTTTGGGTACAACAAAGTTAATAAGAGCAATATGGATGGATTGGTCCTAAAAGCTTGGGTGTCAATGATAGTGTGCAGCATGACCATCATAAGGCTGAAATTCATAGTTTTCCATTCTATACGGGGCACAGCAGTTTTGTGGGTTTTAGAGTGAGTATATTGGTCAATGGGTAGAAAGAAAGAAAGAGATTATATTAATGTCCATTGATGACCAAAAGTAAGTCAATGGGACTAGAGGATACATCATTTAACAATAGAAAGTTCTAGGAAGAAAGAACCTAAGAAGCAAAATAATAGAAGTATATAAGACAACAGAAAACACTTTCCAACTAACAATTAGCAATGGAGGGAAAACAAGAGCCCCAAAAGCATGTCCTAATGAAGATTGGAAGAAAATCTCATCAAATACTTGTGTTTGTGTCTCAAGTGGAGGAGTCGTCTGAGCCATTATTGGTCAGTGAAAGATCTGATAATGCTTGTTGGAGAGTATCCAAGATTGGAGAGGTTAGGTTGGCAGATCCTAGGAGGAAGTAACGGGCTTCTTCTAGAAACTCCCCTACCATCCAAGGCTAGGTGGTAGACAAAAAAATTGTGGTCAACTTTGGAAGGATTATATCTGGTGGTGGCTTAGTGGGTAATGAGAGGTGTAGGGAAATGTTCAGCCTGGAAAATTAGATCAGCAGTGGCAAACACTATGATTGGAGTGGCAATTAAACTGAATTGGTGCATAGGAGTGGATGTGTAAAAACCCACCCTACTTTTTAATTTTATTTTTTGCAATATAGAAGATGTAAATGCAATGTCTTCGACACTTTTTGATCACCAAGATCCCAAAGTGGGGAAGGTGAGAGCATACGATGCCTCCAACTCCACAACCAATCTAGATGAATGCAATCACAATGATATGGTGGCAAGCCTACCAGAATACGAAGGTGGCAAAGCCAGGCTTATCAACACCTCTTCGGTGGATTGCGTAAAATTACACACAGGCAGCAAAGACAGCCTATCAACACCTCTTCAACGGACTGCTTGTATGCAATGCAAGCCACTTGCATATTTTCTAAGCTTGACTTAGACCAAAATGTTCAATAATTGCAGCCTGTTCATGCCAAAATGGACTGAATGAAAATGCCCAACTTACAAAATGAGAATGCATTCAAATGATGGACTTCAATGGTTCCACCATCTGGGGTTTACAAGATATATATAAAATGCATTACAAATTAACATTTGAGGAAGTAAATTGCTGTTATAGACTGATACAAAGTTCTGATTACAAAATCAGATTGCTGTAACATCCTGAATGAGACCAAATAGCATTGATAAACAATATATTCAAGTACCCAACATGAAAAATACCTCCAGTAGTTGATACAAGAGGTTGTTGTAGGTTTGATTATTTGATATCACTCTGTAATTGCTGTAATACTGTCAAACAGGTCTTATGCATTTTGATAACATGCTGCAAACTCTTCTGAATGCTGATGCAACAACCCCAAAATGAAGGAAACACACCCCAAACTGAAACATAGCCGATGTAGGTTGCATAAATTCATCCCAAACTTAACTATAGCACTGTGAACTCCCCTTGTGACTAATAAACACTGAATAACAAGTCTGTCCAGCACTAATAACACTCTAAAATCTTGCAAAGAGTATGCCCAACACCACTACTCAACATGCATAAACTGAAAACTATTCCAAAACACACCAAAATTGAACCCAAAGCACCATGAACACAATGGACATCAAACAAAATGAGAAATCAGTCACCTTGCAGGTCTGAAACTGAACTTATGGTTGTTGGTACAATAGGTACAACTTTCATAAAACTCTTAGAAATCACCAAAATTCACCTTATTTTTGCTTGGTTTCCAGAAGAAACCTCTTTCAATTTCATCAAAAGCCCACAAAATTCTTAAATCTGCATCATAAATCCTTGCATGCCAAAAAAACATGTCAAAACACATGAAAAATCTCCATTGAAACACAACTGGAAAAATAACTTAACCTTGCAGCACAAATTGGAATGTCTTCACTTTGAGCATCAAGGCAATCCCTATATGAAATTGCTCCAATGGATGTTGAGGTTTTTTGTCCCCCAAACCCAATATTTTCAGCACACAGGTGACTTCTAGATGGAATCACTCTTTCCAGCTAGGAAGGTTTTCGTCCACGAAATTGGTATTCCAAGAAGGTTTCTATCCTCGAGAAATATGAGAAGAACTTGTGTTTTTACTTAGAGCAAATAACAAATGTAATATTTAGTCTAACCCTTCTTCTCAAGACCCAACCTCTTTTTAAAACCTTTTTAGAGCTATTTTAGGAAAAAATGTTTTTTGCTTTTTTGAAAAAGAAAGTATTTTTTACTAGTTTTTTCAAAAACATTTTTTTTACTTTTTTGTTGCTTTTTTGAAAAAAACACTTTTTGTAATGTCCCTTACCCGATTTGCCCTAGAATTCACTTGTTGATTAGCTTTAGGGTTTCTTTTTCCCAAATGAATGTTCTTTTTACTGAAGTAATCTTGGTTTGAAATCTGCGTTCACTATATTAACAACATTTCCACATACATATATATCTGTTAGCATTAATATCTAGATATCCAAAATATAAGCATAATCATAAATGCAATTTAACAAGCGAGAGGAGTGCCATGGGTGGATCCGCCCTGAAGCCTTCTTGTTAGGCACGAGAGGTTGTTCACCACAATCCTCTTTTCCCAGGGGCTTAGTACCTGCATTCTCCACACATGGCAGTTCCTCGGAAAACACTGGTCGTATTAGGAGAGGAGGGACACCCTAAGGGGCTAAGGGCCTACGGCCTACCACCTCCTATTGTAAATCCCATGTCTCGGGCCTATGTAGGGAAGAACCCTAGGCGGGACCCCCATCCTTCATGACCAAACCCATGCCTTGGGCCTACGGGCCTAAAGGTGGGGTTTTTAGGCAATCCACTTGGCGGATGCTTCCCCCATCCTAATAGGGTACAAACACGGAGCAAACAATCTTTGGACAGTCACTTGTGCTTTTACTATTGAATTATCTATATGCATGTATCATGTTTGAGAGTATTATATGGATGCATGAAAATGTAACATTGTGGAAAAAAAGTACATGGATCTATATTACTACAACAATGCCAATTCTCATCATATTTAGTTTGTCTATGATCAATGATACTATCCAATGCAATATTAACAATGATGGAAACTAAATGACGCTATATCATACCTTTTAGTTTCATTCATGGTCATGATAATGCTAAAGGAACCATCATCAATTCATAAAACTATTATAATATTGATAACATCAAAGGAAAACATTGCACCAATAATCAAACGAGCAATATTAGTTTCTTATATTCAAAATATGCTAAATATTATTGCTAAGTGAGTACATCACCTGAGTTGCTATATCTCTCCATGTTTCCTTACTTGCCTCCTTCAACCTTATACTGAATTGATCATAGGATGAGGACAATTCATAAATATACATAATCTACTTATGTTTATATTAAAGAGTCATCATTACTTATAAGTATCATTATTGCATAATCGTGTATGTATATATATATAAAATTATTCTTTTACTTATATCCATTAGTATTCATATATATATGTTTATATAATTATTCTTTCCTTATTCATATATATTCTTTATCCATTGCATATTATTCATGATAAAACTTATCTATATCTATGCATATATACTTGTATGCCTATTAAATTATATATATATATTCTAATGCATAACAATCATTGTTGCTGCTGTTCTGAATTGCAGATCGTATTTCTCAATGCTTTTCCCTCTTCCTTATTTTCCTTCCTTATATTTATACCATTCAAGGAGGGTGACTCATGGGGGGAATGTATTGTTTGGTGAAAGAGGTGAATTTTCATAAAATATATCCCTTTGTTAGATTTAATTGCTGCCTTTAAAGGCTTATTATCACAATAATATCTATTTTTGAAAATAACATATTATTACTAATAATTATGATATTTCAGATTATATACTTATTTGCCAGTATTGGCATGGTGTGATGGTTTATAGATGGCATTGTTGTTCTTGCCACCAAGGTTCAAACCCCATTGGGATGGTATTGTTGAACGGTTGTATTCCGGTTTATAGCTCCGGTCAAAAGCGTTTACTCCTTAAATAATTTTAGATTATATACTTATTTTATTATTTCATATTTTAACATTAAAGTATAATAATAAAACCAATTTGCTAATATCTTATTATTATTTTATTCTAATGTATTACAATCTTTGATGTGTAATGATTATAATATTTATTTATTATTATTATTTTTGATATTAAGTTATTTAATACTAGAATGTAATACTAATAATTTGCCTATATATTATTATTATATTTGTTATTTCATATTTATATATCTTTATATTGATATGGTACACATTTATTCTATATTTAATATTAATATTGCTATTTATTTTATTTATTAATTTATTTGTATTTTAACACTTGGTCTTTATGGTATTTGTTGATTTAAGGTAGCTTCGGTCAGATATAAATGATGATTGCATTATGCATTATCATCATTTATAAATGATCGAGATCTACTGTATTATCTACAAGATATTCAGAATTCTGAAGTAAATTCGAAATACAAAGATGATCAAACTTCATTTATTCTAATCGCTGCTTGCTAAATGCATGCAAGTGTTTAATGATTACCACCAATAATTATTTATTGTGTAAAGGGAGCTTGTGTAGTCAAGGGACATGTCCCATGAGCGGACGTGTCTCCACTTTGTGAAGACACGTCCTCTCATAGGACACGTCTCTTCTTGAGGCGCGCCACCCCTTATAGATATAAAACATGATTTCGACTTCTATTGTAGACATTGAAATCGATAGATGTTCTGCAATCAGAAGATCGGAAACAAAGTTTAGAAATTTGACTTAGAATTCATACAAGTAAATTGAGATCTAGGATTTACTTATTCTCCATTAGGATATAATTTGATTAGATTTGATTAACTTAACAGTATCGCTATTTCGGGGACATGACACTTTTTTTGTTTTTTCGTCGCTTTTTCAAAAAAAGTGCTTTTTGCTTTTTCGTTGCTTTTTTCGAAAAAAACAATTTCCCTTAAAAAAATAAAGTGACTTTTTCGAGCACTTTTAATAAAATATCATTTTTAATTCTCTCTTTCAATGCCACTTTTAAATAATACATTTGAAGTCACTTGTACCCCATGTTTAGTGCTAACACTTTCTGGCCCTCTTTTAAAAGCACTTTGACGTAAGCCACTCTTCTTTAAAACAAATAAACAAAATTTGACTTTAGAATATAAAGTCACCTTAAGACAACTTAAATTATTTATTTAATTACTTTTATCCACACATCCCAAGGTTTCAGGAAAGTTGGTGCTTTCCAAGGATGTTGGAAATCTCCAAGAAATGTGGAATACTCTCTAAAAGTTGGATTTGCACTTGGATGAAAACCATTATATTCATCTTGACTCTTGGTACACTCTACCATTGTCAAAAAAATGTTTCAATAAAATTGGTGCTCTCCAAGAATCTTGGAACTTTCCAAGAATGTTGGAATGGACTGAAAAAGGTACATTACAGGATGGTCCATATTTTTGATATGAAAGTTATTATTTTCAGAAGAACCAACTAGATCATTAAGAATAGATACTTTACACACAGGGAAGTCATTACCTTGAGACCTCTCATCCGATATTATTGTAACAACACCTTATTGCACCATTTGGGTTCCATCTTTATACTACGATGTTATGGAATGAGGTCTCTTTCTCTTTCTGCTGTATGTTCTTAAAGGCTTGTGGCTGAGCTCTATACAGTTGTAGATGCAATATTGAAGCTCTATATTCAATTTTTTTTCATTTCTTCTCAGACCCCTTCTCAAATGCATGCTATCTTTGATGTGAGCATTTCAAAGCTAGATGTCTAATTTGAAACTTCTTTGGAAGTAATGGAATTTAGAGCACTATGCATTGTTGAGCCATGGAGGAAGGGAATGGAGAATATCACCCATTCCCAAGTCAGCTTGGAAATCCTACTGAATGAAATTATAGATCATCTTAGTGCCTTCCATAAATTCTGCAATTTCTTGAAAATGATTGTTGAGGATCTGAATCTCTTCGTTGGTGTTTGTGATCAGTTCCAACATTCGTTTCACAATGTTGAAAGGAGAAGTGAGGGAAGTGAAAGTGGAGATGAGTAGCATTCAGTCTCTAAAGATGCAATCTACCCATATACGTCGACAATGCTGTACCCTATCAACCATTGTATTGAATATGCCTTCATTAGTTTTATGAGCAGAAGAAATCCAATACATGGCGCCAATGAAATGCATTTTTAATATGCAAATAGAAAGAAAAGGTTTTAGTGGTTGATGATGTTCAACTAGCAACAGTTGAGGAGCTATTTAAATAATCTCATTTGGAATGCATTTGAGATTGTTTATGCTAAGTCCCTGATAGCACCATTGGAGTGGTTCTGCATTGGGCAAAGCAAGCCATTTTTTTAGGTAGTGCAAAAAGGAGAACACTCTTTTATGTCGAGTTTTGTTTGTCTTGGACTTAATAAAATGAATTATATGTTGTGTAGCACAAAGGAGGATGATTTTGGTGGTATTTGAGAGTGAATGCTGAGTTGGCTTCCACACAAGAATTGAAATCTAATCAAATATATTTATTACTGCAACTAGGAATGAGAATAGTAAATCAGTTGACATGGTAGCTCCATGTTGCTCCCTCTTGATTGGGTGGGAGTATTTGCCTTGGGCTAAGTAAGGGAGGATGATTCGTTTGCCTATTGGGCTTGTACACATTACCACCATAATGGGCAGGGAAGCCTTGCAAAGCTGACAAGGGGAGATACACAAGACCAATTTTGAGCCTTAGTTTGTGCATGTAATACCTAGTTTGTGTTGGGTTTGACTTGCTAAGAGGCTGTGAAGTTGGAGTTGTGGAGATTTTGAATATAAAAGTCTTGAGAAAGGAGATTGATTGACGAGAGTGGGGCTTGGGAGGTGGGCAAATGCAAACCACCTTTGATCATCTTGTATTTTCATTAGAAGTATTTGTTGATCTGATAGTTTGAAGGATAACTCTGAGATGAAGTCAAGGAATTGTATGTGGAGAATCATTTAAGGTTGAGTGAAAGTACATATGTTATTCTTTGGAGGTTGGCTATTAGTTATTACTGTTTGCTCTCTTATATACCATCCCAACATCTAGAATTGTCAAGCCATTAATAGAGCTAATGAAGATTCTAGGGCAAGACTTGCAGAGTAAATGGATCTCATATGTCCATGGCAATCTTCTATCTGTTGATGACTGGCTTGTAGTGTGTTGTTGTAGCTCATAGGAGTAAGGTGTGAAGTGTGTCTTTGAACTATCTTGGTGGAATCTCCATCTATAGAAAACTTTGCTCGAAATTTTGCACCACTAGCATCAAAGAGGGGTTGAAAGAAGTATTTTATCAAATGGATTGGTTTGGATTGGTCTTCATGATCCCTGAAGAGTGTCGAGATGAAAAAGGAACAAACATCTATGATTAGGATAATAAAAATATAAGTTACTTCCAACATCCACATAGAGCAATAATACCTTCTCCAAATCTCATTTGAGATGGTTGATTTCTGCCTTTGTAGGTAGTAAATGGCCATGTTTTCTTCTTCAATGTACATTACAAGGGATGTGGGGTGACCTGCGAAGAGAAAAGAGACAATCATGCTCTCTCTCTCTCTAGAGTATGGCTTAATTCCCAAGTTCAATGCAGTTGGTAAAAAGTTAGTGAAATATTTAATTTAAAATATGAGTAAAATCATGTAGAGATGTTAAAATTACTAAAAAGATAAAAAGTAATCTCCACAAGCTGTTAAAGTGTTTACAATTTAACATAAACATTCAATGAGAAGCCTCTGGAGAGAATTGTGTATGGTAAGAACAATATCAATGTTTGTTATCTTTTTTGAGACGCACAGTTAGAAAGAAAATGTTGAAAATATTATGGATACAAAGCTCATTATACAGATAACTCTATTATAAAGTCTAGGTAGGAATCCCATTACATAATTAAAATACAATTAATTCTAATTATATTCCACATTCGGTGAAAATATTAATGATCTATAATAAAAAAGCATGTATAGGAGATTGAGAACTAATTACAATTATTAAATTAGAACTCAATCAAATAAAAATGACTATAATTAAATAAGGAACTTGTGTCTGGTTCTACTCTATGTCTTTCATTAATGTGATTGTTCAATTTGATGGGATGCTTAGCAATCTCTATTACTTTTGTGTCATGTCCCCAAAATTGTAGCATTGAAATATAAAACATCAAAAACAAGATAAATAAAATACATATAAAAAAAAAACGTTAACTATTTAATATTCTTATTATAATCATAAAAAATAATATTATAATTATAAATATAAATATATTAAATAGAAGATAAATACAAATATTTATAAATATTGAATAACATATAAATATAAATATAAGTATAAATATTTAAATATTGAATAACATATAAATATAAACATCTAAAAACAATATAAACAATAGTCACCGAATATACAAGGCTGAGTGATCCCTCCAAAGAGCACGACCTTCCTTAAAGAAGCGCATCTCTTCTCAACGTGAGACTGAATGAATGAATGAAGACTTTTAATCACGTCCACGAGGCCAAGCAGCCTATGGGACCCACGAAACAACAACAAAAAGAAAATTACACAACAACAACCCGGAAAGAAGCCACCGCCCAACAATTACTTGGTCTCTCTTTCCTTCTGGATCTTGGATCTTCGGCTATGTATTTTTATCAAGTAGTCAACACTTTTTGTTATTTTCTCCGCCTCAAACAGGCTATAAAAGTTGTCAACATTTAGGATCTCAATATAATTAGCCCGAATATCCATATAAGCTAGACATTCCATGATGTAATGCCATTCTGTCTCAACATGCTTTAAAGTACAAAACCTGCATATCCTATCCGCCCACTCTTCTTTAGGTGTTGTCCATCTTCCAGTTTCACACCACAGTTGGTGTGAGCGAGTCCTTAGCTGAGCAATAAGCATTTTCGCTTTCCATTTTATTTCCGCACCTATATAGTTATTTTGAGAATGGTCATATGAGGGATTAAAGTGCTTGATGTAATATTCTCTTTTCCTTGATAGGTCCCTTTCCCACATGCTTTCTTTAACTTTTTGATGCACAAACATTTTGATTGCCTTAATGTTATTTGGACAATTATCAATGCTGATACCCCATTTACTCAACCACTTGTTATTTTGCTTCATCCACGTGCTTTTCTTTCTACTTAATATCTCTCTTGCTGCCATTTTGGGCCAACGGGACAACGTCATGTCCTCCAACCTCTTTGGATAACTTAGTAAATGAATCATAGCCGATGCCTCCACAGGTAAGGCCCCAACTTCGGCTAGGACAATCTCATAAGGGACAAACGATTTTATTTTGAGGCTACTTGTGATTAGATGTTTTTGTAGTCTTTCAATTTGTCTCCACTTTGTTGCTGAAGTATTGCCACCCCAAACTTCACACCCATAGAGAACCACTGGCACCACTAACATTCCGAAGAGAGTTTTCTTAGATTTCCAGTCTCATAATTCAACACTCCTACATCTGTTTTGCAAAGAGTATAAAGCTTTCCATCCACCTTGGATCCTTTTAGTTCTACAAGTCTCCCAACTAAGTTTATAGTGGAAATCAAGGCCAAGGTACTTATAATCACTAACCACTTGTAAGGGGCTGCCTTCGAAAACAAATTCGGTAACTTCCTTCTTTCTCTTCCAGGTAAATATCATGACTTTAGTTTTGCTAGTGTTCACCTGCATCCCAACTTCTTTACTAAATAACTCGAGAGCTTTCAAGTGATCCCTCAAATCCTATGCTGTTTTTGCCATTAGAATAAGATCATCAGCATATAGAAGCAATTTTATTACATAATTGGTCAAATCAACTCCTCCCCCACCAAAATTGTCTAACCATTCCTCTAGTTTGTCAATATATAGCCCAAATAAAGTAGGTGAGAGAGGGCAGCCTTGTTTGACGCCAATGTCACTTCCAAAACATTCTGACATTCCCTTTTCAGTTCTGATTTTAGCTTGTACTTGATCATATAATCTATGAATAGCAACCCTATGCTTTTTTGGAATTCCCAACTTTTCCATTCTTGACCATAGCTTGCTTCTAGGAACCGTGTCAAACGCTTTCTTGAAGTCTACGAAGCAACAAAAGACCTCACCACCCTGTTTATCCCAAACTTTCTCAATTAAGTGTCGAAGAGTAATGCAATGGTCAATGGTGGAGTACTTGGGTCTAAATCCCGCTTGACCTTTTGCTCTCTTTCCCTCTTTTTCTGCCCAACTACTAATCCGATGCTCAACCATGCTCCCAAAATGTTTTCCAAAGAGCGGGTTAATCATTATAGTGCGGTAGTTTGAGGGGTTGTTGATATCCCCACTTTTGTGCAAGGGGATGACGACACTTGTTGTCCAATTTTCCGGAAAACCATACTGAATGACCCTATTGAATATTCTTTTGATGTTCAGTGTAAGGGCATCCACACCCCATTTTAAATATTCTGATTGCAAGCCATCTATGTTACGCGCTTTGCCCATCGCAAGCCTTTTAACTCCCTCTTTAATGTCTTTTGTGGAGAAAAGTTTAGCCCTCGAGTTAACCAAAGGAGGAACATCTTTGTCTTGCACCCTCTCATATAACAGTTTTGCATATTCTAACCATTGCGAATCTGTGATATTGTTCTCTATGATTGTGTTTTTCTACTGTAATTCTTTCCAGAACCCTCTCGGATTGTGCCTACCCATGAAAATCAGCTCTTTCCGTCTTGTTTGCATGTAGACCTCTTTTTTCAGTCTCACAATATTTTCATACTCCTTTTTATTTCCCTCAGATTTGGCTATTCTTTTCGCTGCCTTGCATTCTTCGTCATACCATGGATTTGCCGAAAAGCTATTTTTGTTGCCTCTCTTAGGTCTAGACCTTTTGCACCAGCTAAGAGCTTTGAGGATTATTGAAGTCAAATTATTGCTGCATATTGTTTTTCAGGACCTTCGCAGTGATGTGACATGCAAGTTGAGATGATGACTTTCAGCAATTCAGCCTTCAAAGGCTATTTTTAGGGTTTGCATGCAGAGTTTTTCAACGCATGTCAGGGTATCCCTTATGGGTTTTGCGAGAGCTTCATAGTGATGTGTCTGGCAAGTAGAATGGATCATTTTTTAGGGACTTACTATTTTTAGCCAGTGCCCGTATGCAGATCGGTTTTCTGGGTTTTTTTGGGTGTTTTGAGATCCCATGGGCAATATGACATGCAAATTCATCTGGCAGTGAATTGATCACTTTTTCTGGCAAGTTTCTATTTTTAGCAAGTACACTTTGGCAGCCGCTCGACACTTTAGTTCAACAAGCAAAATGACATGCAACATAAATCAAGTCAAACGAAGATCATTCGAGGCACATGCAAGTCAAATTAGGGTTTCCAGCTTCGGTACCTAAAAAGTAGGGTAAAAGGCCAAAATTTTGAAAAACGAAGATATCCCATCACGATCAACATCCTTCTGGCAATCTACCGGTGAAATTTGGGCATAATCTGGGCACTTACTATTTATAGCAAGTCGCCTCCAGAACACGGCTATAAATAGCAGGTCAACACGAGGGGCAGGTGTGAACAGGCTCACCAAGCGATGAGGACCACGTGGTGAAAATCTCAAGTCAAACAGAGCTGCAGAAGTCAAGCAATTTTAGGGTTTGCTAAAAATAGCAGGCAGGTTAAAAATAGCAGATGAGCTTGGGCAAGAGGTATAAAGGGGTAGCTGGGGCATTGAAAATTTCCAAGTTAAGCGCTAGGGCAGGCAGGTTGAAAATAAGCCAAGTGTTCAGATACACCAAGAAGGGTGACATAAAATTTGCCTAAGTAAAAAATGGAAGTATACCCTCTCATATGCGCCCCATCATGGAGGAGGAGGTATGAAAAATTTCCAAGATATGAAAAATAAAAGCAGCTTGCCTCAAATGCGCCCTCAGCTATGAGTAGAGGACTTGTAAAAAGTCTAAGGTGTTGAAAATAAAAGTTGCACATGTGGAATGCGCCATCAAGCAAGGAGTGAGGCATGCAAATTTTCTAAGTAAAGAAAATAAAAGAGGACCCTCTCAAATGCGCCCATGGGGGATGAAAGTTGAAAAAGTTTATAAGTGTTGGAGAAATGGAAGCACACCCTTCCATATGCGCCCTAAGCAAGTATAATGAGGTGAAGGCAATTCCAAGTAAGAGAATAGAAGCTCCACCCATAAAATGCGCCCTTGGCTTGAGGTGAGGGAGTTTAGAAAATTTGTAAGTGTCAAAATAAAAGTTCCCCCTTCAAAATGCGCCCAAGGTAGCTTGCTGGTTGAAATAATTTCTAAGGCGTGAAAATAGAAGCAACCCCCCCTAAATGTGCCCTTAAAAGGAGTATGAGGTAAATAAGTTTAAGTGGAGAAAAGTGAAGGTAGACACCCCTTCCATATGCATCCAAGGAAGATGATAGAAGGAGATGTCAAAGGCGTGGGGAAATAAAAGTAGAAGACCTCAAATGCGCCCTCAAGCAAAGCCATTTCAAAAAAGTATTCTAAGTCACAAAAATGAAAGCTCAAGGGTGGAAATGCGCCTAGCAAAGGAAGTGAACATGATGAAAAGGCTTCTAAGTAAAGGAAAATAGAAGCACAAGGTGGTAAATGCGCCCTTGAGGGAGGAAGACTTGAGAAAAGTTTCTAAGTGAAAATGGAAGTTCAAGGAGTAAAATGCGCCCAGCATCCAAATGGAGGTGGAGAAATTTCCAAGGCAAGGTGAAATAGGAGAAGGCCTTGTGAAATGCGCCCTCATGAAGGGAGGATGTTTAGAATTTTTCTAAGTGTGGTGAAATGAAGGCTTCACCCCCTAAACGTGCCAAGCAAGAGAAAGTTCCTCCAACACATGCTATATGCGCCCATTCATTTAGCACATGTGAAATGCGCCCCAAGGAAGTTGGAGCTTAAGGGAAAAAAAAATTGCCAAGGCGTGGAAATGCCTAGGGGTTTGTAATGGAAGTTGGTACATCAAAATGCGCTCTTGTTTGTGGGAGGAATTGTATAAGCTTCTAGGCGTGGAAAATACTTAGGGAATTAAGGTGGAGGCATGTGTTATGAAGTGCGCCCAGGGATGAGATAATTAAATTAAAAATTTTCCTAAGGCATTTTTCTAAGGCAAATTGTGAAATACGCCTAAGGAGGGAGGTATTCTTAAAATTTCCAAAGACAAGATCAAATGCGCCCAGATGCAGGAAATAATTTCTTTAGGAAGTCAGGGAAAAATGCCAAGGCATGAAAAGTGAAGGCTACAGGTATGAAGTGTGCCTAGAATTAAAATGAAATAAACCTTAGCGATTTTTATTATTTTTCAAAAATAATAAAAATTAAACTTACCCCTTTGGCCGGATACACATGAAAACAATGAGTTCTGAGGGGAAATTTCTTCTGGGTATTGGACATTTCCCACTGGGAGATGATTTAAAAATTTTCCACACCTCACTCAAGATTTTTCGGCGGAGATTTTAGCCTGGCGCTTGTTTAATGAATTTCCTGGGCGAAAATAAATTTTCTAAGGCAGAGAAATGTTTTTACAAAAAATGCCTCAGCTGGTGATGTCAAAATGAGCGCCTAGATTACAGTGGATGAAATTTATAAAACAGATAAAGTTGCCTAAGGCATAAACAGGTAAAATAAAGCTCAAGGGGTCAAATACACTCACAGGGTAGAGATGAAATTTGTCTAAGGCATTAAGAATGTGATGCGAAAGAAGCATATGTGCCCAAGGCAGTGGGCTAGAGAAATATGAAGGTTACGAGGAGGAAGTGCGTCCTGGAATTAAAGCAACATGAGGAATTAACGGAGAAAACTTTTTGCAAGGATGGTTGAACTGAGTGTTGTTGTATGCTTGCCTCCTAACGCAACAAAATTAGCAGAGAAGAACAATGGGAACACGTTTTTGGACGAGAATCTTCTAGAAGAAGATAGTGGGCATTAATTGCTCATAGTGGTTCCTACAGAGGAGTGGAGAATTTTCTATGCATTCATTGCCCCACTCCTCTCTGTGGCGGTTTTAGGGCAAAAACCCTAATTAGGGCATATGTGGCTCGATCTGAGCCCTTTATTGTAATTCAATCTAAGCCGTCCGTTGGACTGGGCCAACTATAAAAGGGGCATCCCCCGACATTTGTATTATATTAGACATTAGATCAAGAGTTGAATCAGAGCTAGAGAGTAGAAGGCATATAGTGAATAGTTAGAAGTTAGCTTAGTTTGAAGAGGAAAGAAAAACTTTCCCTTTGAAAGTTTTTGTAAAAGGTTGTTGTGGAGGACTCTCATAATACAAAGAGTTTCATTGATTGGTGATTCTCTCTTTCGTTGTGAGCAGTTGACAAGACTTTTTCGTCTTTCCCAATTCAAGTAGATTAGAGTAAAGCAAACTTTATTTTATGCAAGTAGTTGTTAGTTGTGGAATACATGGTTTGATTTGAGCAAGTCTTCTTCGTCCATACCACTAGTGGGCTTGCTGATGGTGAGTTCGCCCTGCGTGGTCAACTAGAGCATTAACGTTTAACTTCAATTGTGATTCGTGTGTCCACATGCATCGTTGTGATGGTGTGTGCTTTCTATGTCATGATTTGAACATCCTACTCACCCTTTGAAGATTCCACCAATTTTGTGGAAGTTGTCCTACGGGAGACAAAGCAAAGTCTGGTTTGAAGTTTGTTAAAGTTGATCCTCATGTTCCACCTTTAGAAATAGATCATAGAATTTCTCCCCTTTATCTCCTTTAAATTCAACATTTTCGGGTTAGTTTAGAAGTCAGAGCATCATAGTCAAATCTTTCATCTGCTTCAAGAAGTTGAACAATTACGTAAGTTCCCTTGGAATACCCAGCATATTCACATCAGCCAACTGAGTCTATTCACGACATAAGGAACCTTGGAGTTGAACGCATGATCTTTCACGCAATTTTTGCATGCGGAATACTTTGATCAAGAGAGAATAGGGTGATCGTTGGACATTTTATTCTGTGTTGGTGTGGTCATAAAACACCCGTCAACAGTTAGCCCTTGTAATTCCAGCTTACCAATGAAAGGTGTTCCTGGGGGGCCCCGCCTTCCTATTTGCCATGTGTCATTTTATTGCTGATTTGAGCCTTTCCTCTATACAACCATGCCTCGTTACCTGCGCTTCTTGCTGTTATAACTTTATCCCACTCTTTTCTTCTTTCCTCTAATTGTGCTAGAGTTAGATTGTCATCTATGTAAAAAAGTGTACCCTTAAGAAACCTTTTGTTCCTTAAGATTTTGTTCTTATCTTCCACGTTTCTTAATGTTACCCTTATTTTCCTATTTCTGCCATCCTGTAACATTCTACCAATTTTGCTTGCTTTGTGTATATGCCCTGTCCACTCCAACTTGTTTGCTAAAAAGTTTTTTATTAACTTGTCAGTGTGCTCTCCTTCCCCATGGTCCTTCAACGCTTTTATTATTAAATTTGCTGCCTTATCCTGAGGGTTTCTTTCCTCCCATATATGTTATTTAACCTGCTTCTCTATGAGTTCTTTTTGGTTTGTTGTTGGTTCTTTTGTCACTTGAGCCCATGACTTTACCTCGTCTAATTGTTCCTTTAACTTAGCCTCTTTAGCTTCTATGTTTACTATTGTTGTTTGAAAATCTTGCAACTGCGAAGTGCCACCCACTTCCGCCACTTTCGAAATGTTTCCATTGCTGATATTGTTGATGTTATTGAGCAGCTTCGGTCTGCACTTCCCAAGAAAGAGCACATGAATTAAATGAATAGCCTTCGGCTATTTAATTCATGATCACTATTATTAAATGCAAAGGGTCGACCCTTCATGGTTCGCATATTCTAGTTATAGCTTGGGCCGACTTTATTATATTTGATATTTCCTTATGTGAGCTGACCTATCTTGAAGAGGCGCCTCACTTGTATAAAGGCAAGGTCATTTTTTGTCATTGTTACACATTCATTCAAGCAAGTTTGAATATATCTTTAAGAGTAGAATTCGCACTTTATAGCAGCAGGTCCGACTTAAAGGAAGATCATACTCATTTGTATCTAGTGCATTTAGAAGAGGTGTGACCTCTTAGCTTTCATTATTCAATCTGATCTAAGAAACTCTAACATGGTATCAGAGCGGGTGTGAAAAAGATCGTGATCAGATTTGGTGCGCAATACTTACCTTATTCTTTTTCAGTCTATCTCTTATTTCTCAAATTCAAGATGGTGAACGGTCTAAAAATCGAGGATAGACTCGAAGGGATTTCGAACTACACATCATGGAGGTTCAGAATCATGCTCACTTTGGAGGAGAATGATTTAGCTGAGTTCGTGAAAACAAAAGTTCCTAAACCTGAGGAGGAAGAAGAGAAATTGCAGTGGAGGAAGAAAGACACTAGGGCAAAGAAAGTATTGGTTGATTCCGTCAAGGATCACGTTGTACCGATTGTCTTCAAGTTGGATACAACAAGAGAGATGTTTACAACCTTGGAAGAGATGTACGAAATCAACAACACTAGTCGAGCTCTCGCACTAAAGCAACAACTTCATCATGTGAGAATGGCAAAAGGAGAATCTGTCATTACATACTTCATGAAGATTTCAGAGATAAGAGATCAGCTCTCTACTATTGGCCACATGATTGATGATAAAGACCCGACTATGCTTGCTCTCAATGGTCTTCCGGTTTCATGGGAGGCGTTCATTCAAGGAATCAGTGCAAGATCTGAACTTCCCAACTTTGATCGATTGAGGATTGACTGCATTCAAGAGGAGTCAATACTAACAGCAAGGGGAATTGGTCAAAGTTCAAAGAATGAAGATTTACAAGTTCTTGCCTCTCATTCATCAAACAAAGGAAAAGGCTTTAAGAAAGGATTCTTCAAGAGGAATCGAGGAGATGGAAATGATGATGCTCCTGCCTTCAAAAGGAAACGAGACATGTCCAAGATTCAATGTTTTCGTTGTGATAAGTATGGTCACTTTGCGAGGGTTTGTCCTCAATGACCTAAACATCAAGTTGCCACTACAGATGTTGAAGAAATCGCTCCACAAAAGGACTCCAGTGATTATTTGTTTTATTCAGCCTTGTCTAGCAATGTTTCTACTGACAACACTTGGCTGATTGATAGTGGTGCTTCTAGGCACATCACCGGTTTCAGGGGTCACCTTTCAAACTTAGTGGAAAGCAACTCCAGTGATCAAGTTGTTATTGGAGATGATGCTAGATATTCTGTAAAAGGGATTGGAAATTCCACTCTTCACTTGGATTCTGGGATTTCTTTGGAGTTGAATGATGTACTGTTCGTGCCAGGGATAAAGAGGAACCTTGTTTCAATTTCAGCATTAGAAGACAAGGGTTATCAAGTTGCCTTCTCTAAAGGAAAGTTCTTATATGGGCAAAGAACTCCAGCTTCAAAACTGCTCAAGTGATTGGAGTTAGACATGAATGTCTCTTTCAGGCTGTGCACTCGTCCTCTTCAAGCACTTGTGCATAACAGTACCAGCATGTGCGATCTTTGGCATCGAAGATTGGCTCACATTCACTTTCGTGCTCTACCTATCATGGAGAAGATGGTCACCGGTCTTCCGAAATTTGATCAAGAACATGAAGGTACATGCAAGGGATGTGCCATAGGCAAGAACACAAAAGGTACGTTTCATTCCAGTGAAAGTAGATCTAAATGTATTCTTGATCTCATTCATTCTGATTTATGTGGTCCAATGTCTATTGCATCATCTAGTGGTTTCTTGTATTATATTATTTTCATTGATGATTACTCTAGAAAGACTTGGATTTATTTCTTGAGATCTAAAGAATCAGAAGAAGTATTAGAAAGATTCAGAGAATTCAAAGCACAGATTGAAAATCTGTCTGGGAAAAGGATCAAGGTATTGAGATCTGATAATGGTGGAGAATACATGGCACATTTCGTGACTTTTGTATTGAAGCAGGGATTAAGAGGGAGCTTAGTGTTCCCTATAATCCACAACAAAATGGTATTGCTGAAAGAAAGAATAGGTCTATTGTGGAAGCAGTGAAAGCTATGATCCATGATCAAGACTTACAAATCTCTCTTTGGGCTGAAGCATCAAGAACAACTATCTATGTTCAAAACAGGAGTCCCCACAGGATCTTAGAGAATAAAACTCCTGAAGAAGCATTCTCAGGCGTGAAGCCTGAAGTTAGTCATTTGAGGATCTTTGGCTGTCCAGTCTATGTTCATATTCCAAAGGAAAAGAGAACAAAGCTAGAGCCTTCTGGGAAGAAAGGAATTCTTGTAGGCTACAGTGAGACATCAAAAGCTTACAGGATATACATTCTAGGACAGAAGTCTATTGAGATTAGTAGAGATGTCACATTTGAGGAAGATGTTGCTTACAGAAGATCCAAAGGCACTCCTATGGAGATTGATGAAGAAGAACCTCCTCAAGATATGGAAGTTGACCATATTCCAGAGAACCTAAACGAGGATACAAAATCTAAAGAAGATATTGATCCAGCTGAGCCTTTGGATCCTACTGATGGGCCCCTAGACATTGTGATTGGAAAGAAAAGACCTCTTTGGGCTCGTAGGACAATGCAGGAAGCAGAAAGTTTTGCAGCTCCAAGAGGAGCTTTTAGAGAAAGCAAGAGACCTCACAAGTTCTCTAGTTATGTCGCTTTGATGAGTCAGATTATTGGATCAGAGCCTTCAAATGTTGAAGAAGCTTCTAGTCAACAAGTATGGAAGGATGCCATGACTGAGGAGTATCAGTCCATACTTAAGAACGATGTTTGGGATATAGTTCCTAGACCCAAAGACAAATTTGTGGTGTCTTCTAAGTGGCTCTTCAAGATCAAGCATGCAGCTGATGGGAGCATTGAGAAACACAAGGCTAGATTTGTGGCTAGAGGGTTCTCACAAAAAGAGGGAGTTGACTATGAAGAAAATTTTGCTCCTGTGGCTCGATACACGTCTGTTAGAACCATCATTGCTATTGCTGCATCTAGAGGATGGAAGATTCACCAAATGGATGTAAAGACAGCTTTTCTGAATGGCATAATAGAAGAAGAGGTTTACATTGAGCAACCAGAAGGATTTGAGGTGCATGGGAAAGAGTCTCATGTCTGCAAGCTGAAGAAGGCCTTGTATGGTCTTAAACAAGCCCCTTGTGCTTGGTATGAAAGAATTGATCAGTATCTTTCAAGTCTGGGTTTCTCAAAGAATGATGCAGATTCTAACCTCTACTTCAAAGTAGTAAATGGTGAAGCATTGATTTTGGTTTTATATGTTGATGACTTGATCATTACTGGTGAAGAACATCTAATTCTAAAATGCAAGAAGGAATTAGCTTCAGAGTTTGAGATGAAGAATCTAGGTCTTATGCATTACTTTCTTGGCTTAGAAGTTTGGCAAAAGCCAAATGAGATGATTCTAAGTCAAGGCAAGTATACTGTTGACATTCTCAAAAGGTTTGGTATGATTGACTGCAAACCTATGTCTACACCCATGGAGACTAATCTAGATAAGTTGAAAGAAGCTGCAGCTAGTTTAGAACCAGTGGATTCTACGATGTATAGACAGTTGATTGGTTCGTTGATGTATCTAGTTAACACTAGACCTGATATCTGCTATGCAGTGAGTGCACTTAGCCAGTTTATGTGTGAACCAAAGCAAATACATCTTGTAGCAGCTAAACATATCCTGAGATATTTATGTGGCACAATTGGATATGGGTTGAGATATTCTTCAAACGTGGATTTGGAGCTGCATGGTTTTACTGATTCTGATTGGGCAGGATGTGTCTCAGATCGGAAGAGTACCTCTGGTTGTTGCTTCAGTTTGGGGACTGCTATGATCTCCTGGTGTAGCAGGAAACAGTCTTCAGTGGCCTTGAGTACAACTGAAGCAGAGTATATAGCAGCTTGTGTGGCAGCTCGTGAGGCAGTGTGGCTTCGTAAGCTCCTTGTAGGATTGTTTGGACAATCAATGGAGCCTACTATTATACATTGTGATAATCAAAGCTGTGTGAAGCTTTCTGTCAATCCTGTGTTTCATGACAGAACAAAACATGTTGAGATCAAGTACCACTATATTAGAGATATGGTGCAAAGGAAAGCTATACAGTTGAGGTATATCAGCACTGAAGAGCAAACGGCAGACATTCTCACCAAGCCTCTCGCCAGGATTAAGTTTGTGTACTTCCGAGAGAAACTTGGTATGGTGGAGAATGCAGCCTTGACTGAGAAAGAGTCTCAGTAATCAGTGATCCTTGATTGATAATGCAATTCTCTGCTGAGAGAGAGTTGAGGTGCAAGCCCTTGATAATGCAATTCTCTGCTGAGAGAGAGTTGAGGTGCAAGCCCTTGATAATGCAATTATCTGATGAGAGAGAGTTGAGGTGTAAGCCCTTGATAATGCAATTCTCTATTGAGAGAGATTTGAGGTGAAAGCCCTTGTTTCCACCCTCTGGGAGAAGCTATGGTGGGTGTCATGTGTGTGACTCCATGACAACATCACGTGAGGGAATCCGTGATGATTTTTTTATTTATACCATCTATGGAAGTAGCCATAATGGTTAATATCACGTTGAGGTGATATTCTATTTTGTTTTCATTCTAATATGATGTGTCTTGTGCAGATGGAAGTTCATCCCTAGCTGAGAGGGAGTGTTGATGTTATTGAGTAGCTTCGGTCTGCACTTCCCAAGAAAGAGCACATGAATTAAATGATTAGCCTTCGGCTATTTAATTCATGATCACTATTATTAAATGCAAAGGGCCGACCCTTCATGGTTCGCATATTCTAGTTATAGCTTGGGCTGACTTTATTATATTTGATATTTCCTTATGTGAGCCGACCTATCTTGAAGAGGCGCCTCACTTGTATAAAGGCAAGGTCATTTTTTGTCATTGTTACACATTCATTCAAGCAAGTTCGAATATATCTTTAAGAGCAAAATTCTCACTTTATAGCAGCAGGTCCGATTTAAAGGAAGATCATACTCATTTGTATCTAGTGCATTTAGAAGAGGTGCGACCTCTTAGCTTTCATTATTCAATCTGATCTAAGAAACTCCAACAGATATGTTTTAATTCCTGCTTTAAGGCTTAAATTTCCTGTTGTCCTGTTTTTATGCTGACTTGCAGCTTGCCTATTTCCATGTTAAGCTGTTTGTTTTCCTGCGAAAGCTTCTCAGTAGCCGCCATGGCCTCTTGCCATTTGTCACCTTTCAACCGCTCAGACAACTCTAGCTCTTCTAGCCTTTTTTTTAGTCCCATTAGCTCGCTAACATATACATCTGAGGATCGGATTAAAGGAGTTGAACTAGGGCTGTAAATATCATTTTTGCCTTCCACCTCTACCTCTAAATCTGCCACCTCTTCCTGCTGTTTCACCTCTTCAACAAACTTGAAATGATGATTCTTTATGACACCCCTTACAAACTGATTTTCATGGTGTTCTTGTCCTGTTATAGGGGTTCTGACTTGTCTTTGTGTTGATTCTGAGTTAACTGTTGCACGACTGAAGCTCATAAGCTTTGGGAGGATTGCAACAAACTTGTTGCAGCCCAACCACTTCAACCTTCTTGTTATTATGGCTTGCCTTTGTTGTAAGATCCTTTTATATTGTTTTTCATTTACGAATGTTAACTTCCCCCTTGGGTTTGCTTCTTTGGTTTGTGTGTTACTTTGCCCCCGACTATGCCAAGGTGTCTTTGAAGCAATTGATGCTATGACAACATGAGAGTTTTGGTTTTTTGAGGTGCAAGGTGGGACATACGGTACTAGCATGCCAGCCTGGGGTACCAATTCAAATTCTTTCATGTTCTCTATACCCCTGGCCCCACCAACCTCTATCGAAGAAATATTGTCCCTGCTTTTGTTATGATTTGAAAGCTCTATTGCTGGCCCTACACCCTGCTCGCTAGGGTTATCCACCATATCATATGAACTTGCCTTGTTTGATAGATAGCAAAATAAAACCTAGTCCTAGCCTTGAAAATGCCAAAATTTTAAGGGTACTTTTTAGAAGGAGACAAAAGGAAACCCAAGAAAAATGTTGGGGACTCACCTCACACTGCTCAAAATTGGTTTTGCCCGGTTGTGGGGGTTCTTTCAATGTTTCCGAAAAAGTTTTGTTGTTGTAGTGGGCCCGCAAGATGCCTCTTGTCGTTTCTAAAAAACAAGTCCAATAAACTTGGGAAGCTTCCAGTGTTGCGTTGAAAAATGTGAACGTTGCTCCCCGTGCGTTGAGCTCCCTGAGTTTCACGCCCTTCCCTGTGCGTCAAAACAAAGGCCGCCTGTGTTTCATGCTGCTCCCTGAGCGTCAAGCTCCCTGTGTTTCACGCCCCTCCCTGTGCTGCTGCTCCCTGTGCGTTGAGCTTTCCCTGAAGAAGGATACAAAATAAGAGGAGGTAAGATGGTGAGGGCATGGAATGAAAGGAGGGAGGAATAAAGTAAAGAACCTAAGAATATATTCTGGAAAAAGGAATCAGCCTAATAAAAGTTTCTGTGAAAATCTGATCACAAGGAATAAGCAGCAACAAAGTAAGTTCATTATAATTGTTTTATGCTGTTGTATGTTTCGTATTTATATTTGTTATTTCTGTGGTAGACTTTAACATAACTAGGGTCTGAAATTAATTATATATATATATATATTTTATGTGATCAAAATTAATTATTTCTGTAGTATGCTCTATTATGGTTATTATCTGCAAATATAAATGTATACATATTTTGTTATTTATATTTGTTACTCTCTTAATAAGCTTCATCATGATTTTTTAATGCAATTATATATATAATAAATATATATAGATATAGATGATATGCGGACTCATGCAAAGATGAGTATTCTAAGTCTAGAGATAATTAATAATGATTATATATATATAGACACACACACACGCGCGCGTGCTTTATGTGCGGTTATGCAATAATGATGCTTGCAACAATTATTGAACCTTATAAGTAATAATGACTCTTTAAAGTAAACATGAATAGACTATATATATATTTTTATGTCCCTATCCTATGATCAATCAAATGTAAGGTTGAAGGAAGCGAGTTAGTAGGATGTTGTTTACAAACCTCCCATGCTAAGTACGCCACTCCGAGGGTGGAATAGTCTTGGTCGGATGTTCTTGCCGCTTGGGGCCAAGAGGTGGGTAGTCTTGGTCAGACGCTCGTTCTCTTGGGCTTAGATGGGTTGAGTAGTTTACAGGCAACCCTTTCAAGGCTTTCATATCAAACCAAACTATGATTGATTGTTAGGATGGATCCAAGGAGTCTTAGTCATAAGGAGGATGGATAAGATAGCAAGGATAGGGAAAGCATATACAAGTGTATCCACTAAATAGGCCACCCCATGCAAAATGACCAAGTGCGCCTCATGAGGGCCAAGGGGTGGGTAGCTTGGTCAGACGTGTTGTGACCTATTTCACACATCACCCCATTGCAAATGGGGACCCTCAGTGGTTCGCTTTGGGTTGCAATTTCAT